>JAVGVS010000260.1:200000-421986 GCA_032718565.1 Distichodus sexfasciatus | reverse complement strand
ATAATAATAATAATAATAATAATAAAATACAAACTCATTTTGTTTTATTTTAATGCTACACAATACATATATAGCATAAATAAAAAACTATGGCAAAGTAAGTTTTTTTTTTTTACAGAAACAGGTAACCAAAGCAGTGGTCATGAGCTTAGTTCTTCTAGTGCGCCCAAGTTCAGTTTCTGCTGCATTATGAATTGTTTTTTTAAATCATAAATTTGCCAATTTATAAAGCCACATAAACAAAAAGACCCATATCTCCAGATTCTATTTTGATTCTACAACCCAAAATTCCATCCAAACCCTGCCCATGCGTTGAAAACTGCCAGAGGATTCTGCTACAGACAACAGAGAGAAGACAGTAAGTAAAAAAATTAGATGTCCATTTAGCCATCACCACAACCGTATTCTCTTTAATATTTAATTCATATGTACGTCTATATTTGCTCCAACAAACGAAACTGTCCATATATCCCGTAAAAGAGTTTTGCTTTCTTCGCAGGCAAGCAAATTCAATATAAAACTTGCTAGTTTGAAGCTTTGAATAGTTAACAAATGCTACGTCCCAAAGCGCACACTAGTCTACTAAGAAGTGTGCGAAGAAGACACGGTGGCGCACAGTGTTGACGCAATATGTAGTCCGCTAGTGTGTGGCTTGAAACGGACCCGGTCAACGTGAGAGACGCTAGCCATGTTAACCGCCTAGCAAAGCGCATTATTTAATGAAAACGACACAGTATACACAGTTTCAGTAGCAACACATGTAAGAGCATTTCGAGTTTTTATCTATGTTTAATATGTTGTAAGATACGATTTTTGTAGGGTCTGAGACTCCCTAGCTAGCTTGTCAGCTAGCAAACATAACTAACCGGCCTGTTTAGCTACAGAAGTTGTGTCTTTTCTGTTGTAACTGTTTAACAGTAAATATTAATTATCCACACTGGAAATTTCTGCTGTGAATGATTGTAAACGATGTCAAATGATGTTTTGGTATTAATTTTAAATGACTATTGATTCTGATTTCTAAAAGGAAAGTAGCTAGCTAAATAACGCCTTTTTTCACGCACGCTAAATAACTCACCCTTTTACATCATTCAGCATCTTGTCATGACTATAAATATTCAGTTAATCTAGTGAGTAAACATTCTGGTTAGTCTTATTTCTAGTCTCTAAAGATCTAATCAAGTAACTTTCTCATTTCATGACATTTAATTGCATGCCATTTTCTTGCTCCTAAACCTGTAGTTTTACTCCTGTGGCAACCCAAATCTAGGCTTTTGTGTAGTTTCAGATAATGTTGGTCTGTAAGACTTTTGGTTACCTAACTTAAGTGTACTGGGAACTGACACCTATGAAAAAAATAATACATTGATACCTTTAAAAAATGACTGGCTTGTGATTTCTAAATGTTTGACTGAAGACATTTGGCTACCTACCTAAAATGTTTTAGGGCTTGAAGCATGTGAAATCTGATGTGATAACATAAAAAATACATCAGCTTCTACTTCTGCTTTAGTTAGTCCTGTGATAATTTGTTATTATTGCCTTAACTATTAAAATGTTTTTTCATCTCTTTTGCATTTGATCTCGAGCTCCCCTTTAACCCCCTTCTGCTTTTCTGGTACAGTATCATGCCTCGACCGAACTCCACCTCCCAAAAGGCCAAGCCGTCCAAATCAGTGAAAGCGAAAGGGCTAAAAGACATCAGACTTGATGAAGAAGTGAAAATAGCTGTGCACTTGTCTCTGGAGGGGTTCCAGTACAGTGAAGATAAAGGTGTGTATAAAACAATCATATCCAAGTCTTTGAGTTGGGTAAGAGCCTCTAAACAAGTCTTAATCCATCCTTTATCTATCCTATAGAGCTACATTTCCCGTCTTCATTTACCAGTACTGAGAGAGCTTTTGTGCATCGACTTGCTCGGTCTTTGGGCTACGTTTCAAAAAGCCAAGGGTAAGCCACCTTCCTAAACAGAGAAATAAGTCTAAATACATAATTTCTCAAAACATCTTAATGTAAGTGGAAACATCTCCTGCAGAAAAGGAATACACCGCTTCCTCACCATAAGAAAGAAGGGCGACTCGGCGAAATCTCAGTCCATCTTGACCTTCAACGTCACACTCAACTCCAAGCATGTCGTGCGAAGTCTGCTGCAGAGGTTCCCCATCACCCATAAAGAACAGATTGATCTGCTGCCATGTACCGAGAGAGGGCTTTCTGTCACTCTGGATGCTGGTAATCAGCAACTTCTTGTTATTCTGATTTAAAGTTCTTTCCATTTCATATATTTACGTTTTGATGTACACAAGTCAAATGTATAAAAATGAAAAAGACAGCAGTGGAGTTGTGGTACTCCCTCTGCTGGACAAGTGAGGAACATTCACAAATACCATTAAAGGATCGTTTCTGTTGTCATTTATTTGTCTCTTCACCCGCTGTTACATCATATGTTGTCACACTGATTTATTGGCCAAGCTCGAAATAATTCCTTATACCGTAGTTCTTACACTTTATACCATTCTAACCCTTTTTCAGATAGCAGCCGTGACAAGACTAGGACCAGTGGTCGACTGAACAGCGGCATTCCCCAGGTACCCGCAAAGAAAGGCCCGTCCGAGCTGGAATCTTTCCGCCGGTCTCTCCCTGTCTTTCCACGTCAGGAGGAAATAGTAACTACCATCAGGGAGAACCAGGTGGTGTTGGTCATTGGAGAGACGGGCTCAGGGAAAACCACTCAGGTGAGGGCAACAGAATTGTTTGTGCTTAATTGCCATTTTTGGCTATTAATCATAGAAATGCTAACAGAATTTGAAGTATAAATCAGTACTGAAACTGTCCAAATTTCTGAATAATTGATTTCTGTAGTGAAATTTTTGCTGCTGATGTGGAGAGGGTTAAAGGTATATTCTTTGTATATTCCTAAAGAATATACAAAAACTGTCTAATCAGCATTTTAGAAACTGTATTCATAAAACAGCTGAAAAATCCCTTGTGATTATAAAACACCTCACACTGCTGAGGGGCTTCCACATGATTTTGGAATGTCTGTGGAAATTTGTCCTCATTTAGCCAAACAGTCAGGTACAGTTCGAGGAGGAGTTTGTAGAATTTGGTGTGAAGGAACTCAAGTGGTCTGCAAAGGGAATTGACCATAATTCTGTAAACATTCTTAGAGCCTGACCTAACAAAGGCTCTTTTTATTAAATAATCACAAATTCAGACAGACATGCTCCAAAAGGATAAATACCTTCATATGAACAGTTTTGAGGTTTGATTTGTGGCGTCCAGGAAATTTGTCATCTACAAGTTTCTTGGACATCTCAGAACTGTGATGGTTGGGTGTCCATATTAAGGTTATGTAGTGGAACCAATGCCATTTATATTGGTATAGTTTGATGTTGCATTATATGATCTGTTTCCTCATAAACCCATGACCAATTTCCCAATTGTGGATTAAGCCTAGTCCTGGACTAGCTTTGCGTTTGAATGGTAAATATCCATCTGGTTCTGCTACTTAGTCTCAGACTAGGCTTAATTCATGTAAAAAAAAACGGCCCATAGGGCTGGCTTCTTGAACAAGGATTAACCCTAGTCTTGGCCTAAACTGCAGTGCCAGTGGAGACTCACCATTGAAATGGAAAACTAGTCTAGGCATAGGCTTAATCAAAGACTGGGAAATTGGCCCATAGTATTTAAGGAACAGTGCCGTTGATCTTCCTCGTGTTGCATCGTCTTTAGATCCCTCAGTTCTTGCTGGACGACTGCACCTACCGCAGGACGCCCTGCCGCATCTACTGCACACAACCCCGCAGGCTGGCAGTCATCGCCGTGGCGGAGCGAGTGGCAGCAGAGAGGGGAGAGGGCATCGGCCAGACTGTTGGCTACCAGATCCACCTGGAGAGCAGGTATGTTTACATTGGAAAATAACTTTAACATGTCAGACATGCACACTTTGGTGGCACGTGAAATAGGGCCAGGCCACAGCTTCACGCCATAAGCCCTGCTTTTTCCCCACTGCAACTGGCCTCATCAATAAGACCAGAGAACACAACTGACACATCTCCCACCCTGCACTGCGTTTTGATTGTACTGTTGATTATTTATGCACATCTATTGCACACATTCTCTACTTCTGGCATGTTTTTGGGATCCACACTTGCGCAAGGATAACATTTCTATTCACCCCCCTCAGAATTTCTCCTAAGACCTTGCTGACATTCTGCACCAGCGGTGTGCTCCTGAGAACGTTGATGGGTGGAGATAACATACTGTCCACTGTCACACACATCATTGTGGTAAGAAGTCAGTTCAGTGTTTACAGTAGATTTACATCCAAGCACCTAGAGTGAGAGTGGTAAGGCCACGCCCAGTTTAGTTCCCACATGAACTTTTTTATGCGTGTATATCTCCTCTCTCTTTTTCGTTGTGGTGTTTTAGCTGACTCTCGTCCTTATTTCTCTGCCGTCAGGACGAGGTCCACGAGCGGGACGGCCTGACGGATTTCCTGCTGATCAAGCTGCGGGACGCGCTGCGTAAGATGCCCTCTTTGAGACTGGTCCTGTCCAGCGCCGCCCTCGACGTTGACCTCTTCCTCCGCTACTTTGGCACGAGCCCTGTCATCTACCGTGAGTGAACAGATCTAGATACAGGATACACGACTTACGTCATCTCTACTCAGTCCAAAAATGGCAACTTGCCACAGTAACAATCAACTGAAGTAAGACAAGGTTAGTTGCTGTACATGCAAGTTTGAGAAGTAAATGTGTCAATGTGTTTTTCCTCGAAGTCAAAGGACGACCGCATGAAGTCAAACAGCTTTTCTTGGAGGACGTCTTGCGGACCACGAGTTACACAAACAAAGACATGATGAAATATAAGATGGAAAAGCAGAAAGGTGAGATTTAGCCTGCTGCTTCTGCTCTGAGGCACAAACACACACAAACCTACTGCATGCTGAAGTGAATCTGAAATAGATTGAAACTTTAAAGTTTGAAAGGTGACTGAAAGTTGAACAGAAACTTGTACTTCTTTATAGTGAATTGATGTTCAAGATGTTTGGAATTGCTTCATTCTGAAGAGAAACTGTGTTTGTATGTACTAATGTTTTCAATCCAAGGTCTTTTGTGACTTGATGTGTATGTGCCTCAGAGGAGAAGCAGCAGGCGTCCCTTACACAGTGGTGTGCGGTGAAGGAGGAGGCCTCTTGTACAGAGTCTCTCAGCCTCAGTCTCTCGACCTCCTGCATCCTCCAGGAGAACAACTTACTGGACGATGAAGGGCACAGTGCCTTTAACCAACAGGTAATTTTATATTTAACATGGTCTTCCTTGTCAAAGACACTAATTTTAACAGATAAGCCTTTGTGCTCAGAAGATATTAAGGATGAGATCCTAATATATGTGAACAGAGTCTCATAAACTTTGCGCTTAGATGCAAAAATTAAGTATTAGTCAGCGTTTATACTCCTTAAATATCGGCTCACCTCCCAGACTCTTGCCTGTGTGTACAGAGTGAGAAAGACGTGTCCAGTCTGGAGCCATGGCTAGTGAAGGAGATGGACGCCTGCATCTCCGCAATCTTCCTGGAACAAAAAGAAGAGGCCTTCATCCAACTTTTTAACCTCATACTTACCGAAAACATTAGCGGTACGATGACTCTTAACCTCTTAGAACATTGTCACACCTTATCCGCTTTACAAACTATGGGCCGTGATGGTGTAGGTTGTGCTATTTAATTTTTTTAAGAAACAATTTGTGACATTGCTCCAGTCTACTACAGTATGTTAAGCCTTTAGAAGCGTGCTGACATCCTGTACCCCTTTTCCACTGCACTGGTGCCCTTCTGGTGCCAGTTCCCAGCTTCGGCACTGGCACCAGTGCGTTGGAAAAGAGGTTTCGGTCACTTTTTCCTTGCTTTCTTATGCACTGATGAAAATACTGTTGTAAAATCCATTTAACTTACAGTATCAAGAACATCCACAGATTTAGGTATTAAAATTTTTTGAGAAGTCAGGCCGGAAAACAGACAGCTGCCAAATGTCACAGCATATGAGCTAGAAGTGTACATTTGGTAATGTGTGTTTGACTAATTTCTGTTCCTGGTTTACTACAGTGGACTACACGCACAGTGAGACCAGTGCTACGCCTCTGATGGTTGCAGCAGGGAGAGGTTTCCTCAACCAGATGGAGCAGCTCCTCGGTATGGGGGCCAGCATACATATCAGAGCTTCTAATGGATGGTAAGTTGTTTTTTTGCTGTGAAAAGCAGTCTTTTTGACAACGTGTAGGCCCAAAGTTTTGAGTTGAAGTACTGGAACGTTAATCTTCTCTATCAAATCATTTTTGAAATGCGCTGCCTCGTTTCTTCCTAGGACTGCACTTGACTGGGCCAAACACTTTAAACAGACTGAAGCTGTGGATCTTCTGGAGTCAAACATGTAGGCACACACAGCGTGAACCAGACACGATCAGTTCTGAATTGGTACAGAATAAAAGCAATCTGCATCGCTTTCTTAAGAGTCGGCTGTGCCGTGTCCCTGCAGCTCGAGTCTGGAGGCGGGCCAGCTGGATGAGGCGTCCCTGATGCAGTCGTCTCGCGGGGAGCTGAGCGTCGAGGACCAGGAGCTGCTGAAGGCCTACCACCACAGCTTCGACGATGAGAAGGTGGACCTGGACCTCATCATGCACCTGCTGCACCGCATCTGCCAGAACTCCGATGAAGGTAAGACATGATCAGTGTTCAATCTGGGGCTGTGTAAGTGATGTATGATGAAACAAGCTGCATCCTGCAACAAAAATAAACATTTACCTGTAGAACACTGACAGACATAGAATGGCCCAGAATTATTTTTACAAATAAACAATGAGTTTAAGAAAGACAAACCTTAACGGCTAAATCTTCTTGTAAAATTCTGAACTTTGGAAATAACTGAATATTGCAGTTATATAATGCATTAAGCATATAATGTGCATTCTTTAGATAAAAGGCCCTAAATTAAATGTCTTTTTCCCCCCTACTACACTGAAAAATAAATTCACCATGAACAAATACTACTATATATTATCGTACAAAAAATATTTAGACGGTACTGGTCGGCTATCAATAAGAATGACTTCATCTTTTTACAAATGTGTGAGTTTATATAGATCTGAGTTGAACTTGTTCTTAAGCACCTAAAACAAAGTTGCTTAATTTGTCATTTGACTCCAAAGCTACAAAAAATTGCTCGTAAATTACCATGCGTTTTTTCATCCATGTTTTGTTGCATTTATTGCCATATACGGATGCAGCACCAGATGGAGCTACTGCACAAGACCTATACATTTTAACATATTAATGCCTCAAAGCATCAGTAAAATAACTTACTAATTGATAATCAATATTTAATGACATCTACTAGTTGATGCATGTTTACAAATTTGCCTGATGTTTAAGGGGTTAAACGGTTTAAAAGTAGACTTTATTTAGGTATTTCTGTCATTCACTGTTCTGTCCATTCTGATAATACATGTATTACAGGTGTTTAAAGTGCTGTGAATATTAAACTGTTAGAAAGAAAAGTTAAATGTTGCCTAATGCAGCGCTTCCCAATCCCGGTCCTCGCGCCCCACCGCTCTGCACATTTTCCGTATTTCCTGCACTGTCGCGCGCTGGTCCTACGTTGCTAATTAGCTGATTAGTAGCATCAGCTGTGCTGTTGGTCGGGAAAGTCGAATCTGTGCAGAGCGGTGGGGCGCGAGGACCGGGATTGAGAAACGCTGGCCTAATGTTATGTTCCTATGCTCCATTCATAGGTGCGGTTTTGATATTTTTGCCTGGATATGATGAGATAGTGGGACTGCGAGACCGCATTCTTTATGACGATAAGAGATTTGCTGACCAGCACAGGCACGTTCAGCTTTATAGCAGTTATTATACTTAGCAGCATCATTGCCATTGTTCGATTTCTGTCAGATTCTGAATTTATTTTTCTCAGGTACCAGTTGTTCCTGCTGCACTCTAACATGCAAACCTCAGACCAGAGGAAAGTTTTGAGACCAGTGCCTACTGGAGTTCGCAAAATTGTGAGTGTTTTCAAGTGTGTCGGAAGGCAAAGACTTTAACACTGCAATTGTCCTCATATTCTGAACTTTTTAAACTTTTAACCCTAACCCCTCTTCAAGATCCTCTCAACAAACATCGCAGAAACCAGCATTACAGTGAATGACGTCGTCTTTGTCATTGACTCTGGCAAGGTTAAAGAGGTAAGACCTGTTAGAATCTGGATTTAGAGATTCCTTCCCCCAAGCAGCGTCATTTATTTTTCTTTACCTTTATGACAGAAAGCTTACGATGCCCTGAATCACGTGACCATGCTTAAGATGGTTTGGATATCAAAGGCGAGTGCACTGCAGCGTAAAGGAAGGTACAATATCCACAATTACTTTCCCAGCGCACATGCATATTCTAGTCATTTACATGAAGGCATTTAGCACTGGCTTCTATGAGAGTTGTTTACATTTCCTAATTACAGGAATAGTCACATGTTATTCCTAGATTCTCTTTAACATTCTCAAGCACTCGATTTGTATTTCAGACTTTATCAGTTATATTTGGAAACACAGTAGTGAATAGAAGCCTTCGTTCAGTGGTTTCTTGCAGTATGATGACTGAACATGGAACAAAGTTCCTTTATGAAGACTTTTCAAATAAAAATACCTATACAATGTAGAACCAGATATTGTCTTGGAGTACTATGTGTTTCCTTGAAGTTGTGTGTTACTTCTTTTGTAGAGCTGGACGCTGCAGGCCGGGAATATGTTTTCATCTGTTTAGTCAAATTCGTTTTAACAGCATGCTGGAGCACCAGGTCCCTCAACTGCTGCGTATGCCCCTTCAGGTACGTACACACACACATACACACAAAAGATGTCTTTTTTTTTTTTTTTGCATGCAGGAAGTTCACACACACACACACACACACACTGGTTCACTTGAATCTGAAACCCTAACTGGAAGCAACTCTCTCACTTTCCTTTCTCAACTCTCTCTCTCGTAGGAGCTCTGTCTCCACACTAAACTTTTGGCTCCCGTCGGCTATCCCATTGCCGAGTTCCTGGCCAAAGCTCCCGACCCTCCACACCAACTCACTGTTAAAAATGCTGTCCAGATACTGAAGGTATTTCCAACACAGTTGATTTAAAAACTACATTGAGCATATTTACACTACAAAACGCATCAGTGCACTATGAGGGCCAGATGTTTTGCTAATCATAATCCAGGTAAAATGATCTATAAACCCGGATTCAGCATCAGCCTTCTGTCGCAAAGCTGGAGACTCGTACCTACACGTTTAGTTCAAACACGTATTACTAACTTTATGCTCACCATCCAGACCATAGACGCCATGGACCAGTGGGAGGACCTGACGGAGCTGGGCTTCCACCTGGCCGACCTGCCCGTGGAGCCCCACTTGGGCAAGATGGTGCTGTGTGCAGTGGTGCTCCGATGCCTGGACCCCGTCCTCACTATCGTCTGCTCGCTGGCCTACAGGGACCCGTTCATGCTGCCGGCCCAGGCCTCACAGAAACGAGCCGCCATGCTGTGCAGGAACCGCTTCAGCGCCAACACCTTCAGTGACCACATGGCTTTTCTGCGCGTCTTTCAGGTAGACACACTTAATTGAAAGAAAGAAAATGCCAATCTAAATATATATATATAAAGGCTTTTATGTCTGTTAAAAACAACATAAAAATGAGCAAATTTTGCCCGTAAATATATTGGCACGGTGGTTAGCGCTGTCGCCTCACAGCAAGAATGTTCTGGATAGCAGTAATGCAATGTTGTATGTGTGGAAACAGTATTGAAAATAAACATGGCTATATAGAATGTTTTCATCCTTACAAATTAAGTTCTATACAATTTTTGTGAAGTGTGCAAAAAGGGACTTAAAGCTAATTAGGCAATGTGTCATAGTGAATGCTCTAAATTTGCCTGAAAACTATGCTGTCGGTTGATTTCTACGTTCAAACCTAAGCTTTATTTTTTTAAAATGTGTAAAAAATGACATTTGATTTGTATGTCGCCTTTTCACACTCGAGATCGCCTAACAGAGGACTTTGTAAATTTCTTGGTGATTATGTTACTCTTTGTGACAGGCCTGGCAGGAGGCGCGCGCTAAAGGCTGGGAGAGGGATTTCTGCACAAAGAACTTCCTGTCTCAGGCCACCATGGAGATCATCATCGGAACGAGAACACAGTTAATGGGGCATCTCCGAGCTACAGGTACCACGGACTGTGATTCCTAAAAATCAGCATGGAATCACACAAAACAGGATTTTGCAGTATGTGTAGTTCTAAGACAAATATGAGAACTGCATGAGACTATGCTTTTAGACTAAAGTCTGCTTGGTATTTTAGTTATGTTGCCTCATGGCGAGCCCTAATTTCATTTGTACTCATATGCCAGGTTTTGTGCGAGCTCGTGGGAACGGAGATATTCGGGAAGTGAATCAGAACTCGGAGAACTGGGCCGTGGTGAAGGCAGCGCTGGTGGCAGGAAGTTACCCCAGTCTGGTCCACGTGGAGAGAGCCAACATGACGCTGTCGGGGGCCAAGGAGAAGAAAGTCCGATTCCACCAGAGCAGTGTGCTCAGCCAAGCCCAGGACAAGAAAGTGAGTTAGAAAATTGTGAACTCTTTTGGTTTAAATGTGTGATTTGAATTCATTTTTTTGTATTTGTGGGATTATGGATTATCAAAAAAACGTATCAGTTTGATAATGAATCTGTATATTTCTCAGTTATTAATCAGTTCTGTTCAGGTTTCGGCAAGAGCTCTACACTGGACTCGGTGATATCATTTGTTCAAATCTTCTTTTTATGTTAACAGTGTAACCAATCAGTTTTAGAATAAAATATTTCTTGAAGTGGCTTTAGAACTATAATTGTAAGACAAATTAAATAAAACACATATACAGACCATAATACAGAAAGGGAACTTTCCATTCTGTATGACTAATCCACAAGAAAACTGATATAATTTACTCTAGAGCTGAAACGATTATTCGAATAATTCGATTACAAAAAGTGGTCAAGGCAATTTTGCTAGAATCGAAGCTTCGTTTAAGTAATTTGAATCGCTACAGCATACGCCACTTGTGTTTCACACAGACGCTTATTAATGACGCACGATATCTTCAGTGGCGCGATCAAGGCGAGAAAAGGTATGTGAACATATTTGTGAGATATTCCGTGCACAAAAACAGAAGTAAATGCATAAAAACGCATAAATTACATTTTTTGCGATGTAAACACGCACGCTGTTTGTAAGCGCCATTACTCGCTAAAACGCTCCATTTCTGTCAAAACGTCCCCTTTATTACAGACAAAACGCATATTTTAGCTGATAAATAACCACAACAACCAGCGTTCCACTCACAATACAGCCATTTATTACGATTTTCCCATCGATTTTTTTCATAGTTCATTCCGGAACGCGCTGAACGCTTTATTGTGACGCGGCTCCGAGGCGTGCGCAGGGGATTGTGGGAAATGCAGTTCTCTTCCAGAAAGGCCAAAAGCAACTCATTTTATTGGCCAAATTGATTCAAAATGACCCTTGAACTTCACATTTCTTCATTTTCAATTGAATACAACAACATAAAGCGTATTTGACTAACTTCTACTCACAGTAGAATAAGCCTAATAACAAATGTATTGTCATTTTTATTTACATTTTTTTTTATCCAATTACTCGAATAATCGATAGATTACTCGATTACAAAAATAGTCATTTGTTGCAGCCCTAATTTACTCAGATTTAAGCTCTTGAGTAATGATGAAGAAAAGACGGTTCACATTCCGGAAACAGTCATTATAGTTTTTAAAAAATCTTTTTAATTTTTTGTCTGTGCAAATAACAAAATTATGCATTCTGGCATGATTTCTTACAGAGCTGTTCGTGTCATGTAGTAAAGAAAATCTAAGTGGTGTTTAAAAAACATTTCCTCCACCAGGTCCTGTCAGCCAACAGACAAGCAGAAGCAGTCCAGTCCCTTCCCACCGATTGGCTGATCTATGAGGAGATGACGCGAGCGCACCACGTAGCCAGTGTACGATGCTGCACCATGGTGACCCCACTCACCGTGGCTGTGTTTGGAGGGTGTGCCAGGCTGCCTAAAACGGCACTCCAGCGGCCGGCCGTTGCTTCAGGTACTAACAGCATGTCACACAGAGTAGTGTCGTGCGGCATTAGCATATGTGTAGAAGTATACCGCTCTTATTAAGTGTATTAGTTCACATCTGGTATTAGAACATCTCAGGTGTCCACTTGTGGTTGGATCTCATTTCCCAGCCCCATATCACATCATTTTCTTTTGCAGGAAGAAGCAACACTATTAAATTTGGCCTCTTGTTTTTGTTTGTCATCACGCTTCGAAATGATGCCGCGGTCACTGCTTACGCAGATGGCATCGTTTGATGTGGCCCAGGACTGATACACACAACACTTAATGTTGGGGAAAGGCGGATCTCAATTCTAAAAATTGAATATTTGTTGTTGCATTCTCCTAAAAAAAAATCCCTCGGATCATTAAAATCACATTAATAACATGTTAATAACAGTTGTCTATTAATAATACATACTACCATGCGCCAGTTCACAAAGAAAGGTCCATAAAGACATGATCGTGTGAGTTTGGTTATATACACATGCATAACAAAATAAACAATTACAAAATCAAATTTCCACAATCATGTGTATCTGTAATCACAAGTTTTTAATTTGAGAAACCACACTTCAAAAACATGATATTGTCTGTCGTGTTCCCCAAGGATCAGTGCTTGGTTCCATTCTCTTTTTTTGTACATGCTTTTATTATTCATATTTAAGGTCATTATCAGTTGTTTCTTCTCCCGATCAGCTTCTATTTAGTCTCCATGGATCATCATGGGGTTAAGACCCTTGCTCAGAGGCTCAGTGATTGTAGTTCTTGAAGTGGAGTAGAGCTGGATTTTAACCTCGGTCTATAGCTGAGTATCCGACCACCTCTTCACCACCGTTATGTCAGATTAATGCGAACACTGTGCTAAGTTAAAAAGCTTGGTGGATGAAACAGAATTGTTCATGATATTAAATGAGAAATGTATTTTCTCAGCTGCAGGTGGGGCTGGGAATGAGAACAGTGACAGTGAAAATGAGGAATGCTCCCCGGCTGAGCTGGCCCAGATGAAGATCGATGAATGGCTCAACTTCAGATTAGATTGTGAGGTATTGAGGTCTCTTCCTTTTTCACAATGTCAGAATTAGGGGTGCAACGATTATACGACATTGTCGACAAAAGTCGACAATAAAAGTAGTCGCAGACGAATTTGATTGTCGATCATTGACGCCAGACGTATTTTTAAACGGAGTGAAACGTTTTCCTTCCTTTCTACCTGTGCAATACTACCGCTTTCCAATAGAGTGCACCTATACACCACACTCTGGTGAGATTCGCTCTTGCGCAACAGCATTCAGTGACAGCTAGAAGAATGGCCCTACGGCGTCACATCAACGCCAAATCTAGAGCGCGCAAAATGGCTTGCTGCAAAAATTTTGCGGGCGTAAATTTCAAAGACGAGAGCGCAAATGTGAAACTCGAGAGCACAGAATTAAGAATCAAGTGCACGTTTGTGATAATATTGCACGCAAACTGTATTTTTCCTCTCTCGAATGTCTTTTTCCTCTCGATGTGTTAAATGTCCTCGTGCACAAAGTAGATTACCGACGAGCGGCTTTTTTGCTCCAGTGAGATTTCTACGCGCGTGGTTTGAAAGGGGGCGGGGTAATGGCTGTTTCTGCCTCCGAATCCTATTGGCCGATGGCTCCTGGTTTTGTGATTGGCTTAAGAAAGTTCCTACAGAAAAACCAAAGATGTCGGAGGAAGAGGAACGGCGACGGGTCGGTTAAGCGCTCAATAAGCACGCAAAACGGTAAAGTAACCATCGCCTTTGTCACTCGCTCATAAATGTTATAATGGTATGTTACCATTTTCTCAGTACCATCAGAAAACCAGGAGCCATCGTAAGGCTAGATAAGGCAAAGAAGAAACTTATTTGTTAAAATATGCTTTTGAGTGAACTATCTTTCTTGTCTTTATTATTTACCACAAAATTTAAATAACCTCATACTAACTGTAAAAGCTGGTAGCTAAATCGGAGCCATTTTATAATTATGCAATTTATAATCCGATTAGTCGACTAATCGTTTTAATAGTCGATGACTAGTCGACTATCAAAATAGTCATTAGTTGCAGCCCTAGTCAGAATACATATTGTGTCAGAATAAATTTGTGTATATCTTATCCCCATCCGCCATTTTTTTTCTTCTTCTTTTCTTTTTTTTTTTTAAAAGATGGCCGAGTTGGTCTTCCAACTCCGCCAGCGTTGGCAGTGCCTGTTTCTCAGGAGGATTCGTTCCCCCTCCAAGCCTTGGTCTCAGCTAGACGAGGCCACCCTCTGCACCCTGGTGTCTGTGCTGGTTGCAGAGGAGCAGGCAGCAGGGCTGCAGCAGCCCACAGGCATCGGACAAAGACCCAGATCCATGGCCCCCGACGAGCCCCCGCAGCACTCTTTCTGGAGGAAGCCACAGGGCCACAAGAGCAGCGCTGAAGCAGAGCATGGCGAAGTGACGTCCGGTGCAGAAAGGCAAGCCAAGAGCTCAGAAGCGGATCATGAATGTGTTCATAAATATTTGAGAGAAATAATTGTAATTTAGGTATAAATTTTCTTTATCACAGTCGGTTAAATTCAGTAACCAGTGATCAATGTGAGACAGTGTTTTCATTTTGGATTGATGTTATGGCACCCGTTGATCAATTAATATATGTATTGATGTGGATCAGTGTCTCTTTACACTCCTACCATGAGGTGGTAACTTGACCTCAGGTCTGTACTTTTCTTCAGTTATTTTCTGGGTAACTAGGAATTGCCTCATTTTGAGTTCAAAAACACTGACCTGTTCCCACTCAGGTCTTCCCGACTATCCCCAGCCCCTTCTCGGCCGAGAGAACAGAGAGATAAGGACACTGCTCAATCCAAGCGCTGCACTGGCAGGAGTATCTGGACAAAATCCGACAGCCCCGGTTTGAGTAGCTCCAGTGGCAGTGCATCCTCCATGTCATCTGTGAAAGTATGTACCGATTTTGTCAGACACTGATTCTGTTCTTACCTAAGACCAAATCGTAAATAAAAAAACATTGGTGAATGTCAAAATCTTGTGAAAACTGCATAAGAGCAAATTCTTAATGATCATAATGTTGTGGCTGAGCAACGTAAATGTAATTCTATAATAGTGAATACAATGCTTTTAGTACCAAAAAGTGTAAAAATGAGGACCGGAAAAATGAGTGAAGACTTCAATCGTACTGTTACATCTCTACATGAACTTGATGAATCTTCATTCTGTTTTTTGAAAGGAGAAACCCTGGGGTTCAGTGACAGTGTCCCCAAGGCCCAACGCTACTGTGCGTTACTTCATCATGAAGAGCAGTAACATGAGGAACATCGAGCTTTCCCAACAGAAGGGCATCTGGTCCACCACCACTAGCAACGAGTACAAACTGAGCCAAGCCTTCCAGCAGAGCTCTGCCGTCGTCCTCGTCTTCTCCGTACAGGGCTCCGGACACTTCCAGGTTCAGTGGCATTTATGTTCAGTTTGGTGTTTTGTGTCTGTGTGTTGCTTGGTTGGTTTGTTGGTATTTTTGTGTTATGTGGAGTAAAAACTGGCATTTTCTCTGAATTTCCCCTCTCTCTCTCTCTCTCTCTCTCTCTCGCTTTCTCTTAACTACAACTCTCTCTCCATCTCGTTGTCTCTTTCTTGTTGGTGTCTATATTCAGGATTCTATCTGCATTACATATTATATTTGTCATTTGCAATATTGCTCTCATTCTCTCCTCTAACTTTCCTAACACACTCTCATCTCTTTCATTTTCTAGTTCTGTCTCTTTTTCTGTAATTTTCCTAAGTTTGTGTTTTTCTAACTTGTGCTCTCCCTTCTCTCTCATGTGCGTGTACTCTCACTCTCTCTTTTCTTCTTCTCTTGTTCACTTGTACTCTGTCTTTGTTTCTGTTTGTTTGTCTGTTCGCCTCCCTATCTACATTTTCTATGTCCTTGTCCCTTGCAGTAACGGTCACTCTCTCCTCTAACTTTCCTAACGCTCTTTCTCTAACTTGTGACCACCCTCCTCTGAAGCCGTCTCTCTTTAGTTTGTCTAAATTGTGCTCCTTCTCTGTCTCTCTCTGTCAGGGCTATGCAAGGATGAGTTCAGACATCAGCTGTGAGCGCTGGCAGGACTGGGGCTCGACGGGTCTGGGTGGCGTTTTCAGTGTGGAGTGGATCCGTAAAGAACACCTGCCCTTCCAGCACACACAGCAAATCCTCAACCCATGGAACGACAACAAGAGAGTCCAAATCAGCCGGGACGGCCAGGTGGAGCTCACACAAACTCAACACACTCATCTTACACACAAACACACACGGCAATTTCAAGATTTTAATTTAATTTAATTTGTAACCAGCTTATGGCTCATTTAGGGTCACCATTTTCACAGGGTAATTTGCATTTTTACTATTACTGTGTGGATTTCTCTGAATTAAAGCAATTTTGATGCCTTATTAAATCTTTAACATAAATTTTAAGCATAAAATATTAGACTACACATGTGAGGAAAGCTGACATGTACCACCATACTATATCCAGTCCTCTTAGTGCTCCATACAGTATTTTTTAAAATTAAAACTCTACTCCTCAATCACACAAATGCAAACTCCAAGACGTGTCGCTGACCGATATAAGGTCCAGTAGAGAATGAGGCCATCCACTATCCTCCCTTCATAACGGTTGTTAAGTGCACCCTCTGATCACAGCCATTGGGTGTGCAAGGTCAAGATGCTTGACCTTCATTGTGGCAAAGAAACACAAAAAGAATTATTTCTACCGTTCTGTTTCTTCTGAAGTACTGAACACAAGGCCACCTTGTACTTGAGATTTTGTTGTTTATTTTTTCTCCTACACTACACTACAGAATGTGGTTCACTCACTCAAACCTCTTGGTCAAAGTACTTTTTTTTATTATTGTACACCTCGGTTTAGAGACCTTGGACTCAGGCTGAGCCTTACAGTTTAGGGAACAGGATCAAAAAGGGGTTTGTTCTGATTGGCTAGTTAAGATCAAGCTTTATCAGTTTGTTTTGTGTATGTGTGTGTTTGTGTAGGAACTGGAGTCACGGACTGGAGAGTTTCTTCTTCAACTGTGGGATCGCACATCTGCCAAAGATCAACCTTAGGTATGTCAGTCTGAACCTGAACCTGCTCTATAGTTGCTTTACTAATTTATCAAAATCATGAACTCATGACTTGTTACTGATCGTCGAAAAAAATACATGCTTCGATAGAAGGGTTTAATTTCCTTTTAAAGGCTTAGCGCATTGCTCCTGAAATGAAAAGGGGCTGAATTAATATAGGCTTGAAAAGAAGACACAGAATGATGTCTGCACACTGTGGGTGTGTGGGTGTGTGGGTGTGTAGGTAGGATGGAGAGATAGGTAGTAGAATGTAAATTGTCTGGGCAAAGATCATTAATTGGCTTCTTATATTTGTCATCATGATATTTTTAGAAAGATGACACCATTAGTCTCATTGGTTTAATGAATGAATGATCAAACCCATTTTTGTTCCAGCTGTGAAGGAAGATGTTGCTTTTACTAATGCAGAATGTGATCTCAAGCACTTCAAGAAGGCAAAAACTTGAAACTCATCTCCCCAAGTCATTTTCACCGGATTTTATATGCTGTTCTGGATAGTACTTGATTGAAGCTCATTAGACCAAGTTGACATTTAGTTTGAGGACCTCTCGTGTTTTCCACCATATGGGGCCAGTTCTTGATGTGCACTGATGTATTTGTCAGAGAGATGACTTGCACAGTTCTTTTAACACTAGTTTTCATTGTTTTTTATTCTGCTGTTTGCCTGTAGAGTTGGTGTTCAATGTTTATGCATATGTTAAACATACTTTTTCATCTTTCTCTTTCAACTCCCAAAGTTGAAAGAGAGAGATGAAAAACTTCACTGTTGAAGAGCAGGGAAATTGTGTTTCTCATTTAACCAGCCAGCCAGCCTAAGCCAAAGCCCAAGCAGAATGACCCTTAATATTGATGATTCTCAACTTTGTTTGGCTTAAGCTGTCTGACTAACAGAGAAGACCTCCTTTCTGGTGTGTCAGAGATGACACTTGATTTGTGTGATGTTCTGTATGTGGGTCATTTGAATATGTATACGTTTGATAGAGGAAATGTTTTGTTAATTTCTGCAACTTGGACAATCTGTTTATTATATGCCATGTTTGTTGATTTTATCCCATATTTGAAATTTGCACTAAAATTTACTGATAGTTTTTTTTTGTTGCTGGATGGACCACAGCTGAATGTCAAATCACACAAGGCAACAGTGCGCAACATTTTATTTGCCGAATACAATATTTACACTGTGTAGACTGGATGGTGCATCTCAAGCGTTTCTGATTATATATGGTACTGGAGCTTATTGCAGCGTTTAGTCAACACGTTACTCAGCTTCACCTTTCTGTTATGAGGCTTTTGATTGTGCATAAGTAAATTTTGGGGGATTATTTCAGTTAAATGTTATAATTCCCTGTGTGTAAGTTAAAAGATTTATACATTAAGTTGGTTGGGGTACGTCATAAACAGTTTAAGGTCAGTTGAACACTGCAATGTTCAGTGCAGAGTCGGTACCCGGTTGGCCTGGAGCATGCGCAGGAGCAGCTCTCCTCGTGAAAGTCCCGTTAACCCACTGTTCTGCTGGGCAACGTCTCGATGCTGGTTGTCCTCCACGCATTCTGGATCCAGCATGCAGCCTTCTAAAAACATGCACAAAACCACATATCAATATGTTATAAACGTGAGAACAAATCTAAGCATTACCAAATTTGAGATGTTGAGATAAGAGAACTTTCAACTGTCATTATAATCCTATAATAAAAATAATGTTGAAGTATGAAATAAAGATGTTATAAACAATTGAACCATGAATGTGATCTTTGCACCAGAAAATGAAGCCTTCCAAACTTGTACTTTCTTTTAAGAACCCTACATCAAGAGGGGAATCTGTGTGCTTCTGATTTGCAAAGCACTCTAGGAAGTTTGGTTTTCCCCTGAGATATTAAGTCAGTACCTGAAATCCTTTCGTCCAAATGCCAACGCGATAGTGCACAAAAAGAGCAGGACTAGGTTTTAAGCTTTTAGTCAAGTGACTGACAGACTATAAAAGAAGCTGACCTGAGTCGCAGCAGACCCCCGGTGCTGCACAGCGTCCCTGCTCGAGACCGCATATTCTTCCTCCCACCTCACACGGGGAGGGCAGGTAGTCTTCCTCCACACAGCGAGCCGCCTGTGGAGACGCCACCATGCAGCCGAACACCTCACCGCAGCAGATACTGGGGCCAACGCAGCGGCCCTGGTCCCCGGGGCCACACGCCATGCACTGCAGGAAAAACAGTGTTGTGTTGTGTAAGCTGTAAAGTCTATAAATGCTGGTCATTTTTCAAGATTAAGATTAAAAACTTTTTGTCCATACATTTTTACTTTCCCCTTTTTACACAAGTTTAACTTAACGCCTTTTACGTAACGACCTGTCCGCATTTTTATTATTTCCTCATTTTCGTGATTAGTTCGCTTTTCTTTTAGTGATAGGCCAGCAATGACGGCTTTAAAGTGCTGCATAAATACAATTTACAATTCATATTCGAAAATGTAACCGGCGTTTCGGTGACCTGTTTTCATGTTAGTTCCCACAGTAGTCAGATCGTTTTAGTGAGACAACTTTACCTCACAAGCAAATATTGGGTTAGGAAAATTACGAGGAATATTAATTCAATATTGGGTTAGGAAAATTACGAGGAATATTAATTCAATATTGGGTTAGGAAAATTACGAGGAGTATTAATTCAATATTGCTAGAAAAAATTACAAGGAGTTTATTAATTCAATATAATAATAGGAAAATTACGAGGAATATTAATTCAATATAGGATTAGGAAAATTACGAGGTCATTAATTCAATATTGGGTTAGGAAAATTATTGAGGAGTATTAATTCAATATTGGGTTAGAAAATTACAAGGAATATTAATTCAATATATGTTAGGAAAATTACGAGGAGTATTAACTAATATAGTGATTAGGAAAATTTCGAGGAATACTAATTCAATCAATATCAACGGCTAAAAACTAGTCCTCGCAGTATTTTCACACCAGTACTTTGACTCAAGTCCAAACACGTGCGCTGTATTTCTGTTCTCTCACCTGTCTGGGCTCGAGTCTGGCAGCGCGCGCCCTCTCCACGCGTGATGTTCTGGATGTAGCACGCGGATTTAAAGAGAGAAAGCTGAGGCGTAGAGCAACAAAAGCAGCAGCGCCATCCTTATAATACTGTACTTTTACTATTATATTGTTCCAAAACCCCGATCCTGCTCTTCAGCACCGTCACTCCCCACTCTTGAGAGCAACTCCCACAAGTGCTGCCATGACATCCCTCCCTACACGCTATCGCCCCTCTGTCCTGTAACAAAACAGCATAGAGAGACATGATTAAACATCCATAACACCCATAAACTATTTTTATACTCATTTATGTCTATACTCATTTTGCCTAAATGCTCAAATCTCTACCATGAAATCCATTTTTCTTTTTTGGGGGTAATTAAGACTAAAAAGTCTGGGTTCAGAAAACAATTCATTTTTCTCTTTAATACTGACACTAAAGGCACCCAAAACCTAAAATATATGCACAAAATTGGCAAAAGGTTAATGAAAATTAATAAGTACTTTTAGGGTGAGTGCGGTCTGATGTTCTGCATACATGTGTATTAATTGTTAGAGGCGTTAGCACCTACACTAGAATTTTTGGCCAGGTGTACTATTAAATGGGTTAGGTTCAGGGGAAAATCAGGCCTGAAAATAACTTACTAAAGTAGCTTTTTCTTACTTCTCTTAGCTGACTGTTCCATTTCTGAGGCCATATTTTAATACCAGGTCAAGGTGTCCACTAGTCATGTCTGTTGCTTATTATAATGGCCATGGCCACTGAAAGGACCAGATGTTTAGAGAATGAGGGAGCGTAAAAGAGAGCAAGTTTCTGCTGTTTCAAAAATGACTGACTGACATTTTCCCCAAATTCAGTGGCGAGGTTTCTAACAGATTATTATGATTCTTTGCATTATTCAATATAAAGCATACATATGTCATATACTGTTAAAGGACTGTACATGGAGACTTTTACGTCGAATAATGATGACCAACCATTTTACTGGTTTTAATTCCCCAATATATGATATGCAAGAGAAATAAAACCAGAAAAAAACTGGACTACCTCCTTGTACACGATCTACTGGCAATATTTCTTTTAAGAACTACAGTATATTAGAAACATCTGTGGTTTGTTGCTGAATTTATTAGTGTTGAGTTTGGAAACTAATTCTCAATTAGTCCACACATAGCAGTTATATTGTGAGAGAACCTCTCAATCAATTGGTGCACAAACATCAGCAATGTCTATTGTAATTGATGTCAATATTCATGAATTGTGTCTTAATAACTCATAACTATGCAAGAGGGCAGCAGTTGTTGCTATATCAGAGGAATCACGGAAAATTCAATTCTCTTAATAGCCCCTATATTTGTGATGATTTATTTATGATTATTTGTTATTCTGTTTCTCTCTGTTGTTTGACCCAAGAAGTCAAGCAGACTTAAGCTAGTAAAAAAACATGTTAATTAGGAACACACGGAAACAATCAAATCTCTCATTTTATTACTGTTCCAGATCTAATTACTTTTCATCAGTGTGTAATGTACAATCTCGACACATGAATGGAATTTATACACACATTAAAAGGTTATTATATTATTTTTCCATGCAATCATTCAAATATTGGTTGACAAAAATGGTAATAAAAAGATTACAGAAATGTCTCATCAAATTAGGGAAACCATTATTGGAATTACTATCGGTTAGAAGCTACATAATTTTATTTTGGCACATTTATAATTTTAAAGTTGTTTGGAGTTTGGTAAGCTAACATTAAATAATATGTAATGGGCAAGTAGCAGTGCCTTTCTGTGAAAAGAAAAAAGTGACAGCTGGTACAAACTTTAGAGAATTTTAATTATTTCAGAAACAAATATTTTGAGCTGAGTAGTTCATTCAAAAGTTAAGACACTGTGCCACAAATGATGTGGGGGAGGTAGTGGGGAAACCTGATTATTCTCTTTGAAACATTAGAAAACATTAGGATTTGTCACATTTTGTGGCTTTTGTGAGACCATTTTTGTTTTTGTGTTATAAGCATATGACATTCTCTATTCACAGTGTAAAGGCCAAATCATGTTGACTCATGTTGACAGCTGCCTTGAATAGGGCCACATTACATTTAAAGTTGCTCATTGTTGTGTGATTGACATAACAAAAAGGCAAACAAAATTTATATTACAGGAAGCAATAAGTCAATTAATCAATCAATATGATGCCGTCTTTTACTTCCAAAGCCAAGGATCTTTTTTTTATGTTTAATTTCTTTTTAATGACACCTTAGGTCTTGCCGTATCTTGCATATTTACATAGACCCAGTCCATTAATATTGACATGAATTATGTTAGAGATGATGGTTGTTAGTGGTCAAAGAAAAAAATCTTTTTAATGTTAATGTTGCCATATTCTGGCTTACCCCAGAAAGTGGTCTCCTGTGCTATTGTACTTGGAGGCAGTGTTTAAAATTAAACCAGACAACTAGCAGCAATATATCTCTAACAACTTGAACACCATTTAAATGACTCTTTTGTATGCACTCTGTGAGTTGAGTTTACAAAAGGGAGAACGTCAGGAACATCATCAAGGACAACTCTGACTAGAAAGTTTTGTGTCTTTTTTTCCTTTTGTACTTTTGAAAAGACATACACAAAACGCACATATACAATAATGTCATGCTAAGAAATTAGGACACCCTATGAATAATTTTACAGCCACTCAATATGGTTAAAGACATTTGTTCTTTTTGTAGTCAGCATACAGGTCATAAACTTAATAAATAAAATAGAAGCGATATTCTTTATATTAAATATGTATTAATAATGAATGAATAAATACATAGTTTTACAAATGTAATTAATTAAAACATTTTACTTGTGAGGAAAAATTTGGGACACTCCCATATCTATTGCCAGAGTTCATTCATTGCTGTATCTTAAATCACCACGTATAAACCAACAATAAAAGTTATTGGGATTCACACGGTGGGACCTGATTTACAGCATTTCACCTTATACAGAACAATGCCCAATGGGTCAGGAAGCTCCCCAAGGCGTGGTTTCGTGGTTTCCCAGGATTAATACTCAAATCTTTTATAGTCATCAACACATGGGTTCCATCACCAAGCCAAGCCACCGCGACCCTAGTATTGCCATTTTACAATTAAAGGATTTATGTACTCGCATCTTGGTGAGCAACTTTCTACGGAGAAAAGTCTCCCGGTATAACTTCAGTTAAAGGGTCTTGCTCATAATTATGTATTAAAATGCATATTCATTATGGGTTTGGTAAATCTTACCCTCACCACAGCGACTCCGCTGCTGCTTTAAACTAGAGCGGAGTGCAATAGGGAGATGGGGGATAGAGAGATACGAAGTGCTCCTAACATTGACGTTCATACAAGTGATGTCTGAAGGGAAATATTTCGCCGTCTACTAAATGTGCAGTTTCAGCTCAAGCCTGGAGGCATTTGGTTGCTGTTTTACAGAGCAATAATCAGAGCATTTACTCGTCAAAATTACTGCTACTCTAACAACCAATGATTGATTAATGATACATTACAAAACAGGCAATAACAGAAAAAATAAGTAAATAGGCTGGAAATTAAGAATATATCATAGAGATGCAGCGCCAACAGCTGTTACCTTGTACTTCCTCACATTCACGCTACTAAGGACTTCACTGAGGACCTTTCAGGAGGTCAACAAGATCTGAATCTTAGGCTCTAAATGGTGGAATTTAAGTTACACTTACATCTTTCTTAAATATACGCTATAATATTACCAAGGCTTAATCATTTTCTCACATATACTGAATAGGTGTGTAGTAGGTACAGTATATATAATTAATATATGTTTATTCAAATATAACTTATTGCTTACTTGAAATTACAATTCCTAACATAACAGCAATGCCACATTGACAGTTTTGTTTTGTAAAATGTATGTTTATAAATACACTGTAATGTGATGTAAAGAGAGCTAATAAAATTGTATTGAACTGATCAAATGTATTATTACCAGCCTATCTTGCATTGTAGGTGTAAAATGTTTTGACCAATAACAGCTAATTATGACAAAAGCAGTCAACATTGCAACATAATTTTTTACCCAACATTGAAATATTAATGCTAACAGCCAGATGATGCTGTTTAGTGTTTCTTTTTCTTTTTTTTCTTTCCTGGAGTCCTCAAATACTACTGTTGCTCAAAAGAGCTTAGAGCAGGATAAGATGCAGTAATACAGTTCATACAATACTACATATTAAATCTTCATTCACAGTTCAGGGTCTCAATTCATTCGACAAACTATTAATTTGGAACAACCATATGGAAAATGCCATTTTAGCAGGACAATCAGACAGAACAGGTAAAAAGAGCACAAGAAGGGTCAGGGTCAACTCTACTGTTTGAAGAAGGCTTAATATACTGAGTCATGCAGACGCTTATCAGAGCTCAGCCACTTACTTCTCAAACGATAAATTAAACATTAATCTGCTTTAGTTTCTGGATATGTATAGAAGATTAAGAGGACAATTAATGGAAAATAATGGATAGTCTTTGAGGCATAAATAGTTTGTCATCCTGTGCCAGGCTAAATGGAACTATTATTATTGATATTATTATTATTATTATTATTATTATTATTATTATTAATAAAAGAAAATGATGGATCTATTATGCCTCTACATTGACACACAATGCATACTACATTCTGTTTGCAATTAGAGAGACGTACATTTTTGCCATAGTGCCTTTATTACTTTTTAGTGCCTTTGTTTACTAATGTTGATAAAGGTCATTTTTAATCACATTAGAGCCTGTTTACTTGCATTGTAAATCGGCATTTTATTCGATGATCGACTTCCTACACGCTGTTCTCACTGCGCTAACTGTCGTTTTCGTCGCCCTTAGTGGTAATAAAGTGAACATTACACCTAATGCCTTCATAGTTATATCACCACAAGACCGTTTTCATAACACCTTGTTTATGTTTCTACACTTCCAGCTATTTTTTTTTTTTAATGTCTTTTAAAGTATACTATTTCGGTATATTTGGAATTATGTTTTAACACTTATGTTGGCTGGATATTCTATTTGCAGAAGGTCAAAAACAAAATAAAGTCAAACATTTTAATACACTACATTTAAATTAGAGTTGTCTGAATACATTAAGATTCATTTAAATGTTTATAGGGAAAACATAATACAAAATCATATAGTATATATATATATATATATATATATATATATATATATATATATATATATATATATATATATATACATATATATATATACTTTAAGGTCCACAATATCACAAACCCTACAGTGCTGTGAGCTATTTTTTCAACCTACAAGTTCAAGAAATGAGTATGAAATAAGAAAAAGAAATATTTTAAAAGACACGTTTTCTGTCATCAGTCATCAAGTCTTACAGAAGTTTTGTTATATATTGCTGTTCACAAGTCTTCAATTTTAGAGCTCAAGCCTTAGATTGTGATTGTAAAACCTGGATGCAAATTATTTTAGAGCAAAAACACCATTCTTTGAAAGAACCTAAATATACAAAGTAAAAAAAGAAAAGATGTTTTAAAAGAGGAATAATGCTAATATCTTTACTTAATATTACATATCAAAACATGAACCTGATTGGTCAAACTTTTGGTAAAAAACACCATAAAGGAATTTTGGTTATTTATGTTTATAAGTGAAATTAATTCTAAGTACTGCATTAACACAATTGATGTCACTCTTACTGTTTTAAGTTCAGTAATATTATTTAATTATATTATTGCTTCAAAAGAACATTACATTTACACAGTTTAAAACTCCTTTTGTTTTTTCTACTCAAATTATACTTTAAACTACTCATGCCATACCATAAATTAAAACTGTAAACACGGTGGTCATTTGACCAGAATGGACACCAAACCACGGCCAATCCCGAGATGTTTATACATTAGACTGATTTATTAACACAGAGAAAACATCAGATCATATTTTCTTATCGACACCGATCAAACACTGATTGTTGAAGCAGGGCCGTAGTAATAAGTTCTCGAGTTATAATGACCAGACCACAGTTTGAGAAAATCTACAATAATAAACAGCTGATCTTTAGTGCAGCATGAATACATATATACAGTACATCATATTCACATTATATACAATGATATTTTGCCCAAAATATTTCCATCTAAGCTTCCCTGAAGGAACGACAATGACAACTGTCGATTATTTTGCTGCATGTTTTTCAGGTCTATGTTTTAAAATGTATCTTTTTTAATGGATCCACTAGGCCACAGCAATAAAACTTAAACGTTCTCGTGTAAATCACCAATAATTAGTTCCACATTACCTTACAATGCTCATTACTTCACATCAGCAACCAGGTCGTCACCAATTTCTCCCAGTATGTATTCCAAGTTTTGGTAAATGACTGAAAGGCACAGTAATTTCACTCTGCCAGGGTGTTCTCCATCAGCTGGGCTCTCACTGTCTTTCTAACAGGCTTTTTTGAATCCTCTACTGACACATAGTGGCCTGGAGTGGGGAGTGTTTTTTCCCCTGTTTTGAGGCCCTCCGGTTTGAATCATAAATTGATCACATGACAAAAAACTTGGCACTCTGCAAGAGTGTGGACCCTCTAACGACCAGTTAGAGAGAATTGAACATGCTATGTATGAACGTCTAAAGAGGAGATGCATGATTATTTGTCTTCTTCTTATTAGTTATCTTAAGGCAACACAGGGATTGGTCGGGATTACGAGTTATTTTTCTCCGAGCCTTGTTCTCCAGTTATGAACATTAATACTGGCAGGTGAATAAAACAATAATTTAAAAAATAATAAAATGAAAATTGCCCAGCACAGATACTGTGGCGTTGCTGTTTGTGTCTGTCGCCATTCTTCAACATAAATCAAACGTGTTACGTCATCATTTCAAGAAACAACCTTAAGTAACTTCAAATATCGTGATCCCCAAATTATTACGTTATGCTGAAAATAAAATAAAATTGATTACTGATCTCAAGATTCGTCTAGGAACACAAAAACCTTGGCAAAAGAGAAAATAAAATAGCAAAAAATCAATTTAAAAAATTAGATGTGATTTTGAGATAAAATTTGTTATTTCAGGATCATCATGAAAATAAACGGAGAACAAATATTGTTATTTAGCAGATGGTTTTATCAGGCTTTTTACCAGGGACCCAGCGGTAATGCAAGAGTCAGGATTTGAACCTACAACCCCTTGGTTTACCCTTGGAGGTAAGATCTCAACTATTACACCACCACCACCTGCGTGTGTGATCTCAAGATAATTCAAATAAAAAAGTACTGGTGATGCAGAACCTTTCTGGACTTCCGTAGTCATGTTGTGAATGTCCAACATCAAAACATTTTATTCATGTTCATATTGATTTTTTGTGTTAAACCTATATACTTTCATGCTGAAACTTGCTGACAGCTTCTTTAAAGTGCGTTCTTGCGTTGTTGTTGTTGTTTGAGGGCACAGGCTGAAGTTAATTGAGTGTCTCTCCTCAGAGCACCATGGTGGCAATGTGGTGCACCAGGGGCACCTGGGCCATGGTGGTGAGCGGGCTGATGGAGGGCATCTGCGGCGGGGGCGGTGACGGCTGGCCCGCTTCTGGGTTAGCGTTGGTGCCGGTGCCGGTTCCGGTGACCGCCGGTCGGTGTCTTGCGCTCTTCTGGTGCGCGCGCAGTCCTGCCAGCTGTGAGTATGCACGCTTCTGACACACGTGGCACCCTGTAGGTTGCTCGCGGTGTGCAGGCGCACGTGGTTACGCAGCGTGACGACTGGCTGAAACGGCGGCTGCAGAAGCGGCATTAATGAACGGCTTTGTCCAGCGTGTGGATGCGTGATGTGCGAGCGCAGGTTAATATGAGAGTTGAAGCTGCGGTAGATGACGAAAGTATGCGGCTGGAGGAGGACGATGATGAAGAGGAGGAGGAACAGAGGGAGGAAGGGGGGGGAAGAGAGGATGCTGCTGTCACACGAGTGGGGAATCATCTGGGAGGAAAGAGAGAGGAGATTAGAGCATTGGGGAAAATGCTCTTGCAATTTTAATCATTTCATAACAACATCAAGAACACCTTCCAAGATAATAACCAAGACAATAATAACATAACAAAATAATAATAATAATAATAATAATAATAAAACAATTAAATGATGTCATTTTAGGTTCAGTCTCACTCAAAATTCACCTATCACAAAGTTTCAGTCACTTAGACCACTACACCATAATCTTTCACTTTTGCATTTTCAATTGCAGTTTTTAATTTATAAGGCAAACATGCTAACGGGAATATACAGCAACATCCTTTACCGCTCATACCACTTACTCTCAATCTAAATGGCTTACACATCCCCAACAACGTATTATAACTGCAACATTTCATCCCCAAAATGAAATGATAATCATTTTGATTTTAACTCAAACGCTTCAATTACAGACCATTTTATAAGCATCTCCTAAGAAAAATGCAAATTGACTATAAACATGTACTATAATATTCTTTACATAAACAAATAGGACAAAATAATATATATAAAATATAAACGTAACTTCTCTTAAACTCTCTATAAACTCAACAAGATAAAAAAAATCTATCTATATATTTTTTCTTTTTCTTTTTTTAATTGTCAGGCAAATGCTTTCTAGCCGTCATTTAATTGCAGTTCCACAGTCTACCAGGTGAGGGCTTTATCCCTCTGGAGAATTTCCAGATAAGAATCTCAGTCAACAAAACGCACAAAAGATGTTTTAATTAATGCCCTTCACCTGAAAAGCTTAAGTGTACTTCCCTAATTGACTCTGTTATCAGCTGTTATCACACGCACAACACAAACACACTCACTTCTCACTATCTTTGTGAGGTCTTTCCACTGACTTCAATAATGACTAGATGCACTGTACATAATACACCAGCTACACCTAAGCTTAACCATAGCCATAACCTCAGTAAATAAAAATGAGATTTTTCCTTTGTGTGGACCAGTCCTCAGATACAAAATTTCCTCACAAAGCCACATACATCTGGGAAATCTGAGGTTTTCCCATTTTAGAGGACAATCACAGCATCTTATCACTCTGGTGTATGCACACATACTTACTAATTCTGGGATCTTCTTGTGATGTTTTATCTTCAGTTCCAGAACACCAGAATACCCAGGAAAGTATTAGGGAATTTCCATACCAAAACCAGCAGTTCTGTTCTGGAGGATGGTCTAACCAAAATAGAAATTTTTATAATTTATTTTATTTGTAATAATAAATACAATAGTCAATCTTGTTCTAAGGTAAGTGGACATGAAACAAGATAAAGAATGCTGATTCAAGTCCTCACCTCCACAGCCTTATAGAAGATGTTGCCCTCAATTTGCACCACCTCCAGGTTCTGCTCTTGCTCGTTTCGGGCACACTTTATATACGTCATCCAGCTGCGCTGGTCCTCCTGACTCGCATCCACGAAGCAGCGTACTGTGCCATCCTCATTGAATACCTTGCACAGGGAACATCAGGTCACATATAGCTAAATTTTACCAATAATATCTTAAAGAACTTCAGTCTGACTGTTCTTATTAATTAAAAGGCCACTAATGAATTAAACACTATAAGCACTGGAATTGAAGGTTAGGCTTGTTAAAGTTATTGGAGAAGAATAGTTTTTTTAACTAGAAATTAGATGACTGCTATTCTACCTTTTATTTTAAAAAATATTATATATTGTACGTATAAAAAACATTTTCGAAGTAATATCTTTAAAAATAGATTTTCCTTGGATACAAGCTGTAAAATGTAAAATGTATTTATAATTTCCAAAAGCATTTTTACATTGTATAAAGCAATGGAAATAAAATATTGTCAAAATATAAAATATTGCCAGCACACTTTTTAATTTAGTCCTATCAATCCTAAACTCACACACGCATGCATGTTGTTCACAAATTTTTCAAAAGTACATGATGAAGGGAGAAGTAGAGAAAGCGGGTTTGGCGTTATAACAGGCTACTAATAAATGCTTTAATTCAGACTTACCTCCCACATCAGGTTGTTGTTCTTCAGCAGATCCACGTGCTCGGGGCTGATAAGCCTCGGTAAACGGGCCCATCTCATACCGGCTCGATCCACGTTTCGAGAAGATCCCGAGCCCCTCTCCGGGGATGGAGCTCTGCGCGATGATCACTTCACTAGGTAACACCAGGCTGGATAGCTTCTGCACCTCTAAGAATAAAACCAACTACAGATTAATAATATCGACCTTCAATATTAAATCATACCCATTATAGCATATGATGAGCGTAAATTACGTAAGTAAATTACGGATGTAACTAAATAAATTGCTAATATGAAACTCCCTGAAACCCTCATAAAGGTTTAAAACCTCAGTTTCCCCAAATTTCAACAAAGTCTACGTCAAAGTAAAAACTAGCTCCGGGGTTTACAGAGTACAAAGAAGGCCCATAGAATAGGTAAATGAACATATTATATTATATTATATTATATTATATTATATTATATTATATTATATTATATTATATTATATTATATTATATTATATTATATTATATTATAATTAAATTAGCTTGTTTATTTCTTTTGAACGCTAGTTTGAGTGTTTTTTCTTGTGTTACTTTTTAAAAGACGTTGTGTAAGAACTAAGTTATGTAAAACTCAAGACTATCATAATTTCTAGGAAAAAACAGTAAAATCATTTCAAGATGCGAAGTATTACATTTTTATTTATACGTGGTTTAATTGACGGAATAAACACAATTTAAAGAGAAAGGAACACAAACTCGACTCTCGGCTTGGTTTAAGGATCTCTTGCCTTTATTCATCGTCACGAGCAAAGTTTTTATTTTAATTCGTGGTGAGGGAAAAAACGTGTACGCGGGGGTAGTTAAACGCGCCTCTTCTACTGCAGCGCAGCACTTGTTCTGCTTCCAAACCTCATATTCATTACATTCAAGTGAAAGGACGGCTAATTCCAAATTCATTATCCTTTTATGACCTCCCTTTGTAAGCAATGAATTTTATTCTGAATGAAACGGAAAGCTTGTTTAAAGGACCCGGGAATTTCACCCCCAGGAAAAAAAATGGAAAGGCGATTAGATGGTTGACATGGTGTGAATGGCAGCAGAATTAGACTTCACGGTGCATTATGGCAGGAACAGGGATCTTTTGAAAAAAAGGAGAAAAAGAATGAGCCCATGAGCCCAATAGCTGCCAGCGGAGGAAAAGAGGCTGTCCAGAGATGGATGAATGCGAGATAAAAATAAAAAGAGCTGACATCTTGAAGAAAAGGGGGAACTTTTTCAAGCGTTTATGAAACTTTCAGGTCAAGCGCAAAGTTAACCAAATGAATTTAATACTACCTTTCGTTTTAGTCAGTAACACTTACACGCCTAACAAGTGTGTAAATGGGCCCTAAACGGGTTTAAGACGATAAATGGGCGCAAAGAAAAGCGACAAAGTGGGAAAACGGTGCAGAAAAGTAAGGCGAAAGTGACGGGGGACCTGGGAAGAAACTGGGGACAGTGGAAAGAATAAATCACCCTGTCTTGGCTTATTTTCTGACAGGGGGTGAGACCTCGCTGACGGATTTTTTTTTTTACTTGTGCAGCTTTTTTCACGCCATTTAATGATACATTGTAAGTGGGCAATTTAGAAAAGATAAAGCACGAGGAACGTAAACGTGTTTCCTCCACGTTTTTGGTTTTGTTTCACAATTATTTTTATACACTTTTAAAGACAACGGTGACAAGAGGGTTAGTTTGATGTGCTGGCAAAGAACAAATTTGTAATGGAGAGAGGGCATATTTTTATGACACAGTAAATAATATTATTTTTATTTTTTAAATAATCACTTTTTCCATCTAGTCCAAAGTCGCTATATAGCACAGGGAAGTCTATTAAGGAATTCAATTAGGATAATTAATTACGCGCGTCTATTATTTAATCAACAATCTGCCAGTATACATATTTGTTTAAAAAATCATACAGTCAATGACAAAAACACGGAAGACAACGAAAAAGCGCTATTTTTAGTAAATATAATTTATCTTACTATCATTAAATAATGTCTTGAAATTTTTAATATAGTAGCCTGCTGCACTAACGTATTTAATTCCATGATAAATAAACATAAAAACTTGGCATGGAAGCCTTAAATTATATTAAAGATTTCTGGTGATGGAAAAGAGGTGTTGCAGACTGTTGCCACCAACTAAGAGTGCTTTCTTTAAACAGATTATTCTGCATTTCCAAATAATCCCGGTACGTTGATGTTGTTAAACCGAACATGACAGAAAGAAAGCATTTCCCAACAAATAATAATTTGGGAAGAGAGCATCTTACCTCCAGCGAAAGACTGAGCCAGAACCTCGGCTGTGAACGCTGTTTTGGGGCTGATAGTATTGGAGTGAAGCTTCTCATCTGAGAGCTGATCGCCCAGAACCGTTCTCCATCTGCCGTAGAGGAAACTGTGAAGGATGTCCGAGGTGATGATTTGGCATAAGGAGTGAGTCTGAGACTAAATCTAGAGATTCTACATCAAGCTCGCCGGTAACACTGACCCCATCGCGCCGGAGAGACGAGGAGGAAAGACTGGGAGGAAGGGATGGAGTGAGAGGTGGAGGAAAAGAGGTAGTCCTGCTGATGGGACGATCAGACTGAAAATGTTCCGCTCTCAGGCCGAAGCACGCTTATATGCTGAGGGTCTGAGGGCTTTAATGAGTTATTAATGAGGCTCCTCCCTCTCTCTCTCTTGTAGGGCCACTCCCTCTAAACGGTGTGTGTGTGTGTGTGTGTGTCTGTGTGTAAGAGAGAGCGAGAGAGAGAGAGAGAGAGAGAGAGAGAGAGAGCTAATTGAGCATGAAGTTGTGCTCTCTAACACGGCACCAAATAGGACCAAAGATTAGGACCAATTATCACCTGTAATGCACTCTTATTAACTTTGTGAAAAGATTCACTTAACTCGGTGGTTTAAGCCAAAACGCCAACCAAAAGAAAGAGAATATAATTAACTAATTTTTGGGGGTATTCATATTGTGGCGTACAATGTAACCTTCACAAATGAATAACAGTGTTATAATAAAGTGATGTAACTGATTAACAAATATTGCTTCCCTGACCATTTTTTGGCGCAAGAACCTCGTTCCACCACAAAGAACCTTTTATTTAATACAGAAATGTTTAAACAAAGTCAGTGCTTGTCTTCCTAAGATGTGTATAAGAGACAGATTATTATTATTATTATTATTATTATTATTATTATTATTATTATTATTATTATTATTCCTTTCAAGATCTTTTGTGGTGATGGAACTCTCACGCGTCCTGAGAGTTTCTCCCGCGTGTTTTCTCATGTATTTCGCTTTGAATCCACGGGCTGATTGTTTGGTGTCTATAATTCTATCGATAAAGGCAGCAGTGTGCTTTACAGCATTGTTCCGCGCTTTCTTTGTGCGCCTCTTCTCCATACAGGGGATTAATATTCATAGAGGCTCATATGAAGGCCTCACATTGTGTCGGCGTTTATGCCGTAATGCAGCTTTTCCCTTTTCACTCGCGATTCTCTCTATTTTTCCTGGATTGATGGACTGTTTTAAAGGACCACTTTCCCACTTTGCTCCAGCAGGGAGGACATCTTTATTCCCTATTCAAGGCCTAATCGCGCAAATAATCGCGCACATGAAAAGTGGCGCAAATCAATCTTGCATGGAGCTTCGAGGACAATCTGACATCAATGCGTCCCATGTGAATGAGGAGGAGATGGTCCTGAAGCTGGCATGTTGGTGTCTGAAGTAGGACGAGAAAACATGAGCCTGTAATTCCCAACGCAAACTTGAAGTCTGCCACGTTGCCAATTTTTTTTTAAATATGAGAAAAGAAGAATAAAACGGAGAAGATCAAGTTGCGTAGGCATGTAAGTACATGCAGAGTTTCCTGACTTTTCCTAAAAAATAAACCAATTAGTAAATATATCTAACTGATGACATCCAAGTGAGTTGCTAAACGAGTTTATGATGCTTTTCTTTTCAATCCCATAAACTGGATACAATCTCCTCCGAAAAGTAAATTTGGTTGGCTGCCCTAATAAACACTTCGTGTTTATTTTTACACTAAAACATTGATATATTTTCACATATGTTTTTCAAGTAAAAACAAATGCAGTAGAACGGCACACTAATCGCTTATAAATCAAAGCTATAATAAATGAAATTTGGATGTAAAACTTGTTTTAATTATTAATATATAATATTTAAGAAAATAATTGCAAAATGCTAACACCTGCCTTCATAGGTCTCTAAGCTACAAATAATAGGTTTTTGCGCTGAGAAGACTTCAGTCTCAGTTGATGGGCACATTGCAGTTTGGGGCTGTATAATTTGCGAACAGCATGTCATTATCATTTAACACGTAGGATCAGAGAGGGGCCGTGCTCTCCTTCGGGAGCGCTTTATTCTGCCATTAAAAGCAGATTAAGGTAGATATGCAGTGTGGAGGCGCAGAGCAGCGGCTTATATCCGCGGGAAGGTGAGACTTCGAACCCCAGAAGAGCTTCTCAGGACGGGATACAGCACCTGCCATAAAACCCACAGGAGAGCGGTTAGATAGAAGAGCTGCACTTCAAACACTGCTCCTCATAATCCATTAATGATATCAAATAGATCAGGCATACAAATATACATAATAAAACAGACTATATAAAGCTTGGTATATGCTTAAAAAAATAATCTTGTTATACAGTGAACTTTAATAGCAGAAAGACCACCCCTCTCTAGCTCGACAATAATCTGGTTAACCTGTTCAATGGCAGTCTACCTGAAAAAAAACAAAAAAACAAAAACCCAATTCTCTTTTTCAACGATCGAAAATCAAATTAATTATTATGTTCAATGACAGAAATGCCATCTGTCTTTTTAGTTCGTATGCCGAAAATAATTTCTGTTTAGAATCTATCCTCAAATGAAAATATTTTAGGTTTGCTTATATATATGTCCCATGTTAAAAGACTTCTGATTAATATTTTTGGGCAGGCCACAGCTCTGTCTTTCACCCCTAAGATAATTAAAACAACTAAGATGAGTTACATCCTCCATGGACGTTATTACACACAGAACACACGGAGTGAGAATCTGGGACCAGCTGCCGCTTGTGATCCGGGGTCAGGACGCATCTTCCCCCCTGTTGCTCGGAAATATTTCTGGCGAATATGCCCTGAGATTTCTGAAAGCTGTCTAGAGATTTGTGAACACGCTCTTGCCATATTGTTTCCAATCGCCTCGTACAGTGTTTGTCTTGCATTTCAAACCCAGTTGCTTTTGACATGGAAAGCTTTATGGAAAGCTTAGACAGCGTCTCATAAAGGTCGCCATTTTATCCCAACATGAAGCACGTTTGATGTTGTTTAAAGTTTAAGATATATAAACAGGAATGCTATGAATTTATTTTCAAGTAATGACGAGCAACACAATGACAAAGATCTGGTTGAATGAGGTTATTCTGGAAGACCAAAATGGCCTAGTGGCTAATTACTAAGCATTAACCAGGTTTGCATGCAAAGTTTAACCCATGTTTTAGACCTAGTTATTAATATAAAACTGCTTATAGTATTTGATTATTAAGACGGTTTTATTACAGGGAGTTTAATCACAGGCCTGCTGGGAGAAAGATGTCTAACCGAACAGATCTCAAAGTAGCTGCTTCATCGCATTTTCGGAGAGGGATGCCATTTTTTATCGTTTTTTCGGTCGTTAGCGACACGGTTTTACGCTCACGAACCCGTGAAACTACAGATGTACACTCATGCTAATGTGTATCACTCAGTTAGTTATAACAACGATTTATGCATCGACTTTCTTAAATCTCACATTTATTTCACACTTAGAAACACACGACAGCCGGAAGTTGGAAAATGCAAATGAGTCGAATGCAACACGAACTCACAGATTGAGGCAAATTATGCTTTGATACTATTTGCGAATATCAGTTACTAAATTCTACATTAATATTTCCATTACACAGGAACACATCTCTTATTTAGCCTCATAATCTTAATTCAGTCCGAGCCCATAAAAAAACACTTATTTAATGGCCATTTCTCACGAGTTCATTCTTTCATCCTATTGTACTAATTAGCTTTCATTACAATCAATTAGCTTTTCATTTACAATCACGCATTACATTAAAGCCAAAACTTTTAAACTGAAACCCTGACACGAATTAAACTGCCATTTCACACTTCAACTTTTTCCTCCACCAAGAAGATTCAAGTTTACATAGAAAATGTGGTTGTTACAAGACCTTCCATGAAGTCTCTTCATAGCAGCAAAATTTGCTATTCCATGTCATCACAAAAAATAAGCACCTTTATTTTGGAGAATAAGAATTTCTGATACTGTCAAAAAGCAAACAGACAAGGAACTTCTCATGCAAACAATTATAAACACAAGTACACTTTTAACAAAAATATATTCAGTTTTCACAGCAGTTTAGACAAATAAAGGCTACAACTTACCAACAGTAACTTGCGTGTCATTTATTTAAGCTGTTAAAGGTTATTATAAAGTAGCATAGAAAATATATATCTTCTATACACACCACAAATAATACAAAGCGATGCATCACATACATAAAGTCAGCTTCCAAGTGTTATGATAAAGATTTGCAGACTGTCCAGTTTGGGGTATACTGCCCTTCAAGTGAATATCTGAAACCGGAATGTGTTACAGAAAACCAGAGAAAAGAACTAAAACCATAAAATAAGGGAAAAAACACAAAAAAGTAGTCTTTTCATGTTTTTAATACACGGTTACCTGTACACGAGGAAAAAAACACTAAAATTAAACATTTGAAATTATAATATCCCTTTTCATTAAGCAAGTTAATACTAGATTCAATTTGTAACTAATCATTCATACATATATTAGATCACACAGAGTAGAAAGAAATCAATTACTTAAAAAGTTATTAGCATCGGACTGTACACGAGTCCACAGTGTGTACTGGTTGGGGCGCCAGGGGAGCTGGGTGGTACCAAATAAGACAACTTTGATCGTAATACTTAGAATATAAAAAACTACAATTAATACACAGATCTGGAGGCTTAGCAGTCTTGAATGGTTGAAGTACAGAACATACATAAAAACCTATCATCTTTCATTTTTGTCCATATATCAAGATGCAACATCAAATTTCAAATTACACATTCACAATCTTTGAAAAATTTCAGTACGAAAAACAGAACAGAAAAACAGGGACAGTTTTCCTGCAAAATGACTCCATGAAAAAAACTTCTTTGATTTAATTATATATATTTAAATAAAGTATTTAGTCAAGTATCTGAGAGTACATACATAGTTTTACAAGATAGCAAAGGCAATAAACTCACAATATGCAAGAACCCCCCCCTTCTCCTATCAGATCAAGGTAATAAAAAATTATCTATTACATTTCCATATTCCTAAAAAAAAAAAAATCTAAGAACTACAAGTTAAACATCTGTCAAAATATTAGAGATATCCATCTTTGTTTCAAATATGAAATAAGATATTGCACCTTTTTTAAACCAGAGTACAATAAAATGACAATGAAAAACAGAAGATACAAAACAAGAGGAATTAAATTAGGAATCGACTGCTGTTTGCCAACATCACTCACTGTATTGTGTAACAAAAGAGCACATTTTCCTGTAACAAAACATCACAGTTTTATCTCACTGAATTAAAATTTCTTTTTGTAAAAGGAAAAGAAAGAAAACATTTTTTACACATTCTTAAAACATTTCATGACGAGAACAAAACAAAAAGATATTCAAGACTGCTAAGCCCATAATTACGATTTTATTGCAACAGAACTAGAAAAAATAGATTATATATTGCGATTGCTGAAATGTTACAATTCCGGGGTTCGTTTTGGCGATTCACTTGAATTAAAAAGAAAGAATAGAAAAAAAAACAGCTGTTGCCCAAAAAGGATCCCGGAAATTGTTCTTTCAAATAATGGTGTACAGAACTATTTAGTAACAATTTTACTTTCCTGATTTAGAAATATTTCTTTTTTTAAATTGTATAAGTCATTCTACAGCTAGTGTTTCTCACTAAGAAAAAAAAAGTAAAAGTCTTCAAGGCGTTTGCAAATCTAGAAACCTCTGTTACAAAAGGTTTGTTTCATCTTCTCAATCAAAAATCTTCAACTAAAGGGAATCCTCTCTAATGATCCTGTAAGAAAGCATGAAAGAAATGACAGGAAAGGTGTTACGATCTAGAAAAGCACACGTTTCAGTTTCTCTCAGTTTTATCAATGTAGCAACATATAGACGTTGAGGAAATTGAAAATGTGTGACTGCCACTTGAAAACCTCCAAAATCGGAGGTGTTAAGATTTTTGTGGCTTTGTAATGACATTTTTGGATATGAGGACCAGTCCTCTTAAGGAAAAAAAAAGCTAATAGAGAAAATATGAATGTTTTATGTGGAAAATTACAAAATTTTATTTGGTTATTGAGGTTAGCTGTAGTTTTATTAATTATTATACATTATAGGAATCAGAGAAAGCTGCCCTATGAGGACAGTAAGACGTGCATGTGTGTCTTGGTACCTGAAGGCCTGGAGCCTGTGTCTGCTGTGCCCCCTGGCTGTAATAAGCCCCCTGCTGTCTGTAATACTCCACCCATGCAGCACTGTAATCTGGAGAGCTCTGCTGAGACCCAGGAGCTGGTGCCTGACCTGAAAGAGTAAGAAACGGTGAGCGAAAAAGGAAAACGAAGGCGGATGAGCAAGAGAGAAATGGAAATGGTCAGAGGATAGAGAACGAGACAGAATGTGCACAAGGGAGATAAGACATGAAAACAAGGCACATAGGACTTAACTGGCCTTATTCACCAAAAAGCTTTCCTAAATTTGTTCTGAAAAAAGTACCCAAGAAAAATCTGTCAAATGCACATCCTTAAACATGTCAAATTATTTCCTTTTGTTCTTATAATGATGAATCCCCCTCTGTTCTTGTAAACTGAACTGGCTGCGCTAGTTGTTCTTAATTAACGTAGGTACATATCCCTGTCAGTGCTATTGTAGCTTAATGTGTATTGTGAGCTTAATTTACACAATTATTAAAGTGATTTTTTATTTAAATAATCCTAGAACTCATAATTCTTATAATTATGAATGATTACAAAATGTTTAAACCTAACCTGTTTTGTTGAAACTCACATGCAATAAAATTGCGTAACAGTGCTCTGTGGCATTCATAGATTCAGTTCTTACTTAAGACCAAATTGCAAATAAGAAAACACTGGTGATTGTCAGAATCTTCATGAAAACATTTTTTCCTTAAGAACAGTCAGTGTAAGAGACCCAATAAAAGAGGACAAAGTTCTTACTCTGCTTCTTATAATACTCCTCCCACGCTTTACTGTAATCAGGACCAGTGCTCTGGGCTTGGCTCTGCTGACCTGCGCAACACATACATACAAAAGTTTTAATAAAAGCTAACAATATGGAGATGGTCCACCAACAGACATTAATCTGCAAAAATGCATTACTCTAGACCGCTAGACCACAATGTATTAAACACTGGCAGATTTAGCTCTTCTTGCCTAGCTTTTTGTAATACTGCTCCCATGCTTTGGAATAATCCATCGGTCCTGTCTGTGATCCATTGTGACCTGCAACCAAACAGAGAAAGAGTTGAAGAGTAAATTCAGAGTAAAGGCACTTCACAACAAAGGCACGAAGAGACATAAGGGAAATTTAAGGACTCTATCAATTATGGATGTGACAAACATGGTAACAACAACTGCTCAAAATATATCACTTTTAATGTGAATAATCAAAATTAGCCCTTTACATGACATGGAAATTGTGAAGTTATTTTCCGTAATTTGTAAAAGAGCAGAGCTAATGGAAAAAACTGAAAACGAAATCCAACACAATAGTAAAACCCAGCTACTACCTGCAAACTAATTATTTAATCAGACAAAAAAAACCATCCTATTAAATAACACCGTCATACATTTTTCCCATTTAAACCAGTAAACACTTCACTGCTCTGTACTGTACTGTGTGAAGAGTGTGTACACAAGCTGGTGGTCTACTCACTGGGGTCTTGCTGGCCCTGGGGCTGCCAAGTCTGGTATGTAGTTCCCCAACCTCCTGTCATGAAAGTCTGCGGCCCACTGCCAGACCGGAAAATGGGATGGGGAGGGGGTTGGGAGAGTAGATTGACAACAGAATTCCCACAAATCCTCAACATCCAAGCAAACCCACATCAATGACACGAGAAATAAAAAGCAAAAAGGTGCAAGACATGAGAAGTGACTCACTTCTGGTGTGGGGTGGTGGGTCCTTGGGTGAAAGGGCTGAGGCCGAAACTGCTGGTGCCTCCCAAACCCGAGGCCTGCATGGAGAGGGACGGCAAAGAGAATTAGCAAACTAGGCGAGGTCAAGGGTCGCAAGCAGGTCTTAATGCACCCCAATACGTGCCAACCACTGATTGATGGAGGACTGGGTAAAGCTCAAGCTTTTACCCACGGTGAGAGCAGATTCCCAAACAAAAGACCAAAGTTGAGTTAAGACCACCTACAACAGGGCTGATTACAAACTTACTCCGATCTTCTCGTCGATCAGCTGCCTGGCCAGCTCCATTTGCTGAGGAGTGCCTCGGATGGAGAAAATTCGCACGTTGGGGTCAGTGTTGGGCGGAGGGTTCCGCTGAAGCTCCACGTGGGCTCCAGACTGCTGGTTGATGTTCTTAATGGTTTCTCCACCTGAGAAAAGAAAGAGGAAACATACATTGTGTGAACATCCACATTAGCTAGCAGGTATTTTTGAGTAGTTAGCCTCTGACAGCACAATGGAGCTGGATTTGAACCTATGACCTCTGTAGACACGGATCCTACCATCGGACCACCAACCATCTACCATTTTAACTTGTAATTTCTTATCACTATATCCTAAATACATTTTGTCTAAAACAAGGTTCCCAATGGAAACCACAGGTAGCAAATGTACACGGATGGGTCAAATACAGAGGTCACATTTGTTGTAGTGCACGTTCATGATGACAAATAATCCCTCTTTCATAACGGCTGTGTAAGAAAAAACATTATCGTTTTCCGCTAGAGACAAGCACTGTGTTACTGAACATCTCAAACAACACCTCAGAAGGTTTCTTGTCCCTTTAATACACAACGGTGAGGCAACAGAGACATGTAAAAGAGTAACATGGGACAGTACTCATGTCAAGAAACTGCCTACTCAGCAGAATAAGCGAGGAAAAAAAAAATTAGAGGCCACTTTTCATTTTATTAAAAGCACAAAGTTGGAGGAGGGAACAGGACTCAAAATGTCTCATGGTCTTTTGGCCAGCGACAATGCCTTTAAATAAGCTTCCTGTGAGTGTAGGGAAGGAGGGAGGAGGCAGTGATGTCCCTAAAATCAATTACACGTTTGTTCACTTCGTGGTGACACTCGCGTGACCCAACCCGACCCCCGACTGGAGCAAAAAAAAAAAAAAAAGACAGAAAGAAAGGCAAAAAAAAAAAAAAAAAAACTCCCCGTTGAGTCCCCGCCTCCCTCGGACCCCTGCGCCAAGGCCGATGGACTCGGCGTGGGCCATTAAGCTATTGTCAAGCAAATTTAACTTCTCCAATAATGAAGCCATTATGAGCTCTGCTGACGAAACAGAGGGAGGGATAAAGGCGCTGACTTATCGGTCGCTGGAGCGGACCTGATCCCGGTCTACTTGCTTGGCCTCGTGTGGGACGGGTTTAGTTATGGCCAGCGAGCGGGGAGGGGTGAGGGATTTCGGGTTGCGGTGGAGGTGATGTGAGAGAGTGTTGCTGGTGGTCTTTAAGGGTGAGCAGAAAAGAGCCACTTCGTCTAAACAATGAACTGCATCCCTGACTTGAAAACTTAACAAGCCGGGAATGTGCGTGGGAGATAGAGCCATTTTCCGCGAGTTTAACTACAAATGGGACCGAAAGACGAGACGACATGTGACAGGAGCATTGGTGCACAGAATTCAAAAAAGGCACTTTTCCGCTGAAGTGGAGGAAAAAAAAATCCCAGATCTAATCTAGTCCCATGGAACTTCACTAGTCTAACTAAAGCAAGAAAAAACATTAAAGAAACACAATACCTCAGGTTTAAGTAAATTTGCTCCTACAACTTTTGCTGCTGCTTATAGAATTTCGTTGGACAGAAATAAAGAGAGATGAAGGAAGTGCTTCAGCACTGGACCTTTATACAAGCGACGTTATAACACAAACTGTCACATGGATCAGTCTGAAGCTTGTCAACAGCGGCGCAAGGAAAACATTGAAAAGGGCAGCAAATCACACAATTAAATGCACTTAACATCACAAAAACGCCTCCATCCTCTAAAGGATTAGTCTGACATTAGCCTTTTTTCGATTAGAATTTTTAGGGTTGTAGTGACCAACATAAATTTCAGAAAATGGAAGAAAAAAATGTAGAAACTTTTGTTTATAAAATTTCTTACTACATTTTAGCGCCATCACCAAATTCTGGCATCAACTTTTTTTTGTTTATTAACCAGACAAAAGTGACATTAGCAGCGCCACTGATTTGACCTCCAAACCACACCTAATCGAATGCTAAAGCTTGTGGGGATAGAACTGCTTTGGAAACAAAGTCTAACAGGCACAGCAAAATAGCAAGTTCTGTTTAGTCCTGTAGCTTTGTGTGTTGAACAAAAAGGCAATCCACCTGTCGTCATGTTCAGCTAGGGGTGGGCGATATATCAAATATACTCGATGCATCCCGGCTTGTTCCACATGCGATGTAGTAAATGACCATATCGTGACCATCGAGTATAAATCCTAACGTTATTGTTAAACAGACAGCATGTACTTTCGAGTTTTGCCTTTCTGCTGTCAAAGCAGACAGCTCGCTCCCCCGCCCATCCAGAAAACTCCTAGCACATGCACGTTTGTACTGCTTTCGTGTTTCGCTTCTCTGCTCGCTCCCCCGCCTATGGCGTCACATCAATGCCAAAACTAGAGCGCGCAAAATCGCTTGCTGCAAAAATTTCGCGGGCGTAAATTTCGAAGTCGCGAGAGCAAATGTGAAACTCGAGAGCACAAAATGAAGAATCGAGTGCGCGGTTGTCATAATATTGCGAGCAAACTGTAGTTTTCCTCTCGCGAATGTCTTTTTCCTCTCGATGTGTTAAATGTCCTCACGCGCAAAGTAGATTACAGATGAGCGGCTTTTTTGCTCGAGTGAGATTTTTATGCGCGCGGTTTGAAAGGGGCGGATTTTGGCAGTTTGGGGGCGGGGTATTGGCAGTTTCTGCCTGCGAATCCTATTGGCCGATGGCTCCTGGTTTTGTGATTGACTGCATGCTATAGACAGTTTTTACAGAAAAACCAAAGATGACGGAGGAAGAGGAACGGCGACAGGTAGGTTAAACGCAAGTTATAGTTTATCGACCTTAGAATTTAATAGTTAGGTCTAGGAATTGATCATTTATACAGTGATTTAGAGGAAATTTCAAGGTATTGACATATATTTATATCGTGTATCACGATATAGCATAAAAATATCGCAATATTTTTATGCCACATCGCCCAGCCCTGTGTTCAGCCACTTCTTTCCCACCATTTGCTATTGAAAACCCGACCAAGTAGTGATTTTCTTGTCTCTCTTGTCTGAAATCAGTCTGCTTGTGGAACCGTGAATTACAAAAACCAACAAAATGTATGAACCCCATTTATGCACAGTCACTTTAAGGAGAGGCGAAAACACAGAAGACATACTACCTTTTCCAATCACAAGGCCACACTTGTCTGCTGGTATCGTGTAGGTGACTTCCTGCAGGCCCCCGGGCGCCCCCATGCTCCAGTCCCCACGGCCTCGACCGCGACCTCGTGCCCCAAGAGCTCCTCCGAACCCGTCCCGCTCCTCAAGAAAAAGACAAGTCACAAATCAGACCAGCCAGAGTAGGAAGCAGAATATAGGACCAGAATGGGTAAAGTTCAAGCCTAAAAATATATTTGATAAAATTGCCCTTAAATTTATATACCATGTTAAACCTGACAAACACTGAGCATGTCTAATTTTCAGAGCTGTACGATACATCACTCTACATCTATTCAACAGTCAATGAAGCCGTGGCATTCAAAAAGAAAGGCATCATATTTTTTTGTAACATTTTATATTGAAGAGGTCTGTTTTCATTTATTCTAAAATTTTGTCTGGTTTAGCTCTGGAAGAAAAACATAAAATTATATTTTAGCTGCATTCTGTGATTTAATATGAATTGAAGTGACGGTTAAATTAGCATACGGTTTGAATCAGATTAAAATCGTGTTGTAGCAGATTGTGATGTTGTCCACTGGATCAATATAATATTGTGTCATTATGAACCTCAACTCATCTACTTACTAATTAAACTCAAAAGAGATTTGCTTTCCTGCTAAAAATGTTAAGTTAATGTTAAGCTTTAGGTGCATGGTCCCAGTTTCGAGAGAAAGCTCCAGGTGAATGCTCAAGGGCCTCAATGCTAAAATCTGTCAAAACATGTCACTCACGAAAAAATATAAAAATCTGTGGGTCTAGGACACATACAGGCTTGCAATCACAATTCGGCTTCTAGTCACGCAACAAAGCAGTAAGATTGACTCGACTAGTAAAGCTGCCAACTTTGAATAAAACAGCCAATTGCTTGTTTCTCTTTTTTATATTCACCTGATAATATGATTGTCATAACCATGATTAATTTAGGTTGAAAGGATCAATGTCAGTTAGATGATTAAACGGCTCCTAAAGCACTCTAATATTCTTTAACATAGAAATACTGTTGGATGCAAGCTGGAGGTGAGAAGTGCTACCTGTGCAGTGTGGACCAGCTCGTTAATGAGGTGAACTGCATGCTGGCATCTTTCTGGCTGCCCCATCACCTGAGCAATCCGGTCAGGATTGATTCCATCATCTGAGAGTGAGAGATCATCACACAGGATCAATGTTAGGGCTGTAATTTACTAATTGTGAAATCACAAGTGCTTCTATAAACACAGATCCACAAATCCAAGCAAGGACGGCAGTTGGAAGAGCAAAGGTTAGAAAACTGGCCCTGTGACTCGGAAGGTCATCGGCTCAAGTCCATGACTGATAACCACTGAGGTATTCATGAGTAAGGTGCCATAACCAAGCGTTGCCAAAAAGCTGCCCACTGCTCCTTCTTGGATCGGTCAAATACTGAGGTCACATTTTGTTGTGGTGCACTGTGTGCTGTGTTTACAATGATAATCACTCGAACTCAAGGCATACTTATTAGGTCTGCAAGCACACATTATCATCAAACAATAGCTAAAATAATGCTTACCCCATTACTAACATAGAACTAGGGAATATTAAACACCAAGATATGATCAATATTTTAAGGAATCATTTAAAAAAAACTATGAAATTAATTAAACAGGCATCACCAAACAGTTTGAGTGAGTAATTTTCTGTGGACAAAATTTGTGCCTCAAATTCTGGTTAACAGGACACAATGACATTTCAATGTAAAATATTGTGTTATTTTTGTACCATAATTCTGAGCGTGCAGTGGACCTTTCGCAACCAAAATCTTGTGTCTGCACGTGCTCAACTCTGCCTGCAAGCTCTCTTGAAACGGTCTGTGCACGCTCAACACCGCCTGCGCTCATGTGCGACCCTGCCTTCGTGCCCGATTTGAGTTGCGCACGAGCACGAAAGCAGAGTCTCGTGCAAGCACAGGGCAGTGCTGAGTGCGCACTGCGCATTTCAAATGTGATTTAGCCAAACGGATATACAACTGTGACACTATCAATACTTCAATAGCAAGCCGTGTGTGAAGGAAAGTCGTTCATAAGAGCAAACTAGTGTTTCACTCTGACAAGCAAATGTTGTAGAAAATAAGCGAGATCATTTGCCACCTACCAACAACACTCTAATTACTAATAGGATTGCTGAATCCCAGTTGGGACACGTCCAAGTGTAAAAGAACTTGCTGCACAGTTAATCTCTCCTAAACCTGTCAATGCTCCAGCAGCCACTCCTGCGTCCCCTGTATGGACTTAAGAGATTTGGGTGACGTAACGCCCATCCTCATGAGCCTCAGTGCGAGACAGACACACTGCGCACATTTGCTTTTCCACAAGTCTGTATATGTTGCCAGTTTAACGAAACTAGTTCTGCATTCATACACGCTAATGAGGCTAAACGCGGAAGCTAGCTAACAGTGATGTACTAGTCTCGTCATAGCGTAGTATGAAGTTTTATACTTTAAATAGTCAGATATATTTGCTTACTGTTCATCGACAGCAATTCCCAGATAAAATACTGGGCCAAAACATCTTCCAAAGTTATTTCAGATCAGAATGAATAACTGGGACTGTGGTGGTGCAATGGTCTGAGACAAGATAAATAAGGTGGACACAAAAATTTCAACTGCCTCCTACCAAGCCACACTAGCTAAAAAACTAAAGGAGGGCAGATGTTTCCTCACTCACCTGGTTTGAACTGGATTCTCACACCAGCATCGTTCTGGATCTTTTTAATCATTTCTCCGTTTCTGCCAATAACAATGCCCACTGCAAACCTGGGAACGGCCACCTGTATAAGACATGCATCAACAAAACAGTCAGCTATGGCGAAGAGGCTCGCTGAAACACTGAAGTCCTCAAAAAAAAATTACCGAATTCAAGTGTTAGTGCTAAGTTTAGAGGAAAACAATACCCAAACGATTTTTATGAATCGGTAGAACAACTCTTTTGTAAGTTTTGCCAGCACACAATAGCCTGCACCCGCAAGAACACGTGACGACCACTTACAGTCAAAAACCCGGAAATCAGAAACGTTTCGTTTTGCAGGAAAAAATGAATGTTTTTCATTGTTTACAGGTAAATGTTTTACCAAAGCAGAAAATGTTCTACTGAACCCTAGCACTTTGTTGAAGTTGATCTTTTTCATTGTTCTTTTTTCCCCATCCACTCCATAATTTTAGGCCAATAAATATGATTATAACGTAAAACACGGAATTCAGAAGAATAAATGTGGAAAAAACAGAATTCAGGAAAAAAATCAAACAGAATTTAGGAAAAAACAAAACAGATTTCATAGGGCTCTAGAAGTTACACTGGCATTTCACCGATATACACTTACATATTTAGACAAGGCGACATGGCTCTAGTTTTAACGTAAAAGCAAGCTATAAATACAAACTCAAACTGCAGAATTTAAAACTTTCAGCAAGATCGCATCAGCATTCATCCAGTGGATATAAAATTGATTTATACTACAAATCTGTTTAATTATTGGCACACGATATAGAGCAAGAGGTCAAAGCATTCAATGACAAAAGAAAACAAGGATGTATTTTGTGCATGTAGGAATGAGCATTTAAAAGAAATATGCAAGTCTCCCTATGTTTCACTGGTATAAGGATGTCCTGAGTGACTAAAACTGCATTGGTGACCAGGAACTTCATGTTCATTTGCACTTACAACATTTATTAGACACTTGTTCAGAGCAGCTGCTGTATCTTAATTAAAAAGACAGTCTCCCTGGAGAAGACTGGGCTTAAGCAAACTTGCTCACGGGTCCAACTGTGGTTCCGAGTTCTCCCTGGATTCTAACCTTGAAATCCTCTGGCCATCAACACAGTTTCAGTCACTCAGGACTCATTCAGGAACCTTTTCCGGGTGGGATTTGAATGTAAGCAAAATTTAAGTTGCAGAGCATCGGATAAAGTCCTTACAAGAAAAATGTAAAAAAAAAATAAAAAAAAAATGACTGGAGGAAAGTGTAGGAACAGGTTTTTTACTGGCCAGTCTTAAGGCATGTGGAAATAAACTATGACCCAATTCTAGTCCTGTTCTAATACTGTGATACCGACTGTCGGATGCAATATGATGTCACCGTGTGAGGGGTGAGAGGGGGTCCCACACAATGCAAGAAACAGTGTGCTTGTATTGAGGGGGTGGGGGCACTTACATCCAAACTGTTTCCTCCCAGTCTGGAGCTGAAATCACCTCGACCACTTCTGAAGTCTCCCTGGTCCTTATCCCGAATGATCTCCGCAACCAGCTCCCGGGCTTGCTGGAAAACACACAAACACACCACTAAGCCACCCTTAAAGCACCTGAACAATATAACCACAAACAAGCAGGGACTGGCCAGCAATCCGGTAGTTTAGTTGAGAGAAACTGTCTCCAGATTGTTCATACAAAGCTACTTGTGGCTCAACCATGAACTCACCTGCACTTTGTACGGATCTCCAGTGATTCTCAGGGGCTTGTCTGCTCCGGTGGGCATCGGGCCGTCCTGAATCATGATCATTTTCACTCCTGTCCTCTCCTAATGACCAACAGAGGTGATTAAAGCAAATCAGAAGACTGCTACTTTCAGCAAAACTCCATGGAAGATATTACATGTGATGAAGAAACTCATCCATTTCTTTATCATATTTCCAAAGAGACTTGGCATATCATCTACACATCTTTCTGGGACTAAACACCATTGCAGCAGTCATTCAAGACTTTGAACAACCTATAAATCTCAGTTTGATTGCAAGCAAACCTTCTAAACATTAATCTCTTTAGTCTTTCAAAAAACAATGTAATGCTTTTTATGTGGTTTTTTTTTACAGCCAAATAAATAATGGTAACTCAAAACCAATGCAACCAACAAAATTGCTTTTCATAAGTGGGAAGAGGAGTCTGCAACAATGCTGAATAAGTTAAGTCTCACTGTTACAAAGTAAACAAAAACTGCTCTGTCACAAGTGCTAGATTTGATGATAATTCCAAAACAAACCAACAGAGGTCTATTAAAAACTATATTTCCCAAATCAAACAGGTTTGTATGTACCTGTAGCTGTTTGATGGTGTCTCCTCCTTTGCCAATAACCAGGCCCACTTTACTGGCCGGGATCAGGATCTCCTGAATGGCGCTGTTGCCGTCCATCTCGCTGTGAAAGCCGGGGCCGTTTCGACACCGTTCCACAATCTGGCTGAGCAGTCGCTTCGCCTGCCTGAGGGACACAACCAACAGGGCGGGTCAGGATGAGAAGAGCGAGGCAAGCAAACAAATGAAACTCAGTTTGCACCTCTTTGTGAAAAGTGGAACTTCCTGCACTTCTTTCAGACAGTTAGAGAATTGGGTTACAGGTCACGACCTAATGCCATGTAGGATCAGAAAAACCTCAACGTTTTCCGTGACTTTAAAAGAAGTCAGTATGGAAAACATTTAAAAGGAGGTTTGACACTGGAGGATAACAGAACAAATTAAATGAAATATTCTTAAAATGTCAGGAAAGTGCTGCATGTTTAAGAAGACATGCAGAAAAAAGAAAAATTTCTAAAGTAAAAAATTATCAGGCCTTATGCTGCGGTATAATGACACTTCAGACAGACAAGTGTTAATAGCTTGCAATAATCAATCATTATTGAAATATTTAGAACATAATTAGTAGGGAATCACAAAATCTTGATTTCCAAACAAGTACATTATCATTATTCAAAGCTTTGACACCAAACAAATCAGATGTGTTTGTAGACAAGAACCTTTAAGAGCTTCGGAGGAGTTTAATTCAGAACAAACACACAAACAGCTATGTAACAGAAAGTCTTAAAACAGTGAGAGCTTACTCAATGCTCTCTGGGCTCCCAGTCAAGGTGCAAGGCCGGTCAATCATACCCCCACTGTCTATTGGAGCAACACACACAGAACACATTTATGACCAAACTTACCTACTACAAAAACACACAGTCAAAACACAGTGAAAAAAAATACAGAAAAGCAGTAAAAATAAAAGTCAAGCCAGGGGGTGTTTAGCTTTCCGATCTTAACTGAAGTGGGGAGGATATCTGCACATCTTCAAGTTATGTGGTAACAATGTGTAATCAGCTGCTTCTATAATCGTCTGGGTTAGGAGGAAGAAATAAATAAGAAGGAAAAACCCACCGGCCGCAATCTGGATCTTACAGCCTGATTCCAACTGGATTCTAGTGATCTGTTCGCCACCTCTTCCGATGACTGAAGAAAGAGAGAACACAGGATTGAAATGAAGACCACAGCTAACATGAGAAAACTGAACATTCTGAAAGCTGAATAACTTAATTCCTGAGAAAGAGATTAAACCCTAATTAAAACAAACTAGACTGACGGGATTTTACAGCGGTGATTATTTGTTTGGCACTTTCGTCCGAGACTAGTCTTAATCCATGTCCGGGAAACCGGCCCACTGTGAACTCGGAATGACAAACGGACTGAGGATGAAATATTTTAAACAAAAAGGAAGAACATGCAAATGAGCCACATTGCTGACATAGGATAAGTTTTTTAAAATATCATTTAGCACGATACAGTCAAACAGTAGGGTTGTGCTATACATGCAGCAGATTCTTAGGAAGAACCATATTTTTCTCTTTGGTTTGGATTCACAAAATAAAAAAAGTCTACACTCCATGATGCCCATGGTGACTTCTGTCAAGAACTCCTAAAAGCTCTCCTTGTGGCATTTAAGACTTCTTGTGTAGTAATTACAACTTCCCAAGGAGCTCATAAAGCCAACATAAGCGTCTGGATCCACCTCCCCATTTATTAAGACGCATCTCTTCAGTCACAGCCAGCACCAACACTGATGTTATTAAGACTTTGGAGCTAACTGAGATCATGTTAAGTTCACTCTCTACATTTAAGTATTATTTAGTTTGACAGGGTAAACATAACTAGCAGTAAAAGTGAATACAGAATAAATAAATCTTGTCACATCAGCACTATCACCTTGAAATACCATTCATATTAAGCAATAAGACTCTCTCCTCGAGTACTTACTGAAGCCCACCATTTTGTCAGGCACTTTGAAGTCTTCTGTAATTATAGCCCTGTACGGAGAGAAATCAACAAAAAGAAATGTTTTAAGCATCAAAAGAAAAAGCACAAACGGGTAAATGAAAATGTGAATTGGCAGCACATTCATAGAGTATGCTAACATGCTAGCAAATGGAAGAAGCTACTTACATTTTCATTATATTAGCTAGCATTCAAGCTAACAATCAAAACGCATTTTTGGATCTGAACTGAGCTAGTAATAGCATGCTATTCAAACTTGTTAACTTGCTAGCTACCTAAATAGCCTCTGTATTTAAACAAAAACAGAAAACATGCTAATGATACTTGCTGGCATTCAAGTTAACAATGAAAACACGAGCCAAGGGAACTATGGAAACGTAACCTGGAAGCATATACATGCTAGCAGAGTATGCTAAGTTGCTAGCTACCCTGCATTTGAACAAAAAGGCTTATCTTTGCTAGCATTCAAGCTAACAATGACATTGTATATACTTTGGTATTGCGAGTGAACCTGAACTGTAATAACCAAAAAGGAAATGACAGAATGCTAGTTAAGTTTCTTAACTTGCTAGCTATCAAAATAGCTATTTGCCTTTGAACAAAAAATAGACACAGGCTAATGACGCTTGCAAGCATTCAAGCTAACGAAAATACAACAGATCTGAACAAAACAGCCAGCAGGCGAATGAAATCCACTAGCATTAAAGCTAACAATAAAATGGAGCCAAGTACTTGATTCAGGTCTGAGTGTGTTTAAAGATGTAAAACTCACCTTGGATGTACCATCGCACCAAGTTGGCTCCCAACTGAAAAACAGAAAGAAAGAGTGAAATCATGCTTTTGCATATCAGGAGGAGGTTTGCAGGTGTTAGTGTTGCACATTGGCACTGCAACTCCAGTAAGATTAAGGCATAAAGACACAAAGAGCACAAGTAAACGTGTCGAGTGAGATGGAGCGCAAGGCGGTGAGTGAGGCTTCACTTGGTAACTATTTCCTCGCTGACTGGATGTTATTTGACCACAACTTTACATGTTTTTGACACCACGTGGGTGACAAAGCATGACAGCAGAGTGCTGCCTTCCATGTGCAATCTCAGAGAGAGAGCGATAACACACTCATGAGAAGTGTAAATCACGAGTTTAATGACAATACGACTTTCTATTTATTCAAACAACAAAGATTCAATGTTTGCCCATTTTACTAAGATTCATTACAATTTTGATTCAATTAGATGAAAAACTTTCTAAAACAGTTCAGCCAAAAGCTGCCCTGAGAAAGATTTTAAAACATAAGAGGAAACAATTTGCAGGACATTACAGACTTATCAGATTTATTTTTTATCCTGAATGCATAAACACAGGTGCTATTTGTTGTAGAATATTTTCATCATCCAATAAAAATTGCTGTAACTGAAGAAAAAGTCAAGTGTACATAAACACAAAGCGAAAGTCCCAGTCGGACGCAGAGACAACCTCACCTGACGCGAGTAAACAAACAGACAAGTTTCCCCAAATGAGGTACAGTGCAAAGTTCAACTGACTGACAGTCAGACGTTAGAACAATCCCTGGTCTACGGCATGCTACAAGCTTTCGGGAAGCTCATTCTCTGATGAATCTATTCAAACTTAAGTTATAAACTTAGGCTATGCTACTAAGGCGAACATCAGCAATCATTCAAATAAAGCTCTGCCACAATCATTAATTAATGACATTAAATGAACAGATCACATTGCCGTTATCATTAAATTACAGGCATCACCATTAAAATTCCACCAAATGTATTTGAAGCTTGATGATATTTACAGCTTTTAAAAAACCAAACAATTAGAGCCTGTAACTGGACAACAAACACCACAAGCTCCCTAATGTCACAGGCAAACCTAATAACACAGAGTTATGATTAGGAATGTAAATCAGGTTTCATCACAATACAATATTATTATATATTGTGATGAAACTTACACCACTTTCATCATAGTGCAACATTATAATCAATTCAATGGACGAGTCCATGTTTGCAATCACAAAGTCTGCTACGATACAATTTCGCAACATAATAGCAGTTGGCCTTTTTATTCTTGAGCTCAACTAGACGTGTAAATGTAAACAGACCTCCTGTTCAACAAAAAGTGACGCTACGTTGTCTGATCAACATTTTCATTTTGGATCGATGGGCTTGTTGATAACCGAATCAACGTATCTGCATATCGTTATACCGTTAGTTACAGCATAACGCAATGCCCAGGAGCAGTGCTTCTAAGTGCAGTTATTCTTCACTTCACACTTCAGCTTCATGGGTTCGAGACTGAAGGCAGGTTTACACACGCATGTACTCCATTCTAAATCCAGCCCTTTGGGTGCACTGCTCATCTCTCACAATAGTGTTGAGGCATGCAATAATCACAAAAAAGCACATTTTACACACTTGTATTTTCAAGTGTAAATGCATGTTCAGATACAAGTCAATTTAACACACAAACTTCTGCCACTCCAACTTAAGCCAGAGTTGCATATTAGCTTTAAACTTGCTTCCAACTTGTTGCTACAAAGTTTTGAGAACCTGCAAAATGTTTGTCATCAGTCTAACCAAACAACGGCTGTGCAACTCACATAACACGCCCCGCCCCCACACACACTTCCTGAAACTTCTGCACTCGGCAGTGGCTGTTTTTTCACCCCTTCTGGAGCGCTTTAAAGCTTGTGCAAACGCTGCACAAAGAGAGTCTGCCGTCAAGGTCGCAGGTGGAAACAGCGACAGAGAGACAAGACGGCCTAATAAACGGCTGCCCCGTCCTTCCAACCCAGCCGACTTCGTCACGGCCCAGCGCTTAATTTACTTTGTGCTCTGAGGTGTAATCCCCCCCCTGAAATAACACGGCGAGCTGAGCGGCCCTTTTTCACCGAACATACACTGTATCTACGCACACACACCAACTCAAAGACCGAGGTCTTAATGCAAAGAACTAGCACACGATGACCAAGACTAAGAAAGGTGTTTTGATGCAGGTAGCAGTGAGTAACTGGGCCACGTTGAGTTGCATTGCTCAACTTCCCTTCACAAAGCTCTCCATCAAGATAACACCTAAATGGTAAGACTGTAACTCTGACGTGATCCAAGTTTACAATCTGAAGTGTGGATCTCCAAAGAACTCTTGTTTGCAAAGATTAGATTGAAAGCGAAAGAAAAACATATTAAAACAGTTATATTTTTAAACGAACAAAATTTTATTCTACATCTGAGAGCAGTTGTATTATGCTTTCTTTGCATTTCAATTTAAGCCTTTTTGCATATAACTTAGCAAGAAGTTGTTTTTTTTAATGCAGACAGTGTGTAAGGACCGTAAAAGCCTCTTAGTCTCATTGGGAGAATGTAAAAGGTTAGTAAAACAAAGCGACAGATGAAATATGCAGAGTTTAAAGTTTTAAGAAGAGAAAAAGTTGTGGTGTCCAAATTTTTACTATTGATACACGTTAAAAACTATTTCAGTTATAAACATAGCATGTGTGCACTTTGCATTAAATTGTTAGTTGCATGACTTGAATGTCTTCATTCAAAATGGAAACTGAACATTCACCTGGAGGATCTGTAATTAGTCATGATGTTCTTAACATACCAAAACATTTCAGGGTGCCTCATTAGCATTCTGCCATTTTCTACAATGCTGAGCCCGTGAAATGCACTGAAATACTAATCTGATATTATATTGAGTTACATTATATTGATACAGGTAATTTTGCCAGCATTTCTATGATTCTCAAATTCGAGGTAGAATTCTGTTTCAAAAATCAGAGCAGCTCTTTCCCAACTGGTGTCCATTTGAGCCTGGAGTTGGGTCTTAAAGGCATGTATAATCACTCGTATTACCTCCTTCATCCAGGGAGCGTTTCTGTCCTCCATACCCATAAAGGGAAGGGTCAACAACAGGGGAAGAGTTATTCAAATGGGGCATCTGGTCTCCACCCATCTTAGCTGCAATCTGAAATACAACAAATGAACAAACGCAAGAGGATGGATTAGAAAACCAAGAAAATGCAACACTCATCAAGGCAAAACAATCTGAACTCTTTATTTATATAAAGCATATATAAATAGCATGCTATTTTTTTTTAGACAATCTAAAGCTAACTCTCCCGCTTTTGTTAGATTCTAACAGACAACTTCAGCAAGGCCTTCAACTGCCAAGTCACGTACAGGTAATCACTTGCACACTTTTCAAAAATACATATATTTATTTATATTGTGTCACTTCCGATCTCCAATTAGCTATTCACAATCACATGCGGCTGCCATTCAAAATTAAAAGCAGCGCAAAGGAGCATTTATGTCTTTTTTTTCTCCCTTTTCTTTTCTCCAGCTGCCTTTCTTCACTCAAAAGTACAGACTTTTGGAAAATTACATTAAATTGAGACGTCTGCTTGAGAGCTGCCAAGAGGAAAAAAATCAAAATATAATGTGTCCAATTAGTGTGCCTCCCAATTAGGGGTTTCCAACACATTTGAGGCATGAATGCGTCGGCACAGGACATTAGCCTGATGCATGATGCAAGAAGGAAGGAAAGGGGGAGGAAAAGAGCAGGAAGGGGAAGACACACAGAGAGAGAAAGAGGGAGGGAGGGAGGGAGGGAGAGAGAGAGAGAGAGAGAGAGAGGGAGAGGGAGGGAGAGAGAGGAGAGAGAGAGAGAGAGAGAGAGAGAGAGAGAGAGAAGACAGGAGAGAGAGGGGACAGAGATACGGGTTCAGAGCATGTGTGAGGGCTGGGGTGGGGGGCTTGAGAGAGCTCCACCCCTCTCAAGCTGCTCCTTCGGCTATGCTGGGGTGGAATGCACGTGCGTGATGGATAAATCAGCTAACCAGAGAGCGGAAGCCCAGGCTCGCAGGAGGAGTAAACACCGGGCAGAGGAATTCGGGCCCAACAACTGGCCACTTGTTGCCCACTCTGAAGCTGTTTCTAGGGGTCTACGTACACAAAAAACGCAGAAGTGTAATGCTTGGCTCACAAGAATGCAGAGATTTGCAAAAACCAGCTTCAGTGAGGGACAGAAATAAGACTTGACAATTAACCAGACAATTTATTTAAAAAAGAAAACTTCAAGAAACTCATGCACTCCCATTGTTGTTGATCAATAATCTCCACAATAACTTGTGCCTCTTTTAAAATGCTATATCAGGTTTAGCCATGGGTATGTAACAGACGAGTGGAATCAGCAACATAAAAAACATGTTCATGTCTATGATGCAACATGCAAGCCATCGGTAAGTTACTCAGAAGAACTTCTCGAACAGGTGTGTGTGGTATAGTCATACCTAAAACACCACCAGTCAAGTCAATATTAAAACTGCTTTGTAATTTAATTCTAAAGAGACACGGCTCATTTAGCACTGAAGTGATTTTTTACTTTAACTCCTAAGAGGGGAAAACCTGCTGTTTGGATTATTTTTTTGTAATTGTATTAAAAAGCCTATACCACACCTGAGCAATATGACTTCAAGGCGATACTCACAATTATTTCAAACTATTACCTCACCATTGTTAATAAATTATCTATTTTTTTGTTGGATAGACTTGCCACTTATCTCAACTATTAAGTTTTTTTTTAAAGGGGACAACACCAACTGGGAACAGAGTTACAGTATAAATCACATTAACTAAAATGAGTTGAATTTCACTGATAAATTATTCTAAATGTAAATTTCAAACCAATTTCTGTTAAAAAAACCCACCTCATCTTTGTACTCGAAATAACAAAGAAGTCTAGTGTTTACAAGTCTGCTCTGGCTAACATCAGAAAGTGCTCATGTTTATTAGATATGACTTATGCCCAGGTGGTTATTTTCCAGAGGGCATAAGTGAGGTCTTTGCCCACGAGATGAGCTTGTTTAAAGCACGCCATAATCAATACCATTGCATAACATCCATGTACTGTGGCAGCCTTAAACTGCCTCTAAGAACCTGTTGCCAAGTAACAGGACAGCCTCGAGTCTCGCCGCCTATGTAACATACTATATTTCACAGCAGCCATCAACAGCCCCTATATGCAAAAGACACCAAAATAAAGCTTAAAACTACAACTGACAAATAAATTAGGCCTAGGGGCACTCCTTATGTAAACCAGTAGCCATGTTATGCTTGGAGATCTTGTTTTCATGTGGGCTGTAAAATCGCGCGTGATCCTGGCTTTCGCTTGTTCTATTTTCTGCCGGCAGCGTTGATAAAGCCAATTTGCGATCAGCTCTGGCTCCTGGCTGCTCCCTGGACGAGCTCCCCACTGAACCAGCCACACAGCAAGCAAGCGGAGGCCTGACGAAAACTTTGCTCTACCCACACAAGTGTGTTATAAAGTGAGGGGAGTTTACAGAAACAACAGAAAGCAAGTTAAAGAGTTTCTGTGCATCAAAATTTTCAGGTTTCAGAAATATTAAAGAAGACTAACCAGCAAGACAGAGGCATCACATATAGAGGAACTCGTGAAAAAATCCAATGAAGTCTGGAAAAGCAGATATTCAGAACTAAAACCTTCTGCTTTTCGTTAGGAAAACAGTTAGACAATACTAAACTATAAACAGCACTGATGTCAGAATATAAATATATATAACATATATAAAAAACATATACATATATATATAAAATATCACAATGACCTAAACAGATTTAAAACCACTTAAAACAGGATTTTAAAAAGTTATATAACTTGTTCTGAAAGCAGTAAAGTTTTTACAGTTTTGAAACTTAGCTTTTACCAATTTAGACTTATAGAACTCGATGCACAGGATTTTTGCTAACTTAATTTTTTTTTCTAACTTTACACTTTTTTTTTAGACTGCATTTGTAAACGATTATATGTCTAAACGATAACTAACAAGGTCTTTTCTAAAGCTACTATTCACAATGTAATAGAAATTATTGAACAATATTTCATATTGCACAAATGATAGTTTGATATTTTTATGGCTACTATTTGCAACAGTTTAGTATTATATAGTTTGACAGTGTTTATCCTGAGGTGGAATAATGCTAACAGCAGTATGAGGACAACACTGCTTGCACACTTGGTTTTTCATGTTATTCAAGAATCTATAAAGGAAGGTCTGACGTTTTAGAGAAACCAAAATAGTACATGCTTCCCCATGGCTTTGAAGCTTCAAGATGGTATACATTACATTTTAAAATTGATTGCATGTCTGATATTTGCTATGAAATTAATGGTGTGGGTTCTTGGTAAACAAATAATAGCAACAAGGAACTGAAAAAAAAAAAAAAAAAAGCAAATGGATATGGCAGTTACTTTCGATTTGATGTAAATACAATGCAAATTTTAGTCAGTATTTATCAATAAGCCTTTTAAAGAAGTTTTAGTATTAATTTTAAGCACGGCTATTCAGTAACTCTCCCAACAATCAAAACTGGCCCACCAAAAGCTCCTGTACCATCTAAATTTTATAGATGTATTTCATACACAAAATATATTTCAAGGGTGTCACACCACAATAAATTATACAGGACAAAACAAATCCCTCTGCAGATTGAAAAGGATCACTGACCATTTTTTGACTGCTTGATAAAAAGTTCTCATTTTCCAAGACTAATCTAGAAAAGATGTCTGTGTGGCATAAATCACTGTGGTTACTGGATAAAGAAAGCATGGCTGACATTAAGTTTTAAGGGTAAACAAGTTATTTTTCACTTTTATATGCAGCCCTCTATACAATGTAAGAAATACTGAAATGTCATTAGTCCTCCCTAAATATTGCTTGAAAATAAATTAGAGATTTCACTTTGGTCTCATACAGACTGACCAACATTACATGGTGCAGTAAACTGATGTCAAGTGAGCATTTCAACGGGAATCATTGTAGCATTTAGAGCTAAGCAATAACATCGCTAATGTCCCTATTAGGGGATGGATGAGGAGATAAGTTGCAATAACTATTTTTTTTTTATCAACAATGACAAGCCTCTATTTGTGTAATCATAATGATTTTACAGAAGTGCAGCATATGTACAGAGAAATCTTTTTTAAATCGCTTAAATCTTATCTAATAACCCTTAAATCAGTGTCAATGTTACAAGACTCTTGCCAATAGACGAATTATACTTATTTAAAAACAAACCGCGAAAAACGCTGTAGTATGACGAGTGTGAATTTGCTGACATCGGACTTCCGGTACGTAGCTATTGCGTGCGCGGATCGATGACGTAGCACCGATATTATCGTGCGGTTCTACGTGGTACGCTGGCGTTCGCGTTAAGAACATGCAACTTTAAACAGCCAAGAGAGCAAATGTCCGAGTCAATTTAACAATCTAAATAATTTACAGACGAAAACGTAAACTTCCCACAAACAGCCGCTCATATGTAACTGACCCACTTTTTTAAACGTGGTCACAAACTTAATCTTAGACTAAGTTAAGGCTAGCTGGTTTAGCCAGATCATTTGAAAGAGCTTTCAATACGACCGTGACACGATTAACGGATTCTAGGTCAAGCAGACACACGAAAACACCATGTCAATGGGTGAAATGTTGTTTCTGCTCGTTGCCGTCCTCATCTTTCTGCTGAAAGCGCGTCAAACTTACTGGAAAGTTTGTTTGGAGCGAATTCCGTTTCACGCGGATCCTTCAACAAACAATCACAGTTGACGAACTACAACTCATGTTATTTTCGTTTCGGCGCACAACTCAACCGTCGAAGATTAAAAAAATAAAAATAAAATCTTAGTCGCACGCGCCGAGGTTGGCTTGGCTCTCTGCGCAATCGTGGTCGCGAGGCCCGGCGAACTAGGCCACGTTAGCCAGCCCAGGTGTTAGCGCCAAGCCAAAACTCCAGCCCCAACTTCTGTGCAACTACAACAGGCGTCATTGCTTGGCATGCATGGTTTCGGGTCGGTTTTTTTATGCAGCAACTTCAGATTGAACTATTTTATTAAAAAGAAAATACAGCGTCGGTAAACGATCGTGACACGCGCTATTTGGTTTTGTGGTCGCTTCGCCACGCGCACTCGCGAGCCACATTTTTCCTCTTAATTTGCGAGAGAAAGGTAAAAGCGCACCGAGCTTGGCAGGCGTAGCCCGTTAGTGCCGCATGCTCGCTTCGCTGGTGTGTGTGCACGAGCGAGGAAGCTTGAGCCTGTTTCAAAAGTAATTGACGCTGCGCGAACGGCCTAAACGCCGACGCCGAATGCGTATTCGGAAAAGCGCCTGTCAGGAAATTGTCGTTACCTGTCGAGCCCGGTGCAAAGGCCGCGAATCCATCTGCTTTCATCCCAGGCTGAGCCATCGCGCCTGTCCCTGCACCAGCCCGCGCCATCATCATCATCCCTACCACGGCAGCCTGCGCTAACGCGTCTAGCATTTGGGTAACAGGAGGGCGGGGCGAGTGCACCCGACCTGAAGCGGAAACGCGCTAAGCTCTCGCGACGAGGAAATATCGAGATCCAAATACGTTTTTACTAACGTCTTTATTGGTGGGAAACATATTTTGCAAAATAAATAGAACAATCTAGAATATAGATTGTATTGTACTAATAAAAAAATCAATGTTTCAGCAAAAAAGAAATCACAAATCAAGAAGAAAAAGAGGAATACAAACCAGGACACCAAAGATAACAACAAAAAAAGAAATAAAAAGAGCAAGAGAGGGAGAAAAGAAGTATAATATAATTAAGGAATGTTCAACATAAAAATCTTTAATTTTCTATAGATTGATTTTTATTCAGATATGAAGCAGATATGAAGTGTCCACAAATAAAATAAATTATTTCTAAAAATCTATAAAAGTTGGATTATTGTAGGTGAACACACACTTATGAATATAGAGTTTCCCATTTGTTTGTTTTTGTTTTTTTCTGGTTGTTTTTTTGGTATAACACAACTATACATTGTTCCCACGTCTTTTAGGGACAGTTGTGACATAAAACCACCTAAAAGCTACACACACAGAAATAGAGAGAGAGGTACTAATTCACAACTTGATTCTCAAATTGATAACAAAAGGTCAATCAATAATCTAATTAATATACATAATAAAATATGCTACAAAACACACACAAAATGTCCATTGAAATGACCTTTATTGCTTCTATAAATTGTTTCTTTCTTTCTTTTTCTTCTTTCTCGTTGGTAATCACACACCACAATCTGGCTTCTGTGGGCAAATGGGGGAGGCAGGTCGTGTAGTGAGCAATGTGATACTGTTGTAGCCTTGCTGTTATGAGGTGAGTGCACAGTTAGAGGCTGAACAGATTTGGAATTTCCCTCGTATGGTTAATATGGAAACGCCTAACTGTAGAACATATGGCTATTCAGTTAAACGCGTTAAAATGGCCACAACCTGATGCCTGTTTATGCAAAGTGGCTCCGCCTGCTGAATTTCATTGTATGGGATTTTCACGCGTTGATGATAGTTTGGAAAATGGGTGCACTTCAATTACACAGACTATTGCGAGAAAAACAGACACTGAGAAGAGAACAGAAAAAGGAAAGACTGAGAATTGGAACATGAAAAATTGCTAATGGTTCCCTGACATTATGGTTGGCAGCTGAAGTAGATTATGTAAAGAAAGGAGGTTTAAAATGAGGGCAAAACTTGTGTCGAAATAGGAAATAAAAAAAAATAAAGCAGCATAATGAATATACACTGAAGCCATGAACTAATTCTTCCATACACCTATATTAAAGAGGTCAAATGCATCATTACTTTGTTTACTTTCCAATAAAAATACATATTGTTATCATTACACATTGTTCATTCAGCAATCACAGTCCAATATTCTTTTAAACTTAGAAAAAATCCCAGGATGCTACAGTGCTCTGTAAATCTGGACAGTTTGCACTCATAACTGTACTCCACACTAAAAATATGCCACACTCCAAGCATTATTTTACCCAATTCTAGCTCCCAGGCAAGGTTTCCAACACAGGAAGAGAAGAGTTTGGAATACATACATTACTTAATCCACAACACCTCCAAACCATGATCTGCCATTTACTGTAAGTGAAGTTCGAGCTTGACTATTACAATATGGCCTTGCACAAATTCCTATTCAAAGATCAGGTGGGTCAGAAAAGTCAAATCATGACATCAAAGAGTCTGGGGGAGCTATTATAATAGGGGTCGGCTGGAGCGATTATTTAAAGCGGGTGTGAGGAGCTGTCAGAGTGGGAAAAGAGGAGGCATATGAATTTCAGAAGAGAAATGCATACATAATTGTGCAGTTTCTGAAAGCATTTAAATTTGTTAGAGGGCTGATCAAGTGTCGTACAAAAGTGGCCTCGTTCAAATTCATAAAGTAAGTGTGTGTGCCTATCATCAAGATGTGGACCAATTAAATGGAGATTATATATATATATATATATATATATATATATATATATATATATATATATATATATATATATATATACACATATATATTATATATATATATATATATATATACATATATATTAAGAGGTGAAAGAGAATGAAAATTTGTAATTAAGCACAAGTACTGTTACACTGGTTAAAATGTACTAATTACAAGTAAGTACTGGTGTTAAAATACTTGAGTAAAAGTACAAAGTACTTTCAAAACTACTATATATTAATTATTTTTAACCGATGGATGCTTTATTGCGTCACATTAGCAGGCATTCGATTCGATTCACTAGTATAAAATATATACCATCAAAGCACATTTCAAGATGAAATACAAGATGAGAAGCCAAGCAATTTGTTTTGTAAATAAATGTAGAAATAAAGCAGGAATTTTATTTGTTAAAACAATGACAAAAATGTTTTTGAACATGCATAGAACAGTTTAAACTTTTCCCAATACACTGGCGTAATTAAAGCAGGCAGCGGGCACTCATCTCCGTCTTTCTCCATCATTTTCACGGTTGACAGTGTTGTCTTCTGTCTCCATTTTGGCTTCTTTGTCTCCAAATCTTCAGTCTATAAATTAGTTTGTACTCCACTGTGTAGTTCCTCCAGACACCTGTGCCTGCTGCTGCAGCGGAGTTTATTCTTTGCTTACGTCATAGATTAATTGGCGCGGTCGCGATTGCACAGCCTTATTGGCTGCAAAGACGCAGATGAAAGGTTTGAATATTAATTCAAATTGTGGCCGTACTCAGTAACGACTTTTGATTTTATAAGCAGCGAAGTAGATTACATGGTGTAAATTGTACTCAAGTATGAGTAAAATTACACACTTGAAAAACTACTCATAAAAGTACAAGTACCCAAAAAATCTACTTAATTACAGTAACGTGAGTATTTGTAATTCGTTACTATATATATGTACACACACACATCATATATGTGCACAACTCAAATACAAACGTCCTCAGTGGATGTCGTTTAAATGAGAGTGAAGATTTTTTAAAAAGTGAAATTAGTATTTTGTCTCATACCCACAACTGAAGAAGAAATATGAAATATGTAAGATTCTGCCTTATTTCTTGCTAATAATCTTGTTAATCAAATACAAATAAAAAGGCCAAAATTCAATATGTTAAAAACATGCATTTCACCCAAACTGTTACGGTAACATCTGGAATGAAACAAGTGTTAAATAGGCATGTAAAATAGAAGCTTTATCAGTACAGCTTAGATTTGTACACAACAGTAAGTTAAAAAAAAAAAACGTGGACCACACCGAGATATATAAAAGTGTGTGTGTGTGCATGCACAAATAGGTGATACTTTATACGCTGAGCATGAGTTGAATGCAGTGTGTCTCAAGACTTCTGGGAGAGCTGCCAAATCACAAAAGCAGAGGTTTTACTTTATTTCAGTACAGAGTGTGGATTTGTCCTCTCTAACTCGGGAGAGTTACATCACACAAATTTACAGAACGTGACCGTACTGAGGCTGCAGACCTCGATTACAGCTCAAGTGCTCTACCAAGACCCTGTAGTACTCAACACCAAAGCACCTGGGGACAGAATAATGTGGACTATAACAGCATGTCTTAGATTTGTACAGTTAACAAAAAAATGGCAAGTTTTCCCTTGCTCTGGATAAGAATATTAATGTAATCCTCCGCTGGTTCTTGACTACCCAGTCAAGTTCTCTAAATCCCCTGAATTTCTTCTGAATCAAGACACAAATGACAAACCTGACTTTGATCAAATTCAATGGTTTAAATTCACGGGTTATCTACATCTTGGAAGACATCTGATTTTCTGATTTCCAGACTTGCTATGTGTTAGGTTCAAATAATAAATTTTAGGATCATAATCAAAATATCTTCCTAAGATAAGCACAGATCAGAATAGAAAAGTTGCCCATTCATTTCCTCAATTTTCAAGCAAGGAAGCGATTATGACATATGGTGAAGATTACAACAAAGTTTTGATAAAGTATTGTTTTGTTATTGTCCTTATTGTTTATTGCTGAATCTTGAATGGTTTCGCTAGTTCAAATTGATCAGGAGAAACCAGAAGGTTTGAATATGAAAGGTAGCATTTATCGTCTCTCTTTGAAGACAAAACTCTTCAGATATCTTCCCGGTCCCTTCTCTTTTTCTACCTTTCTTTTCTTTTTCCTATTTATATATATTTTTATATCTCCCCCTCCACTCTTCCTACAACCCCGCCCCCCAACCACTTTGCTGTGAATCATCCAGGAGTCTGTGTTTTCAACGACTCAATTACACAGAGACCCCGTGGTGAAAATTACGGATGTTTTTTCCACCATCTCCCTCTATCCTCTGGGGCGGCTTGACCCCTCCCTGCTGTCCATCCCTCCCCACCTCCTCCTCTCTCTTGCCGTCACTCTCCCTCCCTGACTCTCTCCTTTTCTTCTCCGTTCTCTCGCGCACTTACTCCCCACCTGTCTAGTTCTTTCCCTTTCACTCCCCCACAAGTAGAAGTTATTGTGTTGCTCTCTGTGACTGAGAGGAAATAATGGGTAAATGGAGTTGTTTGTGTAATCTTCTCACCATGCACCAAGAGCGAGAACGAGAGAAAGAGAAAGAGAGGGAGATGGGGAGAGAGAGGAGAATGGGAGAGAATTTCTTGAGCTATTTTCATTTACAACTGCCTTTTTCTTGTCATTATTCCAAACATCAGCAAGAACCTCAACAGACGATGAGACCCTTCCGTTCCAATAGAACTCCAAATAACACTCATCGCAACACACGTAAACACTGCAGGAGAAGAGTGATGCTGAAAATCCGCTCTTCTTTTATCTAGAGAGGATAAGGAGGATAAGGCAGAAGATGCCGTAGATCTAGAGGGACGCTGTCATTATGCAAACACTCTTATTTAGAAGCTTTATTCATTTCATTTTTATATAGTGATCGGAAGGTTGCTGGTTCGAATCCTGAACCGGTAAAGGTACCACTGAGGTACTCATGAGGAGGTGACTGTACCCAAGCACTGCTCCCCAGGCACTGCCCACTGCTCCTTCACGGATGGGTCAAATACAAAGGTCACATTTGGTTGTGGTGCACTGTGTGCTGCGCGGTGGTGTGATGACAAATAATCAATCACTTTCATATATAACTAGTGAAAGCACATGATGTAGGGAAATAATATGGAGTAGTCATGGTGATCTAGCGGTTGGGATATGTTTATTTCCTTCAATTATTTTAAAATCACAAAGATACACACTCTTTCATTAGAAAAATATATCCTAGCTTTAATAGTTGAGCACATTTACTCGTCAAATCTTGTCAAACAAGCTTAAACAAAATCTAACAAAAATGTTTTATTGATCCTAATCCAGGTAAAATGTTCAATTAATTGTGATAATATTAGATTAAATTACTATCAGCAAAGATCTAATCCTAACCCCAAGTTGCTCTGTGTAATCAGGAAATGTAAGTCGCTCTGAATAAGAGTTTCTGATCATATTGACGAATTATCAGAATTTGGTTACATGCAATTCTACACCGCAACAAAATGCAATGTTTGAATTTAGCTCATCTGTCAAGGAATGCCAAGTGATGCAGACATCGCCCGGTGAACAGAGTCAGGTGATGGCCAGGGATGATCTACTGACTATTTTGGAAAGTTTATTCTGAAGATATAAAGTCGTATTCATAAAATTCTGCCATGCCATATGCACGGGCACTCTTGTGACAGCGCAACAGACCATAAATTTCTGCCCTCTAGTGGCAAATGGACTCACATCATCAAAGTCAACCGCTGAAAAATGATCCAGCGGAACATAATCCGGCTCTTTCTGAAGTGGACCCTGAATGGCTTCAACCCCACAGCACATCTGTGTGTTAGTACTGGAGTTTTTACGTTATGAGGACGGGGCCCCTTGTGGTACCTCATATGGTTTTCTCCCTCACCTCCTCATCCTCCGAGAGGGAGTTTTTCCATCCTAGATTTTATTTGAAGAGTTTGTAACATGCTTTGTAAAAACTTTTGGCCTGCATTCATCAAAAGTTCTTAGGAAATAGTTATTAAAAGCAGTTTGCGACATTCACTAATGTTTTCTTATTTGAAATTTGTTTGTACAAAATATTACCTTATTGGATTTCCTTCGATTTCTACACCCTTAGCAAAAAGTAGTATACTTGAAGTTAATTTTATTAAATATGCTTGAGTATAAGTATAACAAGTATACTACGGACCATGTACCATGTACCTTGTAGTGTACTACAAAGTACACTAATTAAATACTTTGTCGGACTAAATTGGAACATTTTTAAGTTTATAAAAGTATACTTTAAGTATACTTTATAAGGTCATTATAAGATTACAAAAGTATACTTTTAGACTTTTCTTTATACCTATCAGTATAAGTCAAGTATACTTCACTATACTATTCTTAAGCATATAAAATATAGTATATAAAAAGTAAACTTCAAGTATACTGCCTCAGTTTTAGTATACAATAAGTATACTTGTAGTACGCTTGAATAAACTACTTTTTGCTAAGGGCAGTTGTCAATGGTTCTACAGTTCTTTTTAACAAAAAAAACAACTTGAGATAGTGGTGAACGAGGCCTATTATGTTTAATTCAGACTCGTTAACGCAGCTTCCAAATTAAACAAAGCTGTTAATGATGAGAGACAGAGTAGAAACAGTGTTCTTAATGGCTGAAGCACATTTTCCAGGAGCCAATAAGAGTTCATAGCGGGGCACCACCTTTAACCCACTCAGCGTAGGGCACCGGACCCTGTCAGGCTCTGAGCGCCTTACCACCTAAAACTGAAAACAAATCGAAAGACATAATGAGGGGCCCGGTGAGCTGCGAGCCCCAGGGAGGCTAGGGGGAGCATGTCGAATAGAGAGAAAATAAATCTATTGACGGAGATCAATACGTTACATTACTGCCTCGCCAGGGGAGAACGTGGTGTGTGTGTGTGTGTGTTTGACTTGTGTCTAAACATGACACAGCTGTGTCATGACACAGACTTGTGTCCAAACAAGTTCTCGTCCAAGAACGGGGAATGATGGAACCCTGGCATGTTCAGAACTACACACAGATCTCCCTTTCACACACACATATACACACACATCTGCTATGTTTGTGAGGTGCTTCCATTGACATTAAAACTATACTAACCTTGACTTTAGTATACAAATACAAATCTTTTACCTCTTTTAATTTTGCCATGCAGCACGGGCAACTTTTCTGTAAAAGCATGTTTTCCTTATAGGGACTATGCAAAATAGTTCTCACAAAACCACACAAATCTGACAAAAGGAGTTTTGTCAGTTTTTTCCCATCTCTGCTTAAGTAACTGCTCTGATTCTTCTTAAAATGATTTATTGAACAAAGCTAACTGCATCTTTAAGATAATAATAACAACTCCTATATCAACTTTTAAATAAAACGTCTCAGTGTATGAGCTTGGAACACTTGGATATGTTAATCCCCTTGTTCTGATAAAAAGCTATCGATCGGCTGCTCGCATCCTCGGGCTTGGAGCATGACAGCCAACTGATGGCTAAAGCCCCGTAACCTGAGAGGGGAAGTGCCCCAAACAGGCCTTAAGCAGTAGGCCAAATATTTCTATTTTTCCATCAATATTTCATCACATACTTACCGGAAATGTACACACGGAGGATTTGAGCGTAATGGAGCCCCATCTGTCTGTAGATGTGGGGGGAAACGGGCACAGGAGATGCCCTTTGACAGCGACAGACTGCCCAGAGACGTGAGAAACACAGGAGCTTTGTGTTGGACGCCGTGTCGTGGAAGGGCTTTTATCAGAGAGATGGCTGACTGTCTGTCTAAAGACCATGCAAATGGCCTGCAAATGGTAAATGGTCTATAAAATGAGAATAAGGCTTAATGTGACAGGTGCAATTCAGATTTTTTTTTTTCGTAACACTCCCACTATGAGTCTTCAATTGCATATGAAAAGGAGAATCTTGGGTGTAATTGAAACCAAAGTATTTTTTAAATTGAACTGTGCAATCCCAAACGTGCCAAACCACCTCGATTAAACAGGGCCTGACTGCATTTTCGACAAAGCTTTGGTTGTTAACCAAAGCCATGAGTGCATTAGTGTCATTTTTTAACAAAGCTGTTTATGCCAACACACTACATCAATCCTGGTGTGTTTGTGTAAGAGCTTGCGCTATAAAATCCAGCAAAACATGACCTCATAGTCATTCCCAGACCCATTAGTGGACTTTTCCAAAACCTCTAGGGCTTCTTAACACTCTCCATAATCAGATGGGGTACAGTCCTATATATCCATAATCACAACACAGATTTATTCAAGCGATCACCTTGAAGAGCAGCATTCACCAGCTTAAAACGTACAGTACTTAGCAATAATAAAATATTTATGCCCCTCACTGCTAAACTGTTTGTGGCGTTTATGCTACAGGACTTAACATAAAAAAAAAAAAAACAATGCACAGGCTCGGTATTCAGCTGCATCTTAAATATTACAGAAGCGTCCTAAGCTCTTCTGAGAAGACGAAGCCACTTTGCCTCCACAGCTGTAAAGGCTCCCATGCTGGGCGAAGGTCTTAGGTTACTCTAATTGGTGGTAATTGACCTGCTGTAGCCATTGTTCCCTACCTTTGTAATGCCTGGTGTTTATGATGAAGAGCGATGAAGCAGACAGACGGAAGGAGACAGGAGATGCACTTTCAAAAGACACTGCATTTATGTCTGCAAAATGGAAATATATACGTATCAAGAAAGCTTTATAGAGAAAGATGCCAAACTGAGGCACAATCAACAGATTTTATAGTATAAATATGAAACGTATTTACATACCAACCAAATGAGTGTTAAATGTGTTATAAAAAGCATTAAATAGAAAGGTCTATAGTTCGCTAAAGATAAATATAGTCTCATCTAAATATTGGCCGTTGTCGGAGGGTCTGTCCTTTAGATGAGATGTAAAACTAAGGATCTTGCTTACTGCATGTATAAATATGTCCTAAATTACGGTTGTGAAGTAGTCTTAAATTATAGGTTTGACAAATTCCTGTAATAATTCTCATAAAAGTACAAATTCCCCCCCAAAAAGATGTAATTTGTAATTGATTTGTAAGTAATTTTAAATTTCACCCTGGGTATTTCCTGTAATTAAAAACTATGAGTACTATATTGTAGTATAATCAAATAATATTGTGGAGTTTTAATCTATTTTTCCATAAACAATGTCTTGTCAAGTTTTAATAAAGCCAAAAATATGCATGAAATGGATACTGAAAGTTGCTGTGATTGCAGCACACTATATAAAGCAAATATCAAGAGTTCATGGTCAAATTTAAAGAATCATGAAAAGTTAAGAAAAAAGTCAATAATTTGGCACAGAAATGTGCAATATAAAAAACAACATTTCAGGTAGACAAGTCGAAAATCTGATTTTGACAAGTGACAGACGTAACCATCGTTGACAAAAACCCATTGGCCTCACGAATGACTTGAACGCGGTTGCAGAACAATGATGGCTTTTGTCTGCTTTAGGATCATAGCAGGCCCAGAAAGAGAGAAACAGAAGAGTGCTCTATTTGTGTCCATCTGGGTGACAACTTTGACTTTCTTGTCTCGTCTTTGTTTCACGGCTCCCTGAGGAGAGAGCTTAATGAGAGATAATTGGGCAGAGGTCAGGGAAGATTAAATCTGTTGGTCAAGTGTCACCTTTTTCCTACCTTGATGGACAGGTAACGCCATCTCAAGCTCCTTCCGGGAGCAGCGGGAGACCTTTTTCTTGCTATATTGTTAGATTAATGTGGCTGCTATTGTGTGATTGTGATGGAACTTCCTCCCAAGGATAACCAATCACCTTGATCTTGCTGCAAAGCTCCCAAACTGCCTTTATTCCATTACACATCAAAAAAAATACCAAATGAACAATGCTGCTGATATCACTAGGTGTTTCACGGCCTTAGCCAACAACCTGAATTAATTCTATATACATTTCAGACCGGCTTCATAGGCAAACCATCTTAAGATGCGTTTTGTGTTGCTGACCAGAATTATGTCAGTAAATAAAGACCAAAATCTAGAAGGAGTTATTCAATTTTGCCCAACAAAAAACAACTAAGAAAAAAATAATCTTTTACATAACTTTTCATAGTTTTGTGTGCTCAAGTTGGCCATGATTGTAAGCTTTTCTACAGGCATTTTCCAATGTTTTTCAAAAGCATAAATATTAATACATAAATAATTGGTTAATTTGCTTTTCCAAACCAAACTGTCCCTTTCTGGACCATATTTGCCCACGAACCAAACATAAAGATCTCAGATTTTGCCAAAGAATCTTGTCGCAAGATTTGCCAAAAGCGTGTCGGTAAATATCACAACGTTCTCCCCTATTCACACGGCCATGTTTGTTGGTTGTCTTCAAGTATATTCTGAGGCCTGCTAACAAGTTTGTTGGTGTTTGATGGGAGTGGAAGGGCCTCATTTCTCGCAGCAGGAGGGCTCCTGTTCCATCTCCTCACTCCTAACGCAACGCTGGGGAAAAAGCTGAAAAACATCAGAAACTACATCTAATGGAGTGCGGCAGAGCAGAGATCAGGGAGTAGAGAGCGGCAGAAGTGTTCCTTCAGTGGACAGAAAATGGTTTTGCGAGGGCCAAAAGTAACATTTCATATCACTTTTCTATGGACACTCGTTCACTATAGTGCGCCTCTTCCTTTTTGGTTGAATGGAATTTAGATAAAGTTCATATTTACTTCACATGTTCCATGTTTCATATTCAGAACATGCCAGCTAAAGTAAGCTGAGCTGAACTGAATTTTTAAAGGTAATATAAACTACACATTTTTTTACTAAAAATATATATGAATAAATCAGATAATAAACAGGAACATCATCTCTCACAATGTGGAAACATAAAAAAAATACATTCAGAAAATAAATTCATTTACATTTCTATTGCATGCCCCTCTGCTCTAGGATTTTTTTGTCTTTACATCGATAATCAGTAATCAATAATCAATATGTCAAGTAGAATTTTGAATAAAAATTAACTGTGGCATCAATGAATAATATTGTTTTTATTTTCAGTTTCAATTGTCATTTTTCAGATATGTTCACATTTTCTATAATCAAATGCAGCTGTGAATGGTTAAAGAATAATGAAAAATACAGTATTACAAAGTCATGAGGCACCCATATGAGGTCGTTTTCAGACAGCTTCATAACGTTACGTGGCAACTTTATAAAAAAAACACATAAGAAAAGGGAACAAAGTTGGGCCTAGAAAGGCTATAAGACCGTTATGTAGAGCTTGAGACTTGTAGTGCGATAAGGCCGATTTTTTTGAGCTCTCCACCTCACTTCTTACACTGAGACTCCTGCTGCAGTCTGTGGTATTCTCTGAGCCTACAGAAAAATACACATAAAAATAGTGAGTGATTATTTACCATTGTGAACACACCACAGCACGGCACACAGTGCACCACAACCAAATGTGACCTCTGCATGTGACCCATCCGTGAAGGAGCAGTGGACTTGGGGAAGGTACCATAGTCATGAGTACCTCATTAGCACCTGATCTGAAGGCACCAGGGGTTTTAACCGGCGACCTTCCGATGAATAGACAACAACATTTTGAATTGTAGTCGGTTTTAGTTGAGTGTGAGTGTTTAAATGTACAGCATGTAGCATAAAAGGTAATAGCTGTTTAAGTTGCATACAAATTCCTCATTTTTAGTATTTTGGGAGGAGTGGCCCTTTAAAGTGAGGGCACCTACCTGACTGCATTGATCCTGATGAAGCCGGAGGCATCACATGGGTCGTAATCTCCCTGCACGTCCATGCTGAAGAGAGAGAGCCGAGAGATTAGTTAATCTATGGCCAATCATTTAATGTTTTTATATAGAATCCTAAAATAAGTGACTACAAAGCTTTTCAACGTCAACGTCTTACATCATAATAAATTCCTGGGCATTAAACAAGCCTATATCGTCCAACCCTGCTTTATAGCAAGGCCAATTGTGTGAAATACTGTGTGAAATCAGGCAAACATTATAGGAGTAGCAGAGGCAAAAGAAAGACTCATGAGGAGCTTTTCTATCCTCAGGCCATAAGACGTCAAAACCAGGACCTGCCTTTAAACTGTTATTAATAAAGCAAACTCTCAATGAAGACATTTATGTCTTTATGACCCTCATTTATTCATCATCATTTATTTTTGCTATATATCGTATATTATTGTAAGATTCAGCTTTTAAACCTCAGATCTTAGGACCAAACCTATCGGTTTCAACTGGCGGTTCGTGGCGGCAATGCGGGTGGACAGTGCCATGGAATCTGTTGCAATCAGTCCACTACTGAAATCACATTTAAAAAAATTATTTCCTTTTATTCATTCGCTAACTACTACGCCACCGGGCCGCCCAATTTCCTTCTATTTATTTTTCGAAACATGTCCAAATGATTTGGACATCATTATTAATAATGAATTTACAACAAACATCTAAAAAATAATAGAAAAAAATCTCTCTCTCCCCCACGAAATACAGTGGGCCACAGACTGTACTGCTCAGTTGAAATCCTGTTATAGCAGATTTGCATCTCAGACATGCACGCTGGTCAAAATATGATCGTCAGCATCACATTAATGAGATTTCGCCTCATAACCAAACAAATTACTAGTGAATGCGGGACTTCACATGTGAATGTGTGAACACTGCAGTGTGTGCGAGTTTAGAGACCAGATCAGAGTCTTGGTTTGTGTTAAAACCGAGGTTGTGAAGTTAATGCACGAGATCAGACTCCGGTTCTGGAGAATTTACTGTTAGGTCTCATGGTTTATTATGGGATATAGTGTGTGTATGAGATTAGATTCAGGGTTTTTTATTTGTCACATACATAGTGCACTGAAACATACTCGAACTAACCTTAAAAAACAGGTTAACGTGAGTCAGTGCGTGATGAAGTTCAGTTAAAAGGTTGGAAAGTGTTTAATAATGTAAATCTTCAGCAGCCAGTTGAAGTGTGTCGTGGTGCGATTTCCTTCCTCCTTTTCTGTATTGTCTGACATTCTACTGTTCAATATCTGCTGTGCAGCTGCACTTGGCACTTCAAAAACATTTCACCCTGCACTCATTGCACCATTTAAATCCATTGCACCTTATTGTATACGTCATAGTTTATTTTCTTTTTTTATCTCTTTCCCTTTATCTCCTTATTTCTAAGTTATTTTAAGGTTCTATTGTTCTCCTTGTTATTTTATTATTTTTATCTTTAATTGTTTTGCCTTAATTGCATGGTCAAAGAGCGGATCAGGATACATTTCACTGCACGTTGTATAATTTGCATGTGACAAATAAAGAATCTTGAATCTTGAATCTTTATCTGCTGTCTGTGTGTTTTCTAATACTGCTGTTTCTACCAACTAAGGAGACGGACTACAGATTGCATCGGCACACAAACACGTACGCACACACACACATAGAAACTAGACAAAACAACAATTATGTCTTTTGGAAAAGAAGCATCAGACCACATGAATATACACACACACTCCAACATGCTCGAATACACACAATAAAATAAATCTCAAAGTGACTGTAAAGTAGTTGAATATGGTGGGGATGTAAAATTCAGTCGCTCTAACTGCCTTCTATGTGTATGTTTCGTTGTGTGTGTCCTGGTGTGTAAGTGTCTTTGTACGTACAGCTGTCTGTGCAAGTGTCTGTGTAATCAGCAGCGAGACACATTGTGACATTTCTGCTGGATCAATACAGCGTGTGAGGGACACCACTGTGCTAATGACACTATTTACTGAATCCTGTTGAGTCACGGCAGGGTGTGTGTGTGTGTGTATGAGGCACAGAAAAAGAGCAATAAAGAAAGAGAGAGCGAGAGAGAGAGTGTGTGTGTGTGAGATAGACAGATAGACAGGTAAACAGACAGAGAGATGGATACTGTAGGTAAGGAAAGGAATAAAGAAAGAGAGCGATAAAGAGGTAAGTGAGTGTGTACGTTTCCGTGTGACAGCGAGAGACTTGGAGAGATGGAGAAAGATGTAGAGAGAGAGAAAGAGAGAGAATAAGAGAAGAACGAAAGTCACTCCTCCCCAGAGAGCATCCAACACAGCTTCCTCCATTCATGGAACATTTCTGAAGCTTCATTTCATCTTCGCCGTCTTGTTCGGACACAAAGCGGCAACATCAAATCAGAAGCTGCTGCAACTCTACACCGTTGCCCCCGGGGGCGGGCACATTTAGGATGGGGAGTTTGGGCGGGGGGGGTGGTAGTAGCGGGGGCAACGGGTCCTGCCGAGCTGCCCAATGCCTGCTGGGATTGACCTTTGTGCCCCATCGCCTCCATTCTTAACCAGCATGAAACGGGGGCATTTCTTCCATAAAAGGCCCTCTCTCATGGCCACGAGGGGCAATAGCAAAGCGCCGGGGCAAAGATATGTGGACATATGGATGCTCGGGTTTTTTGGAGCTTTGGTCAGTTTTGAACCTGCCCCAAGGCTTGAGGGGGGTCAGCGTGCTGAAAGCACTCGCTGTTCTCCCAGCACAGTGCAGGAGGAAGGATGAGAAATAACGAGAGAGAGATACACAGATAGAGAGAAAAAGAGAGGGGAGTGACATTTATCGGATTTGGCCTGAGAAATTAACCTGGGTGCATTAAGATCTAAAGGACTCCATTAAAAAGGTGGTTGGAGACCATAGTGGTAAAAGTCTCAGAAGTGGCAACTGAAATGACTGAATTGTATTGGAGATACAGAATATTAGATGCAAGAATGAATCAAAAAGCAAAAAGAAGAAGGAAGAAACCATGACAGGTACAGAAAAATAATTCTAAAAGTTGCTTGGCGAATTTTTAACAATGATTATTATTATGATTATTATTATTATTATTATTAGCAGTATAAAATTTAACAAAGTATTAGTATTGATATTATTAGATTCTATTTACTGAACCTAAATGTACCTGGCCTCTAAGACAACTTGATTCATTAGCAGCACGATGAGAGCTCATGCCAAGAGATCTTGCGATATCAAATATATTCGACTATATTTCTTGTTGGGGTGAAAAGCTGTCTCGTGAAATTAAAACGGTTTATTATTGTGCGTGCAATGGAACTTTTGGCGTCACGCTGGCTCCATTTGGTACTGCTTTATAAATGTGCCAAAGAAACAGTCAATCACAGGCTTGGAGAAAGCTGATTGACTGATTTGTTCTCCTGTGATTAGTGTTGCTATGTGTTAGTCTCTTGTTTTTCCAGAGCTGAATATGGTGGAGAAAATTCATATTAGTTCTTTCTTAATATTAAGGGTTTATACATGTAGTATTTTTATCTGGAAAGAAACACCATTGTTGGTTTTGTCAGACAGACTTTAATGGGAGAAACCAAAATAATATTTATTGATTCATTCCAATGTACTGCAAATGAATTGTTTTATTACCTGACCAGCTCCTCGTTGTAGAGGGATCGAGGCGACTCTCGGCCCAGGATGTAGACCTGTCCCTTAAACACTGAAAGCTGCACTTTCCCCTCCACGTTCTCCTGAGACTTGGCAATGCAGTGACGCACAAACTCACACTCGGCACTGTACCAGAAACCTGCCAAGATAGACAAAATATCAAAAACTGTGGGTTCTTGTTCTCCAAAAAATATCAACATTACAACCTCCATGACTGCAATCAAGTCATTTACAAATTTACAAAATCATATGCTTAAGTGCTATAAAAAGACTCACAAAAAAGAACATTTTACTGAAGTACTGATCTCAATTTTTAACTTCTTTTGTAAGAGACTAAAGTATATCTTAAAATAAAAGTGGGGCTGGTCGATCTGTCGCAATATTAATTATTTTAAACTTTTACATCTCTTCAAGTATGATTAACAATTGATTTTTTGTTTTGTATTTTAATTTTACATGCATAATATAGTAGTTTTCAAGGGGGCTATTTCTTCAAGTGTTATTAAAGTGAACTTATTAATTGTATTAGTAAAGCATTAATCAATTTAACATGAAGATTGTCGTGAGGAGATCCCAAAATGCTGTTGTCAATATTTATTAAGCAAATTTTTTAAGCAGTGTCAATATTTATTGAACGTTCTAGTTTTTATTCTGTGAAAATGTCAGTGAGAGTAAAACATATGCTTTTGTAATAAGCGTAAATATTAACGTGTATTAACATGAATATAATAATATTAAAATTTCTCTCATTTCTACAAATGACACTTCTCTTTCTCTAATAAAATCAACTCTATAATAATAAGAGAAACCTCAACAATAGACAAACCTCAAGCAACACACACGCACACACAAATACACAGACGCACATACGTCTGCTGTTAGAGTGTGAGGCTGCTGTGTGTGTGTGTGTGCGGAGCATGTGATCTGGCCATCCTCCCTGTGGTGTGGGAGAAGAGCTGAACGCTGCCTCTCTGCCCCAAAACTCCTCCCCCTTTTCCCCGGTGTAACACACTAATGAGTTTAATCTGCAGACCTCGTCCCGCTGCTCGCACCTTTGTAAGGTGTTCTGTACCCCCCACCTCACTACCCTTCATCCCAACCAACCCCCCCAAGCCCCTCCTCTCTCTCTCTCTCCCTCTCTCTCTCTCATGCAGGTTTAATTGCTGGAGGACTGATCCGTAATCAGCCACTAATGGGGCTAAATCCTATTATGAGAGAGAGAGAGAGAGGGAGGGAGGGAGAGAACGAGAGAGAACAGTCTGCCGCCCCTTACAGAGAGATTAAGACACCTGAGCCAGAGAACGGGGGAGTAGAGATGGAGGGAGAGATAGAGACAGAGAGAGAGAGAGAGAGTGACAGAGAAAGACACTTAATAAAGATGGTAAAATTCGGCTTGGTCTGTGGAAATCTGTGTGTGCGAGTGAGAGCGACAGAGTGAGAGAGGTCAAAAAAAGAAAGGAATAAGAACGAGAAAGAAAGAACGCGTGTGAGAGATAGAGAGGGAGAGGATAAGCAAAGAGAGGGAGTAAGAGAGAGGGAGCGAGAGAAAGGGAAATAGAGCAGCTTGCTGCCCCCTACAGAGAGATTACGACACCTGAGCCAGAGAACGAGGGATGAGAAAGGGAGGGAGGAGGGAGGGAGAGGATGAGACTTTTAAATAACCCATAAATTTGGCTCAGTCTGTGCAAGTGTGTGAGAGAGAATAAAAGATATAGAGGGAGCGTGTGAGAGATAGATAAGAAAGGAAAGTGAGACATTGTGTGAGTGAGGTGGAGAAAGAGAGAGAGAGAGAGAAGGAGAGAAGGAGAGAAAGGGAAAGAGAGATAGAAATGGAGAGGTTGAGACAGGGGGGAGCAGAGAATGGGAGGTACCGTTGTACAGGAGCTCGGAGAACTTGATGCCCAGGCCCTGCTTGATGCGGCGAACCTCACGGTCCATGGTGAAGGTCTCGATGTCCAGGTGAGCGTGGTACAGAATGGTGCCTCCGGGGGTCTCATAAATACCTGGCAGATAACAGAACGTTAAGATAAGTTGAGGTTAAGATATGCCGCTTTTCCAACTCCCAAACCGTTACACTACCAACTACCCTATGATTGGAAGGCTTGCGGTTCGAATCCCGGACCGGTAAAGGTACCACTGAGCTACTCTTCAGCAAAGATACCGTCCCCAAGCACTGCTCCCGGGGCACTGCCCATGTCAGCTGCCCACTGCTCCTTCACAGGTGGGTCAAATGCAGAGGTCGCTGTGGTTCACTGTGTGCTGTGCATAACAAAATAATCTCCGTCATGTATTTAGACATTTTTTAAAGCATTATTTTCTGTTTTCTGTTAACAAAGACTCAGAGACCGTATCGGATTTGTGTCGTATCGGCAGATACCCAAATGTACAATAACGGTATCGGTATCGGACGTTAAAAAGTGGTATCGTGCCATGTTTAACCATTACTTATGACTCCTCTTTCTAATAAAGTTGACAATAAAAAAAAATACATTTCGGAATTTTTCAAGACACATCTAGACATACAAGAGACGTCTCACACACAAACCTGCCAGGTTGCCTTCTTTCAAACCCATCACACTCTGAGCGGTGTGTGAAAGCGTTTGGGCCCTGACCTCAGCACCGGGCAATCGTCAATTATTGGGATGGAGTCGGCTGACCAGGACGTTGTCCGTCAACGGCGACGGACAGACTGATGAGCTCAAATTAGAGGGTAACTGCCCTCAGCTGCCAAGATCTACTGCCCTGACTCTCTCTACCCTGCAATTTGCGCACGTGTGTGGGTGTGTGTGTGTGTGTGTGTGTTTCAGGAAGCTGATATTTAACCTATGCAGAAATGAAGCTGTCAATCAACTGTCTAAAAAGAATCAAAATGACAAAATCTTACTTAATTGTCTTTTTACATAAGTAAACAGTACCTCAAAAGAATATGGTGCATTTTGTGTAATAATTTGATAATAATGATCATATCAAATAATGATTTACTACAATGGTATATGGTTTGGTACAAAGAAAATATTGCCATACCAATACAAGGACATCAAAAAATTGTAGAGTATTTTCCAATATGACAATCCCGTTCCCACATTTATAGATGTATTCAGACACATTTTTTATACAAAATAAATATTCCGAACAATTGTTAGTTTTAATTTCTGTTTCCCCTTAAAAATAAAACCATATCAATCTAGAGTTATTGTTTATATCTTAATGTCTACTTTTCAGGAATACATACAGTACTGTGCAAAAGTTTTAGGCAGGTGTGAAAAAATGCTGTAAACAAAGAATGCTTTCAGAAATGGAAGTGTTAATCATTTATTTTCATCAATCAACAAAATGCAGTGAATGAACAAAAGAGAAATCTAAATCAAATCAATATTTGGTGTGATCACCCTTTGCCTTCAAAACAGCATCAATTCTTCTAGGTTCACTTGCACACAGTTTTTGAAGGAACTCGGCTGGTAGGTTGTTCCAAACATCTTGGAGAACTAACCACAGATCTATAATCCTATAATCCTACAAAATAATATAATGACTATAATCCTACAAAATAATATAACGACTACAAAATAATATAATGACTATAATCCTACAAAATCCCTGACTTTGTGCAAGTGTACCTATAAGAATTGATGCTGGTTTGAAGGTGAAAGGTAGTAACACCAAATATTGATTTGATTTAGATTTCTCTTTTGTTCGCTCACTTTGCATTTTGTAAATTGATAAAAATAAATAATCATTATTTATATTTTTGAAAGCATTCTTTGTTCACAGCATTTTTTCCCACCTGCCTAAAACTTTTGCACAGTACTGTATATTTCAACACATTTTTATTTCTTCAGATTAATTCTTTATCAAATTTCATGTAATCGATAACTTCTATTTACTGTACGATTGCACCGTCTTCGGAATGATCAGGTTACATTTCACATGTTGGAGAGGTATATTTGGGTATGTGACGAATAAAGAATCTTGCATAAGTACTATTTTTGTGTGTTTTTGAGAGCTGTATATAAATCCTTCGTTCAGATATAAGAACAGATATAATAACTTAAAAAGGGCGATTTTCATATATGAGCCCACTAACAACTTGATTTTATCCTGTTTTTCAGACAATATGGCACAGGAAACTATATTTTAAAAATTATAAATGGGAATGTGGTATTTGAAAGTGAAAGCGCTCTGAGACACGTCATTACTTTTTTCATATGTGACCCGATCTGCCGTAATGAGTCGGAAGTCGGCGTTCTATTTATTTAGATACGGGCCGATTATGTTGACAAACATCAAAAATATAGATTTTTCTTTTTTGGTCTTATATGAAAGAAAAGGTCTTCAAAATTAATCTGGTCTCCAAAGAAGAAAAATCTATATTTTTGTGATGTTTTTCAGCATAATCAGCCTGTATCTAAATAAACAGAACGCTGACTTCTAACTCATTACGGCAGATCGGGTCACATATTTAACACATTTGTTTATTTTTCATTCACCCCATTGAACTGTGACTTACAAACATTTTAATGCATTGACTATTGGTGGTCAAACCAGAGATTTAAGAATTTAAGAAAATTAAGAATCTTCAGTTTAATATTTTTTGTTTATATCACAGTAGCTGTAATGATACACATGAGATATCTGGATATTTAACTGGAATGATAAGTCAAATTGGTGTAAAGAGCACATCTTAAGAAGTGTTATCACTGCCGAAGATTGCAGTCTACTGGACTAAATCTCTTAATTGAGAAACGCGCCCCAGGCCTGAGGAGGCAGAATTCTGGCACAGGCCTGAAAAGCAAAACGAGCTCAGTCCCTTAGACCCAAAACAGGACTTAAAAAATGGATTATCTCTTAAACGCCGAAAAGAGGCAATCTGATACATTAAGACACAGTTAATGCGGCTTCTGCTCGAGGTCCTCGTTAGCTTTCGTCCCACGTTAGCCACATTAGCACTTTTTTTTGAAGAGAGACTTGAAAGAAAGGAGCCAAAGAGATAAAAGGTCAAAGAGCTAAGGCGATGAACTTCCGTTAAGAGAGAATCTGATAACGGGCTGCGTTAAGCTTCCGAAAGGACACAGCAGATTATGAAGACAGAAGCTTTGCACAACTACAGCTCGCTCAAAACTCTGATGTTAGGCTCAAGAATGCAGTTGCTGTGCCTTTTACACAATGCCATTCTCTGCTCCAAGTGTCTCTCCCAAACTATAGAGAAATCTGAAGAACGGAACTTTCTCGCTAAATTAATGGCCCCCAAAAATAGGATTTTTAGACATTCGAACATAATTCATATCAGAGGTTTTCAACCGGTGGTCCGCGGTGGCAATGCAGGTGGTGTTTGACATGCAGTCCTTTATCACTACTGAAGTCACCTTTTTAAAATGATTTTATTTATTTTTCAAAACATTTCCAGTTGATTTGGGCATCTAAACACACACACAGGCACATGGTGGGCTGCAGACTATTGCTTAGTTTGAATGGTGGCCGCTGGGACACTGATGGGCAGTGAAGTTAAATGTCACTTTTCTGAAATTTTCTTATGGCCCTGTGGCCATCCAGACATGCTAACACTGGACCGCTGATGCGTCTAAGGATTCTTACTGTTATCTGAGCAGGTATACCCGAGACAGCATTGTGGAATTAACACTTCAAAGACACTGCCACACACACGCGCTTACCTAACACTACAATCAGATTACACTTAAAAGCAGACAACCCGAGGCATGATCTGCTCCAACTGCAAACAACATTGCGAGTCAATTGTTTCAAGGATAATCCAAAGTCAGAGATTTGAAACTCCATTGGGTTAAAAAAAAGGAACTCTGGGCCTTTGTGTCACTTTAAGGCACAAACCATTTTTATTTTTATTCAGTTCTACCCTTTTTATGTCTATAGTAAAGTATAGTATAGTAAAGTGTGTCTTATAAATGTGACCCTCCACGGCAAAACCAGTCGCTTGTTGTAAATTCTCACTGCAAATGGAAAATTGTTGCAAATTGAGTTATTATGTTTTCATGAAAGGGTATAAATCAAGCTTCAAAACGATACCTATATGGAATGAATCGGACGACATATGACTGAGATATCAACATTCAAAGGAGTCGGGTTTCTCCTGTCACGCCAAGTGAGAAACGGAGAAATCTGCCTTTGAAGTTGACTATCGCCGTAGCACTCACAGACGCTTGGTGCGGTCGCGGCTACGTTTGCATTTACGGTAGCCTACGCTGCATTCACAGCCACACGGATAGCCCACCTGCGTTAGGTTAACTGAACTCGGGAGACGAAGATGGATTCCGGAGAAATATCTTCACGCTAGTCAACCAGTGGATTTACTGTAAATATTGAAGTAGAGCGGTCAAAACAGAAACTTTTAACATTCTGCTGGAATTGAATTCCTCACCTCAAGAAAGTCACGTTTTTAGGATGGAAAGGGTACGTTTTTCAGCCAAATTTATTCACAACAGTACAGTATAGACCTTCCACTGTTTCAAAACACTAAAAACAAAAAAATTAAAAATTTTACCCCACGCAACATAAACGCTCATTTTTCTCGGAAACCTCCGTTGCGACAAGCGACTGGTTTTGCCGTGGAGGGTCACAAATGTCTTGTAAATCAGTGAAAAATACTTTGCACACAAAAGGAGGGCTGAGGGCTGTTTAGTCTCTTTTATGCATGTTTATGTACGATGTCTTTTAAGGAAATAAAAATTTCACTTGAAAATAATTCATTAAGTGTCATCCTGAGGAACAGAAATAAATAATTGCTGAGATTTCTGGTGCCTTGAATATAGATTATAGAGCATTTCTCCGGATGTGTTTCAATTAAACCGGGCAGTTGCTCGCGCAACGGTTTGGGAGTTGGCCCGTTATCAGAAAGTAGCAGGTTAAAAGCCGGCCCGATAAAGATACCACTGAGGTACTCGTGAACAAGGTACCATCCTCAAGCACTACTCCCTGGGCACTGCTCCCCGGGCACTGACCAGGGTCGCTTTGCATTCTGCATGTGTATCTTTGGAAACATACAATTTCCCAGATTATTACAATCCCTAAACTTCTCTCACAACACCTAAATCTGAATTTCTACAAAGCACCATAGCATCAAAGGACCATCATAACCATAAGAAAGTGTTCCTATGATGGACGTTTTATCAAGCTTCCGTAATCATTATCCTATGCCACTTTTGATCATTTAAGCAAGTGTTGATAATGACACTAAACTTCCTTTTCTTAGACACGCATGTCATATAGGATGGAAAAGAACAGGTTGGATTCATTCAGGTGACCGACTGCTTGATAGCAGCATGCGAAAACACACAAATATTTAGAGGAGGTTCCCTACGTATCTCATTGCTTTTTTTTGGCTGACAACTATCACCTGACAGCTAGTCCCAACCTGTCGCACGGACAACCCACTGTCCCCACCATGTCAGAACAAACATTTCACACGTATTAGTGAGTCCAGAAGTCATAAAAATGTTGTGATATTATTGTAAAACCAGATGCAGGTTCTCACCCTAAGCTTAGCCCTGATTCTCTGAAAGAAAAACAGATCATTTTTTAAAAGTATATTTGATACAGACGCACTCTTATAAACAGAGGCTGTCAATGGCCTTGCCGCTGTCCTCCCTACGCCAAACACGGCGAGGGGGGGGGGAAACCTCCCAAAAACATCTTCCGGATTTTCCAATTTCAACCTGCCACTCTGGAGCGAAAAGGAAGGCACCGGACGGGAGTCAATTTGCCAGTCAGAGAACTGGGAGGCAGGAGATTACTGTGATCACACTGACAGCATCACGTTAGCACGCTCCTGCGCAGACCCACATAGTCCATACACCTTCCGAGGGCAAGTCGAGCAACCGTTTAAAGAAACGCTTCGAGCCAAAATCGCATTTGTACGAGTCGAGAATGCTTCGTTTGCTGAAGACATGCTTGTTGTTCAAATGTAAAAGGTTCTGAGCCTTCCACTGGCTAATAATGAAAATGTATGAGAGTTAAAACAAGATTGTGTTCAAATTGAGTGGTTATAAGTTTTTCTTATATGCAGCTAAAATTCGGAAGACTTTTAAATGCACTCGTGTGTCTGTGTAGTGGTCATCTTGAGAGCTTGAATTGAAGGCAACTGGACTTCTTTTCAAAATTCTTGACAAATTCAGGAATGTTAGAAGAAATCCAGTTATCTTCGATTCGAGCTCTCAAGATTTGATCTAACCCTAGAGGCAGAAAAAGTGTGTAAATATGACTACCTTAAAAAAACCTGTGCAAAATATTTTAGGCCTGGCATAAAGGGATTAAGCAGGTTCACATAATGAATGAATGACACATTTTAAGACTTGGCCAAAAAAGAAAAGACTGGAGGAGTTGTACCTCTGGACTTCATTCCAATGAAGCGGTTTTCCACAATGTCAATACGACCAACTCCATGCTTTCCTCTGAGAGAAGAACAAAAGCAGCTTAAGAACACGTCTTCACAGGACGGCATGAAAAATAGCAAAAAACCTTAATAGTTCCATCTTCACTCATCCATCATAGTTCTATCTACACTCATGTTTGTATCAAAGCAAATATTGCTACAACCAAAACTTACCCCACTTCATTGAGATAGGTGAAGACCTCCAGTGGGGTCTCCTTGCTTTTACCCTCCTTCAAGTGAGTCACTTTCACCGGGACTCCTGTTAGAGAGAAAATGCTTTTCAGAAACAGGAGTAAAAGCATTCTAGAAAAGATGTGCCGCACCATCATGTATAAGGGCGGGGAAAAATGCTGAGAATAATGGTGACAGTTAAGATCCATGTCAGCAACTTACAGCTGGACAAATTAGGGGTTAAATGCACAATAAAGGTTTTTTACATTTGGGGAACCCCATTAGTATTCCCTAAAAATACACACCTACACATGGGGCCAAAAGGTCCGGAGGAGAGGAGAGGAGAGGGGTGTGTGTGATTTGGGGGGAGTGGCAGGAGGAGGTGAGTGGCAGCACATAAGAAAAACACTTATAAATTCAAAAGCTTTACCACAGTGAAAGCTGTGAAATCGTGAGCAGGCTCTTTGGTAATTTAATTACACACCCCAGCCATTGTGCCACCATGTCCTCTTTGACCACGGAGCTCAATGAGAGTGAGAGAAAAAGGGGGGGGGGGGGATAGAGAAAGAGAAGGAGAAATAAAGAAAGTAATATGAAAGAGAGAGACAGAGTAAAACAGAGAAACCCCAAGAGAAAGAAAAAACTCCTGCCTGGTGAGACCCAATGGGTTCCAGCTCCTTACCCCACCTTATCAGGCCTGACTCCCTACTCCCAACCTGCTGGGTCTGGTACTACATACCCACACCGCCCTCCCGGTACCGGCTCTTTAATCTCCCCCCTCCAGGACCGACTCCGCACTTCCAGCTCCCTGCTCCCCACCCAATGATCCTGCCCCCTATTGTCACCCTCCAGGTTCGGCTCCCTACTCCCCACGCTTTGGTCCAGTTCTCTAACATCCATGCTCCAGGTCGGTCTCTTTTACCTCAAAATGGTGCCCGCCCAATGAGTCCAGTTCCCTACTGCCTACTCTGACCCCTTTTCCACTGCTCTGGTTCCCGTGCCGGTTCCGTGCCGGTTCCCAATTTTGGAACCGGTGCCGCGCTTTTCCACAGAACAGAATTTGGTGCCGGTGCCCTAAAACCGGCTCCGAACCGGCCCCTAAACTTTGCTGGTCTAGAACCGAGAACCTGTGACGTCACGAGAGGTGGGTGGAGTGATAGGTAGCGTTAGAAGAGAAAATGGCGGAGAGCCAAAGTCCGGTAACGTGGAGCGCGGAAGAAATTAAAGCTCTTTTAGCAATATGGACGTCCAGATTCAGCAGAAATTAGAAGGTGCACAAAAAATAGAAGGCATGTGAAGAAATAAAGGAAAAACTAAACGTTGCAGGCTTCGTACAAACAACCGTTTAGAGGGTGTGACCTGTGACGTCTTATCATGCGGCTCCCGCTGAGCTCCCTGGTCAGTGTAAATGCGGGCCGGTTCCCAGTTCAGCACCGGCCGAGAACCAGAACCGGCACCTGGCACCAGCACCAGTGTAGTGGAAAAGAGGTATGAGTGTCCAGCTCCCTAACCTCCACCCTCTGGGTGCAGCTCCCTACTGCCCATCTGCTGATCCTATCTTTCTAACCTACGCCCTCCAGCTCTCATTCACTATTGCAAACTCTCTGGGCCTGGCCCCCAAATTTCTACCATTGGGGTATGGTGCCCTACTGCCCACCCGCTGTGTCCCTCTACCTAAAACCCCACCTTCTGGGTCTGGTTCCCTGCTCCCTATGCTCTGGGCCTGACTCCCTCCTCCATGCTCTTTGGGTTGTCCACCCCACAGGGCCAAGCTCCCACCTGCATACCCTCTGGGTCTTGCACTCTAAACCCACCCTGGTGGGTCTGGATCTCTTCATGCTACTCCAACAGGTTCAGTTCTACTTTACTCTCAATGGGGTCTGGCTCTCTAACTTCCAGCTTTTTAGTGCCAATGCCTTAACCTCCAAATCAGACCATGTACAAAGGGTACAGCCCCCTAATGCCCACTTTCCAGGTCTGGCAAGCTACTGCCCACTCCAGAGGATCCAGCTACCTACTGCCCACCCTCCAGATCTGGCTCCTTACTTGACAGCCTCAGAGTCCTGCTCTCTAACCTCCATCCTCTGGGTCTGGCTCGTAGCTGCCCACCTGACTGGATCCAGCTCTCTACCCCAATGCCACCTGGTCCAGCTCTCTATCCGCTACCTCCAGCAGGTTCGGTCCTACTTTACTCCAAGAGGGGTCTTGCTCTGGCTCCCTAGTGTCCATCCACTGGGTCCAGCTCTTTACCTTTCACCCCGACCACGCCAAGGTTCGGCTTTACTTAACTACGACCACACGGGGTCCAGCTCTCTTCTCCCACCCCATGGGGTCCGTATCTCTACTCCCAACCCACGTGGTCCGGCTTTCTTTTCCACACCCCACCCGCGGAGCCCGGCTCTTCCCCCCACCCCAGTGGAGCTGGACGACCATAAATAAATCACCCACATTGGCCTCCTTATTCATAGCGTGAAATGAGCAACTCAGAGGCCAAAGGTGGAGAAGAAGCAATAGAGCTGGCTTAAGAGGAGGGGTGAGCGAGGGATGGCAGAAAGAGAAGAGAATGGTGAAGGACCCTTTTGAAGGGTATAACAGGCCAAAAAAAAACCTGCTGATGGGTTTCCAGCGCTAACTCTCCCCCTCCCGTTCCCTTTCTATGCAAGTGGGAGCCTCATTAGCATTTAGCATGCTTGCAGTTGCCAATCACAGCGCGGACGCATCGCCTTTTTCCTGCTGCAGAAGCAGCGCTGGAATGACACGGAAAAAGGGGACTTGACAAAATATTTTTAGACAAGGGCTTTTGTGGGGCGTGCTCCATTCCCACATTCTCGCCCCTCCCGGGGCAGGCGCTCGGGGCCATGAGGGCAGCGCCAATGAGCCAAACTCACCGGGTTGACAAAGCAGGGCACCGGCCCAAAGAGTTAATAATTAGATTAAAAGTTCAAATAAATTAAAGCACCGGCGTGAACGCGGGAGTCTCTCGGACACGCACTTATCTCTCTCTCTCTCTCTCTCCTTTCTTTCTCCTTCTCTTTCACCATTCCCTTGCTTTCTCTGTCCTGTGTTCTCTTTTTCCACACTTTCTGTATCTTTTTCTTTCTGGCTTTTGCTTGGTCTCATTTGATCCATCATTCTCTTATACTTTCGACCTCTCACTTTTTCATCTTTCCCTCTTTGTAATCCACAATTTTCGCGTAATTCCCTTTGTCACCCACTCTTTCTCTTTTTCTTGATACTTCATTTTCCTTTGCCTCCTTTATTTTTTCCCTAATTCCCATTTTGCCTTCCTCTCTCTTTAACCTATTTCACACTCTCTTTCTGTTTTCCCCTATTTCTCTCTTTCTTGTTTCTTCCTTTCTTTATTCACCCTCACTTTTCCCTCATTTACACAATTTCTTTTTCTCAGTTTTTCATCTATTTATTATTCCAACGTCACTCTCTTTTCTTTCATTTTCATCTCTTTTTCCTGTTTATTCTCCCCTATTTCTCTTTCTTTCCCTCACGCTATTTCTTCCACACCCCCTCCCTCCTTCCCTCCCTCCGTCCTCAGAACGACACTGCAGGAGCAAACAATAGCACAGCAGACACAGTTGTAGGAAAAATTAAGGCTTTACATTTTTCCTCTCTCTTTCCTTTCCTTTAGGCTCCATCTCCTTTTCAGAGCACAGGAGAAGGACGATTGGGTAAAGGAAAAGGCCGGGCAGGAGCGGGGGTCGGGGTCGGGCTCGGCCTTGTAAAATGACAAGAGGAAAAAGGTTTGGTAGTTTAAAATTCTTTTTAATCAGTGAGAAGGCGCTGAGAAAGTAAGGCAAAGAAAAGGGGGAAGAGAATAAAAAGATTTTTTTCCAGAAAAAAAGGCCTCAAAAAGAAAAGTTTTCATTCTGGGTTTTTTTTTTACAGGACCGAGGGGGGGGGGGGGCATCTTTTGTAAGCGTCACTAAACCAGCTTTTCTCATGGACACTAAATGGAGGTGAATAAAAATATCTATGAATACTGATCACGCTTTAGACGGGATCTTCGACTGGCTAAAAGAGCTCCATGACATCACTGTCTGATCAAATCACATTAGCACCAAAAATTTTGGTTTATTCAAATGCTCCGTTTGGGGGAGGAAAAAACCCCATTTTAGACAAAAAGTAGGGAGTTAAGCCTTTAAAATAGTAAGTTATATAACTATAAAGTTGAAGAAAACCCAATAAACTAATGTTCTGCACAGAAATGCTTGCAATAAATCTTCAGGAAATTCTGTTCTTGCCTTATTACCAACTTTGGGGAATGTTAGAATCTTCATGAAAACTGCGTAAGTGGGTCTTAAGAACAAATTCCTTCCTACGAAAGGTATCATTGTTATCTCATGACACTCTTTAGGACGGAATTTTTGTTCTCCACATTCATAGTTGTTGTTGTGTGTATTCTGTTCTTTTTCTACATTTGTGAGTCGGCGTGTTTGTTGCCCTTACAGACACGAAAGTGTCGTGATGAGTGTTGAGGTGTGGAACGTCAGCGCTGAGCGCAGTCAGTTTGCCGATGGTTCTTCATGCAGCAGCAATATCACACAACACAGCAGGAGAGCTAAGCCCCATCACCAAGCCTGACTGATGATGAGGCCATCACACACACACACACACACACACATACTCGCACACACAAACACACACCTTTTTTAAACTCTATCTCCAGCACATCTGGCGTATTGGGCGAGTCTTCAGGGTTCTTGGTCATCAGATAAAGGTCAGATGGGGCGTGATTCTACAAAGCAGGAGAAAACAAGCATGAAGATTTCATGTATATGTTATTTTTTAAGTGGATTATTTCATGCATCAATTTCTTAGCAGCTACATTGCAAATATTAGGAAATGTCTTTGTTCCGTTTCTGGAAATCTTGTTTTTTTTTTAATTCTCAAATATCGAGATAGTTATTAGTCTCAGAAATTAAATATTGGGCAGATTCTATTTTTTTAATTTGGGGATTCTTTAAAGTTGTGGAACTTTTTAAACATTCGGCTTTTGGTGATTTTATAGTTTTAGTGAGAGGGGTGCAAAAATGTGAGATGTTGACTTTTTTCCACTTGGAAGAACCTCCGGCTCTCACTTTTTGTGTGTGTGTGTGTGTGTTGGTGGGGAAGAAAGTCATGTCAGACAGCTTCCCCCCCTGCCAATTACACCACATTACAGCGGGATGGCAGTTGATGCGTCCTGAGCTGAGGCAAATTGCAGGGGAACTATGCAAAATAACCACCGGGCGCATTTAAATGGAAACCTTTACCAGACAAACATCATCACCGATAACTAATCTCTCTCCGGGCCGACGAACGCTGCTCGCTCTTCACTTCCCTTTTAACTAAACGCTGGCCGTTCTGACGGTACAGCCTCGCCTGCGTTATTTTCCGCTTCCTCGCTCTCTGTCACAAGATAAGACAATAAAAAAGGGCAGAAAATGGCTGCTCTAAAAGCCCCTCGACTATTTTCCATGGTAAAACCGGCCCAGTGATTTCTTTTTTAACTTAATGGAATACGCTTCCCTGAGATATTTTAAATCAGTCTTTACATCTATATTACACTCAGCCCTTGCAAACCACCTATACTGTATATCCTTATCAAATATCAAATTACAACACTCATTGTAATTAACCTTAGAAAATCAACTATGCTCCAGCGCAAATGCAATTAAACCTGTCAAGCTAAGGTTCAAGTTCAAACTGGTCCACAATTTTGTTTCCATAAGCACATCGCTCCAACTCACATAAAGGTACCAGCAATAAAAATATTTTTATGACGAAAAGACAGGAAATTGCTATTCTGTTGGAGTTTTTTAGACTAGCTTTGAGTTTCAATCATAAATCTCTATGTCAAGAGAGTGAATTAGGTCATTTTATTTAGAAACACGTGAAGGGCGGCGCAGTGGGTAGCGCTGCAGCGTGATGATCCTAGGTTCGAACCCCGGGGACGGCCGAGGGGCCTTTCTGTGTGGAGTTTGCATGCTCTCCCCGTGTTTGCATGGGTTTCCTCCGGATGCTCCAGTTTCCAAAGGCATGTAGGTAAATTGGCCTCGTAAGGTGTGGGTGTGTGTGCCCAGTGGTGTGTTGGCGCCTGCCCAGGGTTGTTCCCTGCCTTACACCCGTCTGTTCCCAGGATAGGCTCCGGCCCCCCCCCCCCCCGGTTGGGATTAAGCGGTTAAAGAAGAAAATTTAGAAAAACTTAAACATGACTCAGGGAATTACTTTAAGAGGGTGACAGTATGCAACTTTGCAGATTTCAAAATTACAAGCAGGCCGGCTACAGCTGTCCCACAGGTCATGTTCTGTGGACGTTGTTTTAAAGGAGAACTTTGTGAGTTTCAACATTTAGCTCTATTGTTCGGAGTTACGGAGTGCTGTCAATAGTGACAAAAATGACAAAAACTGGTGTTCTAAGAGGCATTTAGTTCGCGACTGACACATCACTACTTGACAGTCGACTAGAGTGGACTAAAATAAATATTGTTTTAAACTGGAAGGAGCATAAGTCGGTGTAGGCAGCACAAATTTTTGACATTTTCATCACTACTGACAGCATTCCATAACACCGAACAATAGAGATTAATGCTGAAATTGACCAAAGTTCTCCTTTAATATACTATAAAATGTCTAAATTAAAATGCAGTATCAAGATTTTACAGGTACGTATTAGCGCCGAAAAACTAAAAAATAATGATTATTATTATTATTATCCTATTAACAGTAAAAAAAAAAATTGTTGTTTTTGGCACTAATACATAACTGCAAGGCCTTGATCAATGACTAATACATAACTATTAAAGCCTAGCATCTATGTATTAGCACCAAAATCGAAATAAAAATGATTAATTTTATTTTTATATGTTTTTGGAAGTGGAAATGTTGGTCAAATATGAATATAAATGAAACTAACTGGTGGAATATTAGGTTGTACGCACAAAAGAAAACATAAAATATTGTTTTATATTATATTATTAATATTATGGAATGTACAGAATGAAAATATTAAGGTCCTGGAAAAACTGCTGTCAGGGGTACTTAAAGGGGCAATTTCTTTGTACAAGCCATGTCTAGCAACAGGTACCGGTCAAACGATCTTCGACACATAGTTCATCGCACAATACGGCGAGGTAGAAAATAGGGCCGGATTGTGACTGGATCAATGAATTTCAATTGCAGGCCCCCTGCAGGTGGAGCAGGCCCCCGAAAAAAAGAGAGGCAAAGGTAGGAAGAAGGGAAAAGCCGGAGCATGAGGATGGGAGGGGGAGGAGGAGTATGAGGAGTATGAGGAGGAGGGAAGGGGGGAAGGTGGGGGAGTTGAGGGGGCGCATTGGGGGCAAATGGTCCGTGAAGCGCACCATCATGTCTGGTCTACGCGGCTCTTTATCCGGCCCGGCCCATATTGTTGTCCTGCGAGGCGGCTGAATGCTCGGCCCCTGAAAGAGGAACGCCGCATGAAGTTACAGCGAGTAAATCTCTCGCTTTCTACACGTTAGAGCTGCCTCACTGGCTTTCAATCAGCGGCTCTGAGCTGGAAGTGAGGGAGAGAAAGAGAGGGAGTGAGAGCGAGGAGTTGAAGAAAAAAAAAAAAAAAAAGATGAGGGGGGAGGAAAAATACAGAGGGATGGAAATGAGAGATGAAAGTGTGGAAATCTGGCCACTGGATTGGAAGTGACGTTTAAATCGCCCCCGTCTTCTGACTGTTGCTCTCCGTCTGCTGCGAGCTTGGGACAGGAAAGTGAGAAGCGTAAGCTTTTGGATGGCAAAAGTGAAGTTCAGGAGAGAAAATGTGACTATGAAGCAGAGATTCTGCAGGCTAAATATGATCAAACAGCAAAAATATTGCAAGAATATTGATATCTTTTATTTACTTTTGTGTTTATATGTGTGTAGATTCATTTATCCTCATATTTGAGCCACTTTTCTCTTCCAAAAAAGTCAGGCCCTGACAGCAGCTTTTGCAGGAATTTGTAATATTCATAATATAATATAATATAATATAATATAATATAATATAATATAATATAATATAATATAATATAATATAATATAATATAATATAATATAATGATTTAATTATTTTAAATATTAAATTTAGAAATATAACTCAATATTAATCATTTTATTGGCCATTATTAAATATTTTTTCTCTAGATTTTTCTTATTTTCTAGAATATCTATTAGTCTAACCTCTATCTTTCTATCCATCCATCTATTCATATATCCATACATGGATCATAACACTAGTCTAATCAGTACTTATCAATCAAACAAAATATCACAATATTGATTAGTCTATCTATCTATCTATCTATCTATATCTATCTATCTCCATCTATCTATCTATCTATCTATCAGAATATTGATTAATTCCATTCATTTATACAATCTCTTCAAAGTTTCTATTAGTCTAATCTCTATCTATCTTTTCACCATCCATCTGTCTAGCTATATATCCATCCATCCATCCATCCATCAACTCATCCACCCACATCTAATCGAATCATCTAACCACACATCCATCAGAATGTCCTCCTTGATCTGACCAGGCCACACTTTTCGCTAGACGTTTCAAGCCATTATTTATCCAGACAGTGATCACCGAGACCAGTTTTTCTTTTGACTCCTCCGAAACCCCCAACTGACCACACACAGCTTTACCATCACGCCTCCGGCAAACTCTCTCCACACAGCAGCAATAAACTCATCAGCAGCCCAGAGAGGCCTCTCACTCGGGCCAGTAACACTGCAGAGCTGTGAGGGCTCCGAGATCTCTGTATTTATCAAACAGTATGGCCCAGCCACGGGCAAGTGGCGTCAGGAGAGGGCTCGAGCAGGACAGGCTCTTGACCTGTCAGGGGGTATTTTAATTACTCTTCCACAGTGGATACATGGCAGGAAAGAGAGAGAGACCATGTCCTGCGGCAGACTACTATAGCAAACCTACACAAAATTCAAGTATTACTTAACATCTCTTCCTGTTTTCTCATCATCCTCATCCGTTTATCTTCTCTCTGTCTCCTCAAAAGTTACTCTAGTCCTGACACGATATTCCTCCTTTCCTCTCTCTTTTTCACCCCTTTTGTCCCTTTTCTCTCTCCAAACCTCTCACTATCTCTATAAAGATTCCATTTTTCTCACCACTTTCCTCCCCAAATCTTCTCCATTCCTCATTCTCATTCCTCTCCTCGACGTCCCATTCGTCTCTCTCAATCTCAATCCATCTCTCTCTCTCTCTCTCTCTCTCTCCAGCTATGTCTATCCAGATTTCTCATTAAAATGACCCACTGACCAGTTCTTTTCTCACGCTACTCTCCTCCAAATATCTTATTCTGTCTTCTACTCTCTACCCCCAAGACCTCTTACCTTTCTATTTTACCTCTCCTTCTTTTCCTCTTTTCTGTTTCCTCTTAATCTCAGTCCATCTTTCGCGCTTCTCTCCCCCAATTTATCACTTATACAAACTTCATTTAAAGAGCCCCCTGACCAACTTTCACTTGTCTCTCTTCCAAACCTCACTCTATCCACTAATCCTCATTTCTCAATGCCTCTGTATCTCTCTCACTCTATCTGTCTTCATCTCTTCTTTCTCGACCTCGTCCCTCTCAATCCCAGTCCATCTTTTTTTTTCTCTCTGTCTATTTTCTTTTACTCATCCAAACTTGCCCAATTCTCTTGTTGCTCTCTTCACTCTCCCTCTCTCTTTCTCTTAACCCCAACTCTATCAACTAATCCCTTTCTATACACACCCTCACACGCTCTCCATTCTAGCACTCTTCTTTCTCCCCTTTATCCTACTCTATTCTCATCTCCCTTCATCTCTTCCTACATGTCTCTAAATCTCAGTTCATCTTTTTTTTCTTTTTCTCCCCATCTATCTTTATCCAAATTCTTTCACTCCAGTTCTTCTCTCCTTCCTCCCATCTCTCTCCCGCCATCTCGTGGTTTAAAGTGAAGTAGACTCTTTCTGACGATTGCTGCCAGTGACATCTCGTGTCACGGTGTCAGACTGAGCCGGTTCCTCCCACGCCGAAGGCCTAAAACCAGACAAAGCTTGCCTCAAGTGTCACGTGGGCTGCCAGGAGGCCCAGCTGGGACGCCTGACCCCATGAAATCAGGAATTAGCCTGAGCCAGCTGTGAGGACAGGTCACTGTCTGTCTGCCCCGAGCTCCTCCGCAGGCCAGCGGGATTCAAAAACAAAAGGCGGGGAAAAAATTACACTAAAGAGAAAGGAGGAGCTGGAAGGACTTGAACAGGTTACTTAGGCCCCAATGGACACTTGGACGTCTACCCAAATCTACTACAATTCAATTCTGCTTCTGAGGATTGTGTCAATTATGTAAAGTTTACCTTGACTTCCAGTATTCCAGACTCATAGCTGAAAGAACAGTAATAAAACAAGAATATCAAGACACCAATGAGATCTTGAATATTATGAATTTACACAAAGTCTCATTTCTAATGATACACTATTTTGGGATCTAACCTGATATGCATGAGATTGGCGTCCATACTCCAGGGAGCCTGGGTGACTGAACAGGAATGCCATGTTTCTGAAAAACACAAATGGTCAATTTTTATAGACGATACTCCACTTTTTTAACTCTAAGTTCTAAGATTTTGATCTGAATAAACACTGACCAATTAAAATAGTAACAGTCCTCAAATAGTTAACCTTCCTATACTGCTACATGCTTTTGTACTTAGCACCCCAGACATAGCGTTGGTTAAAATAGGTTTCTTTCACACATTCTAAGACACATTTTATTTAAACACTTAAAGGCACAAAAAACTTTTTGGTGACCACTTCCTCTTTACACTGTAACAGGCTCAAGTGTTAAAAAACTTCTATGCCAATAAAAAAAATAACAAGCATTAGCAACTTTAAAATTCATTAGCAGTTATTAAATATTTGATTAGCCTGTAAACATTTAAAACATTTCACTGCAAAACTTGGAATGTTCAACTTCTGTGCTGTTACCTTCTGCATAATCTATGATATCCCGCCCCGAAGCGGCCGTAAAATTCTGGGATCCTCCATGGCGCAATGATCTGGGGTTTGAATGACAGATAACGGTAAATGTAACACTTAAATGCAATACTTACAAGAAGCTAATGAGATGACAAGCAAAAGGAAACACAGCCATTACTCACCTTCACATCGGGGTAAAGGGCATAGCAGGTCAGCTCAAAGCGGATTTGGTCATTGCCCTAAAAGAGGAATAAATATCTAACTCAAAATAATAATACATCACTCAAATGTCAAAAATGAACAATTAATGACTGCTCACATAACAAGACAGTCTACAACTTGCCTGCTTGCCTAACATTGTCTTAAACTGTGAATCATGCTGCTACTCATACTTCAGTGTACTGAATGTTGAATGTTGAATTAATTCTGTACATATCATATATTGCACACGGTATAGGTACTGCAGCTTGCTCATTTCTCTGTATTTTATGTGTGGTGAGATGACAAAGTTCACTTTTGACACGCTTTTTTTGGTTCAATAACATGACATCTGTCTCCATCTAGTGGCCAAATGGAGACATTATGGGGCTAAATTTAATGTAAATTATTAGTTGAAGTGAAAGAAAATTGAGCTGTTTCACTCTGGCTTTTTAGGTTTTTGCAACTGTCTTCGGCACCAAAAGAAGTCCAGCTGCAATCAATCTGCTCTCAAGATTTGCAAGTCCTGAATGGCTGAGAACTCCAGACGGACAATCTATGTAAATGACTGTGAAAAAATAGTTACAAAACCTGCTTGAGATAACTCCCTTCATAATATGTGATGATATTTAACACATCAAAGATGTATTCATTTTATAAGAACCTTTCAACTGAAAAATAAGAAGCATTGACCTTCCCCGTGGCCCCGTGAGACGTGACGGGCCCCCTTGAGCGATCTGGGATCTGGCGCCAGGCGAGATGCAGGGCCGTGCGATGGAGGTTCCTGCAGGGTACCTGGTCCTCATAAATAGCATTAGCCTGCACCGAGGGCCAGATAAACTCCTCCACAAAATCTCCGCCAAGACGAGGTCCTCACGAAGACCTGTCCCAACACACACAGTTTAACACCTATACAAGATAAAAGTATAGTATATGTGTATATATATATATATATATATATATATATATATATATATATATATATATATATATATATATATATATATATATAAATTTATATAAAAATATATGTAAAGGACTCATTTGAGAAAAAAATATTCTGCTTTGTTCTCCTGAATTTATAAATTAATTCCCACAAAGGTTCTTATTTTAACAATGAGAATCTGTTTTCTTAATTAACAAGATAAAGTTTTCACAAGGAAAGATTGCTGTAGTTCTTTCTGAATTAACGAGATAAAGCTTATGGGGAAAAGTCCTCTCTGTTTTTCTGAAGTAATTCACTGTGTCATGGTTAAAACGTTGGAATCGCCTAATTTAAAAGCCAAATTCCTTTCCCTAATCTCTGGCCTTGAGCAGTGTTTGCACACTTAAAAATTTGCCCACATGTAATACACAATAAAATCATAAAATAGTTCACATGCTAAATCATAAAAACTACATTTGTAGTCAAAATTTATCTCTATTGGACAATTCAACATTATTTTTCGTAGAATTGTGAGATTTCAAATGTAAGACATTTCATTACCACTGTGCTGGAAAAATAATAGAAAAAAATATTTAATGTCAACAGATCACTAAGACGAATCATATATAAAAATACCATTTCATAACTTTTTTGCCTTAAATATTCATATATTAGAAGACATTTCCAATTTTGCCAATACAATATTTTGGGGATTTCTGCACCAGACATTAGTGCATCTTCATTTATTGTATTTCACTACTCAAATGACCACATTACCTTTCTCGCACCAAGATTCTCTGCTTTCTTTCTAGCTGCGTCAAAGTCTTCGTCCTGTCCAATGTTGGCCTGCAGGGTAAAAAACAGAGTAGCAATCTGCTTGTGAAGATGACAGTGAGACTATTTGATTAAACCATTTGAGTTCCAAATGTTTAACATTTTGTGCTAAACCGAATGCAAAGTGTAAACAGTAGTGCATTTTTGTAATAGAATTTAGAATAATAATTTATTTTTTATAGGAATATGTTAATGGCTCTTATGGATCGAGTTTTGTAGATGACAGACAACCCCAAGGGAAAAATGGTTTTCTAGAACCACCTACTGGAAAAGAAATGGAACGGGTATTTTTACATGATTATAAAAATTAAAAATAAATTCAGAATAGATATTTCAGAATTTTAAAAAAGTAAAAAAGAGAAAACAATATTTTAAAAGGTAATAACAAATGTCAAATTTGTGCAATCAGTGCCAGTGCCAATCAGTGCCATTTGCTGAGGCTCTGATTTGTAAGAGGAACTAAATATTACTAGATGGTATTGCAGTGAAAATTCCCTAGTTCTGCTGCATCACTGACCATAAACCTGCTGCAGCAACAGACGCCCACGCATGACGGCATTCAAATTGCAACAGACACATGAATTAAATCAGAGCAGGAAGGAACCTACTCGTTACTGGCAACAATCAACGTATTTACAAGAAGACAGAGCGTAATAGGAAGCTGGAAACTGAGGTACACACAGCTGACCCCACCAGAGCAGTTCTGCCACTTTAACCTGGCATCAACCTCAATTGTGGTTACTACCGAGAGAAACAGGTTTATGAAAAAGGTGCATGTTGTTCCAGCAATCTTAAAACTAAAGATCCTAAATGAACTTTTGCAATGGTACATGGTTTTATTTAGAAACTTTCATTTTAATTCAGCAAAATGTGTTATATGTTTCATTTTTTGAATTTGTAAAATGATTTACATCATGTAAATATTCAGGGCAGAACTTTTGTGATATCACAAATTGTAGCAACACTGACATGGTCGTTGTGGGCTTTATAGCAGCAGAAGCTCTTTTTCTTGTGCTGTCAGAAACGTTCAGCTGACTGGAGTTAGGGCAGAGAAAACACAAAGATGGCTTACGTGTCTTTTTCTGCAGCGTTCCCCTAAAGACTAATTCCGAAGAGCCGCCAAAGCGACAGCAGTTATGTAAGCCCCTGATTCCTGCCTTTTATGAGTGACTCAGTGTGAAGTCAGGCAAGGGGGAAAAGTGCTTTGTAAGCAATTCAGCTAAACCTGGATTAAGATTGGGCCGTACTACCCCACCCCACCATAAGACCAAATTTTAACTTGACCAGATTTTTCAGTCCAGTAGATATATTCAACAAAGTGTATCCAAAGTTTTGACCAAATGCTGTGTCCAGATTTTAAATATATTTATAAATCTTTTTTTTTTCAAACTCAATGAAAGTGCTTGTAAGGGCATGTAGAGTTGCTGAAGGATTTTCATTAGGAATATAAACTAAATTAAGAAAGTTAAGAAAATGCTAGTCCCGTATCTTGCGCATATCTTATGTCCCGTACACGAGCATAACCAGGACGCTTGAAAAACTGGTGTAATAGGTCTTGAAGTGAAATAACACTCAAATTATTACTTAATCAAGATATGAAGTACATAAGCATGTGTAAACAGGTAGGCACAGGTAACTCACCAGGTAAGCGATGACATCATAGCCTTGCTCTTTCAGCCAAACTAAGATGCAAGAAGTGTCCAGTCCGCCACTGTAGGCCAAAACTACGGTGCCCTTTGACATTTTCTGTCCTTTTTTAATGGAGTGCGTCTAAAAGTGTAATGGCAAAACATAATCCAAAGAAAAATCACAATTATAAATCATTAAGACAAATAACAAAAATCTCAATTATCCTCTAAGATGTCGTGTGTATTCTTTCATCAGATCTTTAAAACAGTAAAATAATAATAATCATCATCATCATCATCATCATCATCTCTCAAATCTAATTTGTTAAATTGTTACATGTATTTTCAGCCTCAAGACGGTAAATATTACGACGTTTTTCCATTTCCTGCACACTCGGTTCTCTTCTCCACAATATATTTTTAAAAGTAAATTCTATTTACAGCTCCACCACGTGTCGTAAAGTTTATTCATTCTCTGTAAGTACACATAAAGATGATGAAATACTGGATCAAATATCAGAAAAGGACACGTCTTTTTAACATTATCTTTTGTTGTGGTTGATTTGGAGTTCACGGTTTGTTGAAATGACGACAAATATACGTTTGAAATTGCTTAAATATGCGCAGACTCGTGCACGCACACGGCGAAATGAAACGAGGACAGTTCTAGTCAGGAATAAAATAATAAGGCTAATAAAACGTTAAATCAACACAGACTTACTTGAGTATCAGGTAAATAAGTTGAAGCTCCGGTGTGCTGTTATCAGTTGAGCGATAAACCCGATTTATTCTCCTTTGAAGGCGCGTGTAAAAATTTAGGAACGGTCCCGCCCACTTTAGCGTCAGAACTCGAGTAGCCAATCACAAGCCGCGCTGGACCAGGGAGCGTCTGTAAGTAAAACTGATGGACTGATGTAATGCTTCTTAAAATTGCGGAATTAAGGGACTATTGATTAATGTTATAATTAAGAAATGACTGAGGATGATCTTAAAATTGAACAAGTTCACATTTAGAAAATGAATCAAATATTTAAGAATAAGCTTAAGAATAAGAATAATTACTTATGGAATATAATAAAGTTGATTTATTCTGTAAAACCTTGCACACAGACCATAAGCAGACAGACCAGCAGGCCCGACAGACCAAAGGCCCCAAATTTGTTCGGGTTTTTTGTTTTTTTTTTTGGTAATAAAGTATTCTTTTAAATAATGATGCATAATAATTGGAATCCCTCAAAAAAAAATCTAAACCAAACTGAAGCCCTAATAACCACTTCTGTGATTCTCCTTGATGGCACACGACATATAACAACCCACTGCGCAGCAACTAACGTTTTTGTTCTGTTTTTTTTTTAATCTGTGAGGCGGCATCCTACATCCAGATAATATGGGGCGAAAAGAGCGGGAGAGACGGAAGAGAAAGCAGGCAGCAGCATCATTATCGCAGAATATCGAACATATGTTCAAAAAGACTGCCAAACAGAGTAAGGCTGTTATACCTCAAGATCTTATAGCTAACGTTAGCTACGTGGTAATAATCGTCAACCCCACAGTACGCACCATGGGCGTGGGTGGGTCCTCCCCCCAAAAAATTACTGGAGTATATGCCATTTTCTGTAGTATGGTGCCTTTTATTGCCTCTATCCAGTAACCTGACATTGTAGTAAATATTTTTTAGTGCATCAACAGTGTGCACCTTATGATACGAGCAGACAGATTAAGATATCCTGCACAAATTATTGCAAAAAAAGTCACCAAAATGCAGTATTTAAATCTCATAATGAAATACAAAATAAGCATGAACATACAAAGGGTCCACTTAAAAAAAAAAAAAAAAAAAAAAGAACCCCCCCCTTGCACTAGGCCGCAAGCCATGCTGCAAGGCACACTCACATCTGCAGGGCCAATTTGGTGCAGCCAATCAACCTAAACTGCATATTATCACCACGCTACTCCACTTTAACTTTTCATTCCCAGTAGATCAGATTTTGTCGCCGAACAAAGCAGCTGTCCAGATCTCTTATCACATTTATATTTATAGCATTTAGCAAACACTCTTATCCACAGCAACTTTTCTAATTTACAACATTTGGAGATTTAAAGGACAGTGTCCCTAGAGGAGCTTGGAGTCAAAGGTCTTGGGGTAAAGCTGATTCTAACCTACAACCTTTTGGTCCTTAAGTAAGCATCATATTCATCATAATCTATTCTAGCAGGTTCACCCCGTATCCCCTAGATTTTTAGTAAGCATTCAGAACAGAGAAAGAAATTGATCAGAAAAAACATAATTAACATAGCTGTAGTGTTTGTGTGAAATTGTGATATTACAACAGATCAGTGAATAAGACAGGCTTCAATTTCTGTTTTGCATTTATTTTTTTCCGCCATGATCTGAAAACAAAAATAAATCAAAAATACAATATAAACTTCTGTAAATCAGTACGAGTAATATTTTTTAGACAGCAAAACACAGAGCAAGACAAAAAAAAATCAGGTGCAAGGCCTCTTCTGGCCGACCGCACCAGTAAAGATGTGTAAAATATGGCATTTCTCAAATGGTAAACTCCTCAATCTACTGTCTTGATCCGTGACAAATGACTATATAGGGTTAGACCCTATACACCTATACAGCACAGTCCAATAGAGGATAACATAACCGTCCGGAGGGCTTTCCACATTTTATCACTTTGCCCTTTCATTTCGAATGGCAGTTGAAACATACGCTGCCCCCATGTGTACCACCAACAGTGCTATTCACAGGACATCCTGCAGACCCTAAACATTGGCTATTAGTTTGAAATAAGGGCAGATTTGATTGTGGAAGGACCAGGGAAAACAAGAGGTGAAGGATGGAGGAGCATCTTAGACACCCTGACTCTCAGTCACACAAACACAACACATCATCGTCTCAATCATATCACAAAATAAGTGTCATTTCACAGAGGTTATTTCACATATGCATTCACAGCTATTTTTCCAAGTGTCTCAGAAACAACAATCTTATAACAACACACATGAGCACAGCATCCCATCAGGATTTCTTTATCATGGTTTAATGATGGCATCATCAAAAAGAGTGAATTTTTCAGAAATGGAGACAACCTTATGAACAGTTTCTCTAAATTGGGCTGCTTCTTATTTACTTGGTATTTCAACGGAGAGGGGACAGAAACATAAAAACTCCACAGTGAACTTATAAAAGCAAAACAAAGCGGAAGAAACTATGAACAAAAAGGCAGGTGAGGAAGATTATGGTGGTTTTCGAGGTGCACTAGGAGGTTGAATGCTGACAATTTGAAAAGATTGCGAGTCCTTGTGTCCTGGGCAGTGAATTTATGTTTTTTGTGGAGGGGAGGGGGAAAGTGGTGCAGCCTCCTCACCACTCCTTTTTCTTTTCGTCCATGGAAACACCGCCAGGACCCAGTGCCACCACTAGCAGCAGACCTCCAACAACTGATGTGGTCTGGAAGAAGTCATACTTGAGGAAATCGTGCATGGGTTTGTAGGCAGGCACTGTCCAGAAGGCATTGAAGTAGACGTTAATGGCCATAAGCCATACTACCAGGGTGAGAGCAGCGAGTTTGGTCTTAAAGCCAATGGCAACCAGGATGATGAGGGCTGTGCCTACCATGTTCTGCAAGATCTAAGAAAAACAAGAAAAATGAGGTGATAAAGAGCTAAAAGCGTGAAAAACATTCAATTATTTCAAAACATAAAATATATAAGGAATAAATGTGAAAAGTGAAGCAACTTTCACTATCACAAAGCAAACTTTACAAATTGCTAATGTTTTTCCCACAAATCCTTAGCTTTAATGTTGCTGCCTTCAGTGATAAAATTAGCTTCCCTCTTCAGACTTGTCTGCCCCATTTCATTTGCAGTGTGTTTAATGTTATAACACTTCACTTTTTTTGTTTTAGAGTTACAGATGGACAGAAGGTTCTTCATTGTTAGGTCAGATTTTTGTAAGAAAGACTTACACAGATCCTTTCTTCCCAAAATGAAATGAGGAAGACAAGTCTTAAGATTTTTATCACTGAAGGCCTTATTCAATTGGCAGCTGCTGATATTCAGCATTTTGCAAGAAAAATGCAAAAATGCAAAGGCCTTTAGTTCTCACCGAGAAGAAGCTGGAGTCAAAGTGCAGCAGGGTCATGAACATGAGCACCAACAGAACTCGTCCGCCCAGCTGCATGTACTGTTTAGGCGAGCTCTCTCCCATCGACGGCACGCCGGCAAACATGCTCTTCCCTTCGGAACGTGACTCAGCCAACAGCAGCAGCAGCCCTCCGCCCAGAGCCAGGTTCCTACAGGGGGCACAGACAAGAGAGAGAAACTACGTCAGCACAGGCATAATCTGATTTATCTTTATTTGATCTTCACTGCATTGTCTTCCAAAAATTAGAAAGTACATTACCAAACCCTCAATGTACAATTTTAACATTTTTCGATGTAAATGCCAGCAAGCAGATACGTACGAGGTAACCAGGCCCATCTCATTTCCATCTCATTAAAAGTGGCATAAAAAAACTTAACAAAATTATAGCAATGTAAATATTTTAGTTCCAAAAGACATGTTTTTGGTAATTAAATTTGGGCATTTTGTCTATCCAATCAAAAAACTCATTTAACCTCTGTACCAAAGGAAATTAAACACAGCAATATGATTTGTGGTGCTGAAATATGAGAGAGTCCCCGATCTTATCTAAGAGACTGGCACTTACCTCATTAAAAATTTCAGATCCCACAGGATGCTGTAGGCAACAGTCTGGAAAAGATTGTGGTAATAGACAAATACATAAATATTACATTGAAAAACTAAAAGAGCAAGATATCATTAACAATTACACCATAAACTATTAACAAATAAATAGACAATATATTTACTTATTAATCAGATACAGATACCTGGGTATGAATCAGGAATTTATTACCTGTAGTGCAATAATGCCAAATAGCCCAAAGCAAGCGTACTGTACAAAATTTCTGCTGAGAACGAGTACACAACCACCTGTAAGAGAAATGTGATTACTGTTTGACTGGAATTAGTTCTAAAAAAAGTCTGTCTTGTAAGATTTTTTAAAAAGTCAATAATTTTTACATTTCCATTTTTATGTCATAAAAACTGTAAATTGTCAAGAATCCCCCTTTGTGATCCTACAGAATTCATGGGATACTTCAAAGACAATACATTAATCTTTTCATAATTTCCTAGTTTTCTTGTTATTAAGGCATACATTACAGTAGCTTTTAATTATGCTTTAATCAGATATGCTATGATTCTGAAGTTGATCTTTCACATTATCAGTTATTTATTTAAATATTTTCTAAATGACAAAACAATGAAATATTAATTAATGAGTACATAAATATTGGTGAAACTGCACAGCCTCAATTTTATAGCATCATTTACTGTTAGGCAACAGCCTGATAGCTAGGGTCAGTTCTGCACTCACCCAGCTGACCGAAAAGATTAAGGAGCACAAAGCAAGTTGCCAGGAAATAGCCACAGCTCCAGGTGGCCTCAATGTAGTCTCTCTGTTCATTCCACTGGAACCACATGCGGATACCGTCTTCCAAAAACGTGCTGATTAGACACAATCGCGCCAGGTGGGGTAGGTACTGCTTTGTGACTCTGAGAAACTGCGGAAACACAGATGAGGAGGTTATGTTATTTTACACTTTATTGAGGACCTGACTCCACACAATCATTTTGTGACCAACTTTACGACTGTGATATCTATTTAATTTAATAATAATAATACATTCATTATCTGAACGACTACATCCCCTCATGGGTCACAGGGATCGGAGCCTGTCTCGGAGCTACAGACACGAGGAGGAGACCTACGCTGGAGGGCACCATATTGTATAAAAAGCCTTGCCTTGATCAATACAATAAAAGGTACTGTTACATTCTCGGTAAACCAGATGAATGATGTGGATCTGACCTGCTGTAATGATTAAATGATGTGGATCTGACCTGCTGACAAATACAACACAACATAAATTTCAATACTGAAGCTTACATGGCTTAGCACTACACCATCCACACCTAAGACAAAATCATGTTTACTGTGCTAGACTTAATCCACAACCATATTTGCACACTTGTTAAAGATCTTTGCACTGGTTTAAGATGCCTTGTACGAGTGCAAATAATGTCACACAGAGAAGTTATTAGACTAAAGGAAATAAACAGCAAATTAATAAGGCTTTTTTGCATGTCTCAGCATTTTGGCTATAGTGTTTATCCTCCTTTGATCTTTTTGCCTGCAGAATGATTATGGAGTGCAGTTTTACAAACCCGGCCCTGATTTCTAGTTAAATCACTCACGGTTCTTTTCTACTCAGATGTTCCTCTTTGCAAATTACTTGAAGCCTCTACAGGAAACGGACATTACAACACAAACCACACAGGCTTCGAATTTTTGTCTACAAACCTGCTGGTGTTTACTTGTTGTTCACCCAGAAAAGAGTCAGTTCTAAAGCACAGTCAGTAGGTAAGGTAGTTATGGCCAATTCTTGGCCCACACTGATTAGCACTATTTTAACGTAGCTTAAACCAATAATCATGAAAAATAACGACTTATGCAACATAGAGCCTCTTAACATACATTGTGAAATAACATGAAGGATTTTGGATACAGATTCAACACATTACCCATTGATATTGGACATATGCATAAAATTCTTCATAAACAAGATGAACAGCTGGCAAAACAGGACTTTAACATTTAAAAATTAGACATTTAATGTTAAAATAAATGTGCTTCATCATCTGGTAAAGATTGTCAAAAAACTTGGTTGAGTAAGAAAACAAGTCTGGTTAAAAAAGCTATAAGCTTGTAATTATAATGACATAATCCGAAAACTAACTTCAAAACCAACATTTTACTTTTACATTTGTTATACATACATCAATCGGTTAGATTCTTATCTAAATTTCTACATTAACTGACCAAATCTGATTCTTCATAAAGTCATAGCCATCTGTTAACCCTGCCACACTGATCAAAAACCTTCTCCACCTTGAGCTCTTATCTTTTAACCCCATCATTTTTTCATAGCCTAACCTCGTCATAAATCTCAACCGACATAAAACATCCAAAGTCAGTGTTCAACAAGATCGGGCAAGACATTCCTCTTTGTCACGGGCTCAACAAACCCAGACCCGATTGGCTCCTGAGTCCCCCATGGGGCTGTGATAAGATCCAGAACATGGTGTGATTTGATTGGCTGTCTCGCTCTGGCAAGTGCTGATGTGGACATTTGGTGGGAGGGTCAGTAGGCGTGGCAAACCACAGCACTCCTCACACGGGCTTTAGTAAAGTGGGAGTGTTTGGCCATGACTTTTAAACTGGTTAAAGTTAAAGAGAGCAAATGCAAGTTGCAAGACGCTTGTTGGAGATCACCCGGTTTTACATCCATTAAGTTTATGAAAGCAAACAAGGGAGTCTTTGTTCTTGTGTTAAAACCAAAAAATCCACCCATGTGATTGTCATTAATTTTGAGTATGGAATTCATGTGACTGATTCATACTGAAAGACAACTTCCAGATCCCTTCCGTGCTTACATGCAGATATAACCTGTTTTATCTTTAGATGCTAGCTCACACAGACAATTAATCTGTTCTCAACATCTAGGAAAGTTTTATTGAGTTCCTCAGAAAACATTACATTACACAAGACGAGAGCGATCAGACGAGGTTTGCCGTTCAGAACATTCCCAACCCATTCACAACTCGGGATGAAAAGAACTCATTCCTCATCGAGGCCTACTGCTCAAAGGGTAAACTTGAAACTCGAACTTCCAAGAGCCCCATTTAGACCCGGGATTTGCAAGGGGATTCCTGTTACTTCTACACCCTCTATGCAACACAACACAGAACATTATTACCATCTAGGTCTCGCAGAGGCACAATTTTCACCCGAGCCATTACAGTTCTGCATCACACAAACCTGACGCAGCTTTAGTACAGCCGTCTTATTAACTCTCAGCAGATTTGCAAAAGCCGCAACACAGAACAAGGGAGTCTATGATATGGGCAGAGTATGGACAACTTTCTGGACACAATTAAGCAACAAATATCTGTTATTTCATAATTGCTCAAGTTTTAGACTGATTTTACAGGGAATACAAAGTGCTAAGTAGCTAATCACAACCATCGGTGGTGTCAACCAAAACTGACAACTCAGACGTCAACCAGAAACCACACACAAAATGCATCTATGGCTTCATCCATCTACTTGCTTGTTGTTTCACCTGTTGAAATCAGCCAAACATTTCTGAAACATTAAAATCATTACAGAGAATCTCAATAGAAGCATCTATCATCAGGATAAAAGACTTCTCAACATGTCCCAACTGCAAATAACACTCTAATCAAAATTCAGAGTTTTGTCTCTAAAACCAGTTCACTATTAAAACGTTTTCAGTCAGGAGAGCATCTGTATCGTTTCTTTAACCTATTCTAGTTGTTCAAATATACGTAAAACTACTTCGATTTAAGTCAATATGGTTACATTTTACATTTTTTGTGTGGCTATAAAAATGACAAATAAAAAGAGGCTCTCACACTCTTCGACACAAACTAAACGGCACTTTAGACATGCATATGGATAGACAGCAAACCGTATAGAAAGTATGTATAATTTGTGTTTATCTCCACGATTTTTATTCATTCTTCTAAAAACTTCAGATCAGCATTTTCTAGAATTTAATCTAGCCGTTTGTCTTTATTTGAAATCACTTAGGAGTCAAGCAAGTGAACAGCCGTTGTATTTGTATATCTATGCATGTGAAAAAGAATCTGGAATCTTAAAGAAATCAAGTTATGCCAAAGTTTGCACAGTAGTAATTAGGTCCATTCCATAACGTCTCAAACAGAGTGTACTGATGAACAGGGTTTTTAAAACCATAAAATGTTATTAAATTAAAATCTAAGAGGTTTTAAGGGTCATGAGAGCGCCGGTATTTTTAGTAAAGCCGAGCTAAATTACCGTAAGCGCTCATTGAGATTGGCTGCAGCTGTGCGGCTAACGGGCTAACGGAGCTAGCTAACCAGCCTCAGGTTGAGGTGAAGCGGCTCACCTGGTCCGCCACGTCCTCCGCAGTGTTCATGATGTCCTCCTGGCCCATGGCTCCTCGTAGTCTTTGTTTTTTAACGAAGCTCTCCGGTTGTTATTTTCCAACAGCGTTGTTGCTTCGTAGTGCTTGTTAGTGTGCACTTCGCCGCCCGTCTCTGCAGACTAGGCCGCCGCCGCCGCTGTCCCACAATCCTCCGCGCCGATCCCGTAGCCCCCTCGCGCAGCGCCGTGGACCGCTTCTTTTGCCACGTGGACGGACCAGGGCCTCGCGCGCGCGCGCCAGTTATGGCCAGGACCGGCATCGGGAGCGCTGCTAGTTTTGTGCCTTCGGAATTGTAAATAAAAAGTGTGGTTTTTTATATTTAAGGGGATCTGTTGTTCCAGAAAAAATAGGATTTGTCAGATTTTTTTTTGCCAAAAAATCTAAATTGCTTGTAAAACAGAGTCAGAATTTATTTGGCAAGTAGGGTATGTGGTGAACAAATACAAATAAGTAATATTCTTTATTTGTACAACATGTAATGAACTGCGCCCTGATTCACCATCATTGTTGTGAGTAACGCGCCACAAAAGTAACGCAGTTACAGGAATCTGTTACTTTTTCTTGTAAAGCAGTAATGTTATCAAACGGCAGGGGTGGAAGTAACGAATTACAAATACTCACGTTACTGTAATTAAGTAGATTTTTTTGGGTACTTGTACTTTTATGAGTAGTTTTTCAAGTGTGTAATTTTACTCATACTTGAGTACAATTTACACCATGTAATCTACTTCGCTGCTTATAAAATCAAAAGTCGTTACTGAGTACGGCCACAATTTGAATTAATATTCAAACCTTTCATCTGCGTCTTTGCAGCCAATAAGGCTGTGCAATCGCGACCGCGCCAATTAATCTATGACGTAAGCAAAGAATAAACTCCGCTGCAGCAGCAGGCACAGGTGTCTGGAGGAACTACACAGTGGAGCACAAACCCATTTATAGACTGAAGATTTGGAGACAAAGAAGCCAAAATGGAGACAAAAGACAACACTGTCAACCGTGAAAATGATAGAGAAAAGACGGAGGACGAGTGCCCGCTGCCTGTTGTTCGCAGTGTATTGGGAAAAGTTTGAAGAACTGTTCTATGCATGTTCAAAAACATTTTTGTCATTGTTTTAACAAATAAAATTCCTGCTTTATTTCTACATTTATTTACAAAACAAATTGCCTTTCTATACCTTGTTCATCTGAGAAATGTGCTTTGAACGTAGATATTTTATACTGGTGAATCGAATCGAATGCCTGCTATTGACGACGCAATAAAACATCCATCGGTTAAAAAGTAATTAATACTCTTAATAGTTTTTGAGAAGAGTACTTTGTACTTTTACGCAAGTATTTTTTTAACACCAGTACTTGTAATTGAGTACATTTTAACCAATGTAACAGTACTTGTACTTGAGTACAAATTTTCAGTACTCTTTCCACCTCTGTCAAACGGTTGTCCGCGGCGGCAGTGCAGGTGGTCCGTCACATGCAGTCCAATTTCACAACTGAAATCACTTTTTGAAAAGTTGTATCATTTCAAAATGATATAAGAAAATATTATATATATAATATATCATTAAAAATGATATGACCCTTCCCGACACGCAGTGGACCACGGACATACTGCTTAGTGTTGGTAGCCTAGGGGTAGGACACTCGACTTGGGATCCAGAGATTGTGGGTTCGAATCCGCCCTCTGGTGTTACCAACATTGGTCCCTGAGCAAGACCCTAAGTTGGCATCCTAAGTTGCTCTCAGGGGAACTTGAAATTAGGAAATGTAAGATAAGAGCGTCTGCCAAATGCTGTAAATGTTAGTCTGAATTGGTCCTTGCGACAGAACTAATTGAAAACCCCTGATGTAAGGCATTACTAATAAATTGTCAGTAATATTAAACTCGTTACACATATCAGTAAGAAGCGTTACAACACAAATGTACATATCACTGGTCACCTTCTAACTAACTGTATTTGCACAAGTTGTTGAAAGTATTGCACAGACTCTGGTTCTCCACTGCTGTTACAATATCTGCATAAACTTTATCCAACTTAAATGTTAGTCATACTTTTTAAGAGATACTGTTTTATTAATAGACTGTAAAGAGTTTTTCATATTGAAACTGTTACTAACCTAATGCACATTCAGTGCAAAAGTCAATTCCAAGACCATAGTTGTAGGTTAATACTGCATCCTAATGGTCTCTTTCTACTTCTACTTCTAGTTTAAAGTTATATTTAATACTCAATTTCTAGTATAAAGTGTATATTTTGTATTCTGTTTATATATTGATTATTCTATATCCCCTATTAGATCTTTGTTCCCTGTTTCTCATTGCACTGTGAAAACTGGAGTCACGTTGTCTCGTCTCTCTGTATATCTGCACATTATACAGCAGAGATGACAATAAAGTTTACTTTGACTTTGACACTTTTAACCTGCAATTTAGTGTTTTGTTTTTATTTTAAAAAATCACCAACACTGTGAGACCTTTGGCACAAGAGAAACATTCTGCGAGTAAAATAGCTTTTTCCTACAAACTCTATGCCTATAGTCAATATTCTACACCACATAGCTCTCCATTTGATGTAGAATGAACTGCAGTAAACTATATTAAAGCATTTTATAATGCCAAGTCCTAGTTCTGCAGTTATTTTGGTCAAAGTAATGCAGGAACCGTGTAATTACAATTATAATTCAGAGACAGTATTATTGTAACAAAATACTTTCAAGCAACAGTAATTAGTAATCTGTAATATATTACATTTTGAAAGTAACTTGCTTTTGGATGTATGGGTGCTGTTCATCAGAAAGAATGCATGCATAATGCATTAACAGAAAACATGCCTGTTTTAACATTATTTTTATTAAACAGTAAAAATATTTTCACTCTGTTAATGAAGTTAAGGTTAGACAATGATCTTGTAGGGCAACGGAAGGACCTCAAAAATAATGGGTACATTCCTAATTTTAAATTTACATTCACAGCATCTAGCAGACGCCCTTATCCAGAGTGAATTCCATTTCCTAATGACAGAAACAAAATGCCTTTAGCAGGTTGGGGTTAAAGTTTCTAAGTCATAACCGAACTTTAATCTCACCCAAGATTCAAACCACTACACCTCCAGTTGACTACAGAGTGTTTCAACCACTTAGATCACTGCAACACAACCACCTTCGTGGTTTGGTTTTACGCTGATGTGGTTGTGTGTTATATGTGACAAATGACTTACTAACAAATGAAAATAACTGATTTCATGCATTGCCTCAACTCACAGAGACATAAAGCAACTGCTCCAGGATAAGGAGCATATTTTAGGACTATATTTGTTGCAACTCCCATAGCTGCTTAATTTACATGGAAGGCAAACACACACATAAACAAAAAATACAAACTACATCATTCATCCTGGAGGCATAGAGCATATATTAAAAATATGTTCTATAAGGCATTTATGCTTCCAAAGACTTAAAACTGTCAGTGAATATTTTTAAGTTAAAACACAAACGACACAAAAAATACTTGGTGCAACACAACATTATTTATTAAGGGACATATTCCATGTGGCATAAATGTGAGAGAATATAGTGATACAGTTTCCGAGGCATACTTCAGCATATTTGATATGCAAAAATACATTTATAACCAATAAAAGGGGGTCAAACAGTTTGTTTGACTTAGATAAGATGGCATCCTGAAAAACACTGTGAAAACTGTCTGACTATATGCTTAACTCTATAAATGTGTTGTCTGTATATATATATATAGCTGTAACAGATGTCAAACAGACTTCATAAATTTACACAATAGTAAACAGTAAAAATCTTTTCTAGAGCCGTGAGCCGAGGTTGTGGGACATGAAGGAACGAAAGAAAATATGTGTTACTGCAAACATACGAGTTTGGGGAGATCCTGGAAATGCTCACAGGTGTTTTTTCTACATACTTGGCCTATGAGTTCCCAGTTAATCTGGATGACTTTTATTTACACTAAGGGTGAGGAGACATCAAGGTTTTTATTTCATTCACTACACTGGGATCACGCAAGTCATTAAATATCAAAAAGGAAGTGATGTTACACAAATTAAAACAATAAAATATCCACAATGTCATCATGTTTCAGGTCTGTCAGTCGTGTCGCCTGAGCCGGAAGCTGCACTTTCCCCAGAGGAACGTCCGACAACAAACGGAAGATCGGCAACAGTTGCTTTCACCGAATCTGTGAAGTTGGTCTTGTCCATCCACACCTGTCGCCTAACAGCCACAGACGCGGCCATAATCCTTCCGGAAAGTTCTGCCTGATGAGAGGAGAGCTCAAAAGTGAACTTCCCGATGAGTTTAAGATCACTGAGAGCATCTTTAAGTATGTGAGGAGGCTGGTCTTCGCCAACCTCCGCCAAAAGACACCTCTGGTAGTCAGACAGGTATCGCAGATAGTTGATTGTCTTGGCCAGCATTCCTGCAGTCTGATATGTTTTCTCCACAAGAGCTTCAGTGAACTTCCAGCGCTCGGTGGGAGTGGATGGTTCTTTGTTCTCGGCAGGCCTGACGGCTTGGAAGATGGCTGACATGAAGCCGTTGACTTGAGGCATGTGGTCATAAGGCGCTGACTGGCTTTCGTTCAGTTTGTACCACTCAGAAAACAATGATCTGAAGGGTTTTGAGCTGGCTGGGTTGGCCCATGTGCTTTGGATCAAGTCCTCGAATTCCGTGACCATGGTTGGATACGGAAGCTCTGAGCTGTCTGGAGGACCTGCAAAATCAATGCCCAAGCGTTGGGCGGCACGCGCTATCAGGTTCTGCAGCTCATTGCAGGCGAGCATCTGCTCTGTCGGCACATTGCCTGCCAGTGTCTGAGAATCTGTCTCCCTTTTGCCTTCAAGTAGAGCGCCGGACTTGGAAGCAGAGGACACGCTGACAGGACTGTTTTCCCTTTTGACAACAATGGACGTGGCGATGGACTTGCTGACCGGACCGGCCATAGCAACGGCAGGAGCAGATGAGACAGTCCGACCTTCTTGATCATCCTGGGACAAGGTGAAGACCTGAGAGATTTCAAAAGCGCTAGGGCGAAGAGGAGTGGCACCTCCAGAGGAACCCTTTTTTTCCAAAACATCAAGCCTTTTCTCAAGCAAACTCCACTGCATCTGCATGGCCCTCTGTTGGGCTTCGAGTTTCTGCTGGACATTCTCCAGCAGCTGCCCGTGCCGCCTTTCTATCCTGGATGACTTCTTCGACTCCCACCGCACACGCTTCTCCTTCTCTGCGGATTCGCAGGAGGATTCCGACGTGCTCCAGGACGAAGACGAGGACGGAGATGGTGAGCGTTTTCGCCGGCGTCCACAGCCCCTGCAGCTGTGTCTGGCGCGAGACCGAGATGAACAGCGTCTCTTGTGGGAGGTGGAGGGCATAGGAGGTGGCATCGCTGGCTCTGTAGACAGAGGCTGGTCTGACGTGTGTTGTAATGCCAAACGTGAGACATACGTGCCCTTTACTACCCCAGCGCTGGGCTCCGACAGGCCCGGGGAAGGAGAGAGGATGGTGAACATCACAGGGACAGTGGAGGACGGGGCAGGCGTCGAAATTTCGGCCTGAGACGTGGTGGGCGCGGCGGAAGCCACCTTCACCTGCCGGCATTCGGCCACAGTAGTGGGAGGAGTCACCGGCTCCATCTTGGGCTGAACTCCAGTCTGAGCCGCCTCATTCTTCCTTTGCTGGCTTTCCTGATGTATCACCTCCTGCACTTTGGTGAGACGTTTGATGCAAGTGCTCCAGTCCATCTTGGCACAGTGAGGGCATTTTCCGTACTCGAGGACTGCCTCTTTGGCATGCTGGATGCCCAGGCAGAGTAAACACTTGTCGTGGGTGTCCTTGGACTGGATTTTATAATTCCGGCAAGCGCACCAGGTAAATTTCACTGTTGAACTTGCCATAGTGTACTGCCAAGTTTGGAATAGACTGTATGCAGTTTTTTGTGTTTGAATTTGTGGCAATGTCCAGTAGTTCATATATTATAAGAAAACAACCTAAAAAGAAATGAAATAATACTGAGTAAAATATTTTTTACAAATTATTTATATATGCAAATTATCAACAGAAATAATTATCACAATTAAATTCAGATTTGCACGTGCATTTTTAGTTTGGCTTGCTTGAAATCTGAAAGTATTTGTCCCACTTTATCCTCAACATCAATTACCAAATAATAACAAAGGAGCATGGGAAATGTAGTCCAAAAACCGCTATCATTATAGATCTGGTTGGGTTTATTTAATGTTGCAACAAACAAAACCCCTTTATTTTTTTCAGTATATACTCTAATTACATTATCAGACTGTGTTTTAGCATTAATTATTTTGGAGCAACGAGTGATATTTTCACGTCTGTATGTCTATTCATCTGCATAAACCATTCGGCTTTGATCAGATAGCATTTTTACATTTTTGCCGACTGAATTTTTATTTGGTATATTGTGCAAGGGGTTAATAGATGGTAAATGCAGAACGGAGCAGCATGAGCGCAAAAAAACACAGTGTAGACCCTTTCCTTACCATGAAAAAATGCCGAAAACCGCCAAGATCGACCGTCTCTCTGCATCCCCCAACCTATAAAAATATACAATGTGGCGCTTGTTTGTGACGTCATAGGTGGCGCGACTCCTTCAAGCGCTACACAAGAGAAAGCTAACGAGCTAGAATTGCAGTCTCCTTAAGGATGGTGTTTTTAATGTTTGAATAGTTTGTATAATTTATTAATAAGTCATCTATGTGTAACCCTTACTAATTTGAATCTTTTTAGAAAAAGTAAATACGCGCCCTCAATTACTTTAATGGTGTTTCTTTATCAAAGGTATGTTGCATTGAGTTGCTTCGCGTTTGCAATTTCAAGACAAAAATTCCATAATCCACAACACTTTTTACAAGCATGTCCCATGTCGTATAAAAATACTAACATTATGCACCTTACCAGTTATTTACCAACTCACAAAAAGCCCTACACCGAAACATACGTGTCAATAGTAAATATTGATATTTTAACAGATAACTACATGGATAATTGCTTACTATCTTGTCCAATATAATTTAACATGTTATTAGTGTACTGATTTTTTGAGTATCGCATATGCACTTCTGCCACCTCTTTTCAACAATATTTGCATCTTCACTGCATTAATGTTACTTTTTTTGTTTGTTTAACAGTTTTCACATGTATTTACTACATCACATAAAGCAGCCAGTTACTTTATTTTATTACCAGAAATGTGGAAGAACATTTCAATACCACTCCGTGATTTCAGGAAATCAAGAAAGACAAAAACAATAATGCATTAAACTTTATTTTTTCCCATTATTTACTTTGCAGACGGCTTTGAAGCCTTTTCCTTTTCGGTTTTTCTTCAATTTCTTGTTAAAACCTGCAAACTGTACCTGTAAAGCAAATAAATAAATAAAAAATCAGATTTGCATTACAAATCAAAGTCACACAGAGACGAGATCACAGTGCAACAAGAAACAAAAAACAAACAGGGCATATAAAATAAACAATATATAAATAGAATTCAAAATATACACTTTAAACTAGAAATGGAGTTTTAATTATAAGCTTCAAACTAGAAACAGAAGTAAAAAGAGAGACAAATACATATATACATATCTATATATACACATTAACATAGCTCAGCTGGCTCATATGCTTATCATATACCATGTACATACACTTCTATATAAATGTCATTTAAACACTTAAAATGAGCCTAACCCACTGCATCTTTGGTAAGATATAATTAAAATTCATGTGAATTAACTAGAGGTGCAACTATTGATTTTTTTTGTAATCGAGTATTCTATCGATTTTCGGATAAAATATTTTTTAAAAACAGAAAGACAATACCTTTGTTTTTAGGCATATTCTAGTGTGAGTAGAATTTAGCCATTACATTCCTTATGTTGTGTACACAACGTCCTGCACTACTCAAATTACTCATAGTTTGATGTGTAAATGCTGACAGTTATGAAATCAGCGCATTTCTGATAAACTGACCTGAGCCTATAGAAATGTTTAGGTTTTTTTAGCTTTATGCAAAATATGAAAACTGTAACTGTAGACATAACTACTAGAAGTAGTAAGAACACTGTTTGCAGAGTTTTTATTATGCATTCTATGGCTTAACATTCTATTGTGGAAACACTTTATCCATCTGGTATTCATCAGAATACAGAATGACATTTTTTGATCAATAAATTTTCTATATTTCTTCTTTACACGATAACATTATAAAATTGGAAAAAAAACACAGATACACTGAAAATGAAGAAATACTGCAGTTTTGGGTCATTTTGAACCAATTAAAATTAAAATTAGCTGCTTTTGGCCTTTCTGGAAAAGAACTACATTTCCCACAATCCCCTGCGCGCCCCTCGGAGCCGCGTCACATTAAAGCTTTGGGCGCAAGTTCCGGAATAAACTACAGAAAATCTCAATAAACGTCTGTATTGTGAGTAGAATGCTGGTTGTTGTGGTTATTTATCAGCTAAAATATGCATTTTGTCTGTAATAAAGGGGACGTTTTTTGTGATTGAGTTATTCAAATAGTTGTGTCAGCTCTGGAATTAACAATATAAATGATCAGCATAAACTGAAATAAGAACATGAAAATCTGTATATAGTGATGATATTTTTGACCATATCACCCAGTTCTAGCATCAGAAACATGGATTTGTAAAGCTAAAGCATATGTTTCTGAGCAATCTGAAGCTTTGAATAAGCTAGCTGACTTAACTCATTCAAGACCAAGACAAGGGAAGCCATGTAGCTTGTGTTTTGCACAACATACAGTACTTTTTTGTGCAAAACTGTATCTGACCTTTTTACGTTTCTGTGTGTGTTTTTCATCCTCCTTTTCAGAAATCTCCATTTCATCATCGTCTGTCTGGAAATCATCGTCATCTTTTTCCATTTCGTCCTGTTCCTCTGGTTTCTTTAAGGTGAACATAGAAGCTGAGGAAAACGTAGAGTGGACATACACTGGCTTTGAAATACCTCATACCAGAAAAGTTCCCTGAAAATGTATAACTTTACTACAAACACACAAACAAACAACCATTAAGTAAATAGACAGTGCAGTGTATATACACAGGAAAAAAAAACAATAACTAGAGAAGACTGGCATGCTCACGTGGATAGAGATCAGACATGCTGTCCGTGTCGCTGCCTTCTCCTTCGCTGGAGCTCGGAGCCCAGAATCCACTGTCCTGCTTCTTCTTGCGATCTTTAGCACTCGCACATTCCATATCATCATCTGTGTCTTGGCGTTTATTCTTTTGTCTAAGCCTGGCTGGAACAAACTTCACACCTTGTTTCACACATTCCTCATCTGTAAAGAGAACATACAGCAGTTCTGTCAGCGTCTTTACACTTCTCTATGGTTTCTATAAGTTTTGTTTAGCAAATCAAACAGCAACATAACTGGAAGAGATTCTGGGTACAAATAAGAACAGAGGTCATCATGAAGAAATATGATGTGTTTAAAAGGGAAAAAAAAAAACACAAAATCCAAAGTATAAAGAATTCAGTACTGTTTTAAAGAAATACTTACACTCTGCCAGAGCTTTCTTATACCGTTTCCCGTTTATGTGTAGCAGTACATGCTCAGGAACACGATTTAGGTGTCTCAGGGTCAGCTTGCAAAAAAGTTGTTTGCTACAGTGAAATACAAACTGTTACTCAATGGCTTTGGAACTGAAATATCTAAAACCTGAAGTGCATTAAAATTGAGGGACGTCTTTAAAACACTCTTTAGTAACACTAGTGGAATGCCTAATGCCAGATCTATTAGCTAGCTATCATCAGTCTGCCATCATCATTTCATGAAGGCCATTTAATAGTTAGGCTATAATACAGCATATCAACTTTTTAAAAAACAACTTTAATTTAGACTACTTACTTTGCCTTATTTAATATTCCTTAAACTTATGAGTGAATCGGGTTTATGTTGCACTACATGTTTGTGCCCAATTAAATAATCCTGAATAACTCTAACATACTGTCAAAAGAGATAGAAAGAAACACTTACGGTTGCTTTGTACTTGGTACCAGATGTGGTTCATACTGGCTGTAGTTATATTCTGCATTGTTGGACAGTTTCTTGAACCTTTTCGATGATATGTATTTCTGAACCACTGGAAGGTTGCAAGGCAGCTCGTGTCCACTTAATGTGCACTTGATCTACAAATAGAAACGTTTTGCAACATATCAAATATAATTACTACAAACAAGAATAAATACGACTGTTGCCAAGTACAACAAGAAAAATCACCCTCTTTTCATCGGTGAGCTCTAAAAAAGGTTGACTTTGCAGAAACGTTCTCAGTTCTTCTGGTAAAGGCTCCATAGCTGCAAAAGCGTGGTTTGCTAAAGTCTGTTTGCTAAAGTTAGCTCATTAGCTTCGCTCCACGTGGGAAATAAAACTCGTGACCTTCACGCGTTAAACCCGTTAAATCTCAAAATAACACCATACGTGCCTAAATCCATATATTTCGTTCCCGATTAAATCGCTCCATCCCCTCAAAACGAGAAGAATCTATTACATTTGCCACTTTTAGCAGGTAAATTTTAAGCATGACGTGTTTTCTGTGCGACGAGAAAGACGACACTTAAGTCCAAATAGGCGCCATCGAGAATGCCTCTATGTAAATATAACATAAGTGCTATCTAAACAACTTGCATTATTATTATTATTATTATTATTATTATTATTATTATTATTTTATTATTATTATTATTATTAAACGAATCTGCGCAGTGAAGCTGCTCATACACTAGAAAGAAAAATAATGTTGTATTCATGAAAATCAGCAGCGTTTGATAGTCCCTAAAATACTGCATGCATGTAAGCATTATACTTTTTGTGCGTTTTTTTAAACAATATTTTTAAACACTCAGGTTTGTAATGTTTTATTATAATCAGGCCCATGACTGGACTACCTTAGTCGGGAGGTTTTAAGTCAGCTGACGTTTGACTCGCAGTTATATTGTAGACACAAAATAGATTCTTTAAAGTGTTGTATTGCTGTTTTTACTTATTATTTATTTATTTTAGTGTGTCTTTGTCATATTTGGCTGGTGATTTTATATGGTTCGCTCAATTGCAGTTCGTCATCAAAGATTAAAGCTTATTATTTCTGATTAGTTGATACGTGAGTCTGGCAGGGGATGAAGATGTCTGGACCGAACGGAGATCCCACTATGAGCCACGATGATGGAATAATCGAGGATGAAGATGAGTTCAATGAAGAAGGTAGGATCAGTGGTCCCGGTCACATGACTTGAGCTGCATGAGCATATGACCTCCAAGTCTTTAATACCCTTGACATTAGTTTACTATACGTTTATTATTGGGTTTCCAGCAGTCAGGAAGTGCTGCGCCTGTGTTGATCTGTGCCGGTTTCGAGGGTGAATGTGAGGATCTGATTGTCCTCAGATTGCTAGGAAAATCTTAAGTGTTTTGCTAGTTTTGTCTCTGACGCACAAATCAATGAACCAAAATATTACAATCACTGCTCCTGTGCGTTCTGCCACAATACACGGGTTGTATCGATACATTAATCTACACTGAAACTTCGATTCAGTGATCAACGAGCAAAAAGCATCGATGCAAAATGAAATAATGTATCAGGCACCATACATATTATAACGACACTTTATATGGAACAGGAAGTTCTCTGTGATTCTACGCGATATGAATGGACATGTTAAATAAGCGCATGATAGTGTTTCATATTGATCACTGGCTCCTGAATCGAACCAAACCAAAATCGTGTTGTCTTGGGTTGAAACTTGTGATTTAGACCCTGTTCAGATTTTGAAGAGCCAGAAATTATTTTTAAATAACTGAGATTATGTAAGGCAGTGTGTCTATATGAAAAATAATACAAATAAAAATCATAATAAATGCTGAAGACAGTACCAAACCAGCCATACGTTTTGTACAATAAACCTAAAATCTGTGTAAATCGCAGTATTATGCAACAATTGTGTTCACCATCTAATAGCTTATGTCAGTTTATTTGGTCACTCTTCTCATTTATAATCCTAACCGTTTGGTGTCTTAACACCAGAGTATGCAGCCATTAACTCCCTCCTGGACCAGATCAACTCATGCTTGGACGACTTGGAGGAACGTAATGATGCTCTGAACGGAAAACTGCACGAGCTCTTGGAGTCGAACCGGCAGGCCCGTAAGGAGTTCAGAGCGCAGATGGATGAGAAGAACGCAGAAGAACAAAAACAGCAGCAGCCGCCATCACCTCCGGCTGACGACAGTTCATCACCCAAGGAGGGATGACGAGAGTAAACAGTCACCCTGGGATCAAGTTCAGGTCCTAGAGTGCCAAAATCAGGCACAGAACATTGTTTCCCCTCTTCTAACACATCATATTTAGCCTACAAAGGTCCTGCAAATAAGTGGAAGAGTTGAATTAGGTGTGTTAAATATGATGGGATGATGAGTGACATCACATTCCCATCCAGCTAGTTTCTACTGGCATAACCCCTTCCAGAAGGTATAATTGTGATGAAACTTATCTGCTTTTACTTTACATTGTTTCCTTTAAACACTGTCCTTTATGTAAATTATGTAAGATTATTTCATTCATGCAAGTGTAAGTTATTGAAGGTGGATACCTTACCCTGCAAACACTGTATGTACATGTCTATTATGTATGCAGTAAATGTGTATGATGTTGCTGTGTCCATTGTGTTGCATCAAATTTAGTGTCACAAATCATTCCAATACAACAGATGATCATCAAATTTTAATAGACATGAAAATGAACCAATTGAAGAAAACAACTCAGGGAAAAAAAAAACATGACGATTCCAGCAACCGTTTTTTTTTTAAACTATTCCACTTTGTCATTTGTTGAATAAAAATAGTATATGAAATGTACAATTCCATTCCAGTGTCATGACAGGACTTCTTTCCTTTCCTCCATATTGCTGTTGTCCTGGAGGTAGGACTCAAAACACGTTTCCACAGCACATAAGCATGGCTTAACACTGTCCCACGTGTCTGAAACGAGAACTAGGTAAAGGACCGCAGTGTGAGGTTTTTCTTTAAAAGTTAAAATGAAATGCTTTTAAGGTGTACATTTATTTACTGAGCAGTTTCCTATCATATTTTTCACAGATGCTTGTCATCAGGTTGACTCTGGTGTTAAATGTCAGATGAACTCTTCTCATCCAGAGCAGTCCTTGTTGAAAATAACTAGACAAGCTTGTGATACCTACGTGACTAATACTGCATGTGGCACTTGATCATTTATGAGGGGAAAAAACATCTGCACCTACTTTGTCATAAATGTACACCATGAACAGGAATATGAATTTCAATTTTCCAAAATTTCACTTTTTGGCAAGTAAACCAGGAGAACTCTTATTTATGTCCGCCCCTGCACTACAGTTCACTTAAACGCACAACAGAACACAAACTGCACCCTCCAATGCTATTCACAGACCAGACGTCAAATAGTAAGTACGTTTCAGGGCTGAATTTACCAACACGTTTTCCTCACGATTAGTTTCCGCTCACACAAAAGTTGCTGGTTACTTCGACTGCTACATCGATGGTACACCAAATGCCACAGATGGCGAGAGCTAATAATGTGTTTTAGTGCGGCAGTATCATTGTATGCCGGCCTGGAACCGGAGACCACGACAGACTGGGTAGAGCTTGCTTCTTTAAGAGAATCTTATACAGAGGTTGTTTAAGCATTTGTTTAAATTGTAGTTTGTTAATTTCCAAATGATAGAAAATATCAATTGGATTTAAGAAACTGAGAAAAGGCGAAGGTCCCTGGATATTAAAAACAACTCGCGTTCATACTTGAAGTGAAGTACCTTTCTAAAGTTTGGTGAGCTTGATATTTTGCCAACAAAATGCAATGCAACCAAATGTTATACTACAAACATGCCCTCCTTTTCCTTTTTTTTCTCTGAAACTGCTGCTGATGTAGCTCAGCACAATCCTTTCTTTAACAAATGTTTAGAAAGAAATTGTTTTTGAAAAATATTCACTCGAAAAGCTGATTTTCATCAGGATCACTGATTTTCTTAAATCCCACTTCCAATCTCAGGAGTTCTACAGAGGGACCTGGAAGCTGGAAAACACTAACAAAAGGCATATAAACAAATGTCTACATTTGTAATGCCTTTTTGCTCCCTATTTAACAAAGATCCAGACCACTGGGTCTAACAGCCCTTCAGTACGGCTATTACTCCAGCTCAAGCATGCACCTGTAGTTTCTTTCAGTTTCATCAGGGTACAGTTTGAGAAGCAAATAAAAAAAAGTATATAAAACAATAAACCACAATACTTTTAAGTGAAAAAAGTTAGAGGGAAAAAGTGTCATATTCACACATCTAATGCCACTGAGGATGTAAAAAGATCCAAAAAGCTTTCTGAAAGACCTTGGTAAAAAACTGCTCTAATGCAGTGTTCCATCTCTATGCAGCTATGGAGTCATAGTTCTACTTTTTTTCCTTCACAACCTCAACGACCGACGAGTCATTTGTCCTCCGGGATCTGCACAAATGGCCAAAACTCAATCGACTTACAGCACTTCAATGTTTCCAACACTTAAAAAAAAAGTCCTTATTTTAAAAACTGACCACTAGGACGACTAATGGTAATGGAGTGTGAAGTTTTAAGCAGCATTTAAACAGACACACTATGAGGACAGAGAAACAAACACAGGGTTTCTTCATTTCAGGAAACAAGAACCCGAAAAATCTTCCTTTTGTTACTTTTACACGCTGTGAGACGTGTCCTTTCGAGTCACTCTTTCGGATGAATTCCGTCCGATCCAGCATTTTACATCTTAGTTATATTCCCCAAGTATAACAACAAAAACTGGAAATTTTCTTATCCAAGCAGCAGTTCAGAACATGCAAAGTGTTTTGTTTACCCCACAAGTTTCAAGCCCTGACGTTCTAAAAATGTGTAGATGACACCATTTTCTCTCCCCTATGGATTCTGTCTTGCCTGGTTTTGGACACCATGCGTCACCTATTTACTACTTTTAAGTCAATCCTAGTTGTTCCCCAACACACAATTTTAAAAGTGCTGTAGGATAAAGGAAATGTTCCAAATAAAGACGATGGCATGGTCTTAGAATTAGCTAACCTAACAACGACAGTAACAACAACAGCGGTGGGACAAGACGAGCCCTGAACAAGCGCCAAGAGTCCCAACAGACTCAGGGATGAAGGTCACAACAGATTTCAAAATCGTTTCATAAGTCTGCACTCAAACTTTTGCTTGTCGGAATAGCACGAGTACAAAAAAAGCTCGGTAAAGAGCGCTGGCTTTGTGTGGTTCTGATTGATCGGACCCTGAATGTTCAAATCCGCTTTGTTCGATCCCCGTGATGACAAGGCCTAGAGTGTCCCGAAATCTGACTATGAGCAACTCCACCTGACTGAAGGTGGAAAAAAACTCACATGGCCAGTAATGTTGTCGCCTCGCCTCTCGTCTTGTCAAAATTTCTATTTCTGTTGTTGCTTGATTAAAAACAAGGGGTTGAGCACAAATTCACAAACTAAGTCTGCAGGACCAGACCCTAAATACTGCAAAAATAAAGCCAGGCCTAGATTTTTCCCCCTAAATGAGACAGGGCAATGTTCTTTAAATCATCACTGTCTTTCTTCCTCATCCCAAATTCCTAAATGCGAGGTCAGTCGCCCATGACGTATGTGCTTCTTCTTTTACAGTCTAAAAACATTTGCTACATTCTAAATCACTGCAAGCGAGTGTGGAATCGAAAAACTAAACTGGCGTTGGCTGGGGAAACAGTTTAAAGATAACTGATACAAAAAAAATCCCATTTACGCTACTGTTATGACTTTTGGGTTCGTTCCTGGCTTGAAGATCTGGATTAAACACCTGCAAAAAAACAGACTTGAGATTAAAAGGTCTACTCGCTACTGGGATTGTCCTGGCTTCCTGCTTTCTCAGCTGGAGACTCGCACCGCGGCGGGTAAGTTACAGGGATCAAACCGAGTTCCTTCTCTTTCGGAACAGGTAGCAGCTCGCTCCTCCCTCGCTCTCTTTCTCTCCACCCTTTTTTTTCTTTTGCCCTCAAAGCCTCGCCGCCCTCAACGACGTCTTCCTCCTCGCCCTCTTTTCTTGCTGGGTGTCCTGCCACGCCCTCTGCTGGTCTTTTCCTCCACCGGGACACTGCTGGCGACCTCCTCCTCTTCGTCCGGCTCATCTGCGGGTGCCATCGCTGCCACCATCGTCGCCGCCGCCTCTTCCTCCTCCTCCGCTTCCTCCTGGTTGTCTCCAGGTAGGGAGGGCTGCTGGTTGGGGGAAGGCGGGTGGCTGTTGCTGCTGTTTGTGCTGGTGGTGCTTCCCTGATGTATAGCTGTTTGGGTGGAGCTCGTCGGAGCGAGTCTACTGTCACTGTCAGCGGCGTCGTTTTCGGAACAGCTACCAGCCCTGGGTTCTGGGCCCTTGGCGGAGTCCTCCTGGAGCTTTAAGGCCTTGTATCTCTTTAACAGACAGAAGGATACAGGTTTAAGACTTCATGCAATGAATGGAAAAGTGAAAGTGAGTGATTGTTTCCCGGATCGGTATAGATAACCCTGAGGAACCTGTGAGCAAGGTACTGTCCAAGGTACAGAAGTCACATTTGGTTGTGATGCACTATATGACAAGCACTCACTCAAATGTGACCTCTACATTCAACCCAACAGTGAGCAGCTGACGTGGGAGCAATAGCCTGAGTGAGCCTGAGCCTCAGTGGTACCTTAACCTTCCGGATTTCAACTGGAGACCCTCCGATCAAACGGAGGGTTGTAAAAACTTGAGAAATGCTGCTAGATATTAAAACTGACCTTCAGGTTCTGAAAGTGCTGTGTCGTCTTGCAGTGCGAGTGCAGCGCCGATGACTCAAAGTGGTAGAACTGGTTACACAGTCGGCAGAGGAAGCCGGCCACGGGGATAACGAAGCTGGAGCCTTGGCAGGGGGTGAATCGGTTATAGTGTGAGTACATATACAGCATGATAATTGTATAACAATTAGAAAAATAATGGTGGATATTAAGGATGTAGCAATATCGACTGAGTCAGTCAACAAGCCCTTAGCTTCGATCCAAACTGAAAACACTGTAACATTACTATTACTATTCTTCTTCTATTATTAAAAAAAGAACACTTGTTTTTCACTGAAAAATCTTGTTGAGCTCACAAATATAAGTTGCTTTTGTGATATATTTGCTCACATGTGGTGATAAAACTTGTCATAGTGTGACCAATTTCGTGAGACAGCTTGTGGCAGTTTGATATCACTACAAGTACTGTTACAGCCCTAATCCCTAGTATATATGTCCTTCTTACCATACACTGTACCCGAGTCAAATTCCTCATCCTCTGTGATGTCCTCCAGAGTAACTTCCATTTGAACTGGCAGTCCTTCCTGTAAACCATAACAGTGACCACAATCACATCCTACATTTCATCAAACTACGACAAGCCTGCACCTGTATCTAAAGAGCTGGAGAGGAAGACAAAATTGTGCACTACCTGCCCATTTTCTTCATCCGCCCTCTCTTCTTCCTCGCTGTCCATGCCCTCATCGTCTACTGCCAGTGCGTAAGCTTCTGAGGTCAACTGATCCATCTTCTCTCTCCCCGTCTGTTTCCATAGCTGTAGCAAAAATAAAGGAACACGTGTAATATTAAGACGTGTAAAAAAAACAAATCAAATGACACTGAAAACGAATTGAAAATGAATCAAAACTGATATTCAGAACCTCTAATCAACGTATCTTGCCCATGTCAATTTCAAATATTTTGGAAATTCTGTTAATACTTTCCTCAGTGTGTGTTAATGTACTGCCCACTCAAAACATTCTACTGTATGTGTTTCACATGACTCCAGCTCATCCAGTTTTCTTCATTATTTTTAAATCACAAAAATATCTCAGTTGAACCATAAACCTTGTTGGTGAACTATGAGGGCAAAAAAACAAAAACTAAAACCATGGCAACCATGGCACGGCACGTGTATGTGTACTATACTGAAAGCTGTTCTGTGTGTATTTATACCAGCTCCATGCGTTGCTTGTGCTCAGTGGTCTCCATGTGCTCCAAAAACTCTCTAGAAGTTCTAAACTGCTGCTTGCAGACGGTGCACCTGGGGCTCGAGGAACGGCTACAGATCTGAAGTGAACAAGACAGAGTAAATCATAACGTACGCTTGTGTATATGTGCTGGAGGGTGTGAGGGAGGGAGAGAGAAATTAACCATTAATGGAGTATTATAGTAGGTTACACTGGAGCTTGTAAAACCATAATCTCTACCTAAATATTGTTTTATTGCAGCACTAGGTCATACTGCATACCTTATGCTCCCTGGTCTTGCGATGGTCCATGACATTAGCCGTGAAATGAGTCTGGCAGGTTGCACACCATCTCTGCAGGCCTGGCCTCTTCTCTCTACAATTTAAAACTCAGAAAATCAGGTGTGAAAACAAATGGTCGGGATTTTAATTCATGGAAAATGTAAATTGTGTAGTGAGGTTAATGAAAGACTGTAATTAATACCGATGGTATTTTTCAGAGACATAGAACAGTGTGTGTTTGGCTAACCCTTCTTTACGTGCTCCCTGCAGAGACTCCTGTACTCGGGGCAGCAGTGTGACAAGGCAGGCGTTGCTCATGTGCTGAATCTCCATCATTCTCTGCTGGTGGGCCAGGGCATTCATATGTCTCTGAAAATTCTAAACACATTCATTCAAATAAATCTACTAAGCAGAGCTGATCTTTTGTTTTATAAGGCCATATGTCTTGAAAACAAACCTCCTCTAAATTTTGTTAAGACAACAGACCATTTAGTTTATTTTGGCAATTATTGTGGTCCATAAACATGACATTAATGTCAGCTAGCATCAGCAACAAAGGAACAAACCTGCTGGTTGTGGCAGGTGATGTTGCAGATATAGCAGTAGAATTTGCTGGAGGCTTCTTCTTCTCCTTCGCCTCCTCCTCCATCTCTGGCTTCCTCACTGCTCCTAACAGCGCCAGGCCTCTCGGTTTCCTCCCCGCCATTATCCACGCTCTCCGTCCCGCCCTGCTGCTCAACGTCGTCTAGCGAAGCCTTTGGGCCTTCCACCTGCTGCGAGGAGGGAGAGTAAGATCGTGCTAATCTGTAAGTTCAAACAAAATTGCCTCCCCAACAACTTTTTCTAGTCATCTCTGTGCCAACCTCAGCTGCTCGGCTCGGCTCTGAGGCTTCGGCTGCCTCCGGCGCAGTCACGCTCCCATCCTCCTCTGGTACGCAGTCTGAGAAACAGAGATAAGTTGGACAAAATTAAACGTCTAAATTAGGCATGTGCTGTTATGACAGATGTTATTTCAGATCATACCAAATAAATATGAGAAAAACTGTATGGGAACAGGAAAAAAATAAAAAATAAAAATAAAAAATTCACAAGTAGCGTTTATGCGAGTCATGTTCAGACGTCCAGAAACCATGGTTACCTGCAGCGACGGCATCTCCAGCAGGCCGTTCATACTCGGTACTTAGTGCACTTTCTGTTGCCAGGGAATCTTCCGTCCTTAAAGAATCAACAGGCACAAATCAGCTCATTAATGGCAAGAAAAACTACAAGCGAATTCCTGACATGTTTTAATGAACAATGAAGATTCTGAAACTTGTATCCGAGCCATAAAGCTCTAAATGAAATTATCCGGGCGGCAGAACGCCGCACCAGAACAGATCTACTTTTTAATTTGCCATTTGTGGGTTTTTTTACCCATCCGTCCTCTGTTTTTTTGCTACCGGTTCCTCTGCTTGCTGTGTAGATGACTGACCGCTCACATCTGCCACTGCTGCTGCTTCATCTATGGCAACAGTAAAGGTGAAGATCAAATACTCATAATTACACACATGAAAATTCTGTTTGTGAACAAATTGCTCAGTACATCTGTGTTAAAAGTGGATGAATAGACATGACCCCTCAGTGAGAGTACACCTACCTCGACTGCTGCTTGCCCCCGACTGGCTATCCGTTCCCCCGGCAGACGAATGTTCATTGTCCCGCTTTCGGTCAGGCTGGCGTGACTGGAAGTCCTGCACGAAAATGGTTAACCCAGCGTGATTAATGCTAATACTGACAAATGATTCAAACCGTATTAAAGTCATACATAATCCAAAAATACTACGGTACAATCACTAAGATGCCTTACACTGTTGAAATAGCGAGCATGAGGGTGGAAGTGTCGCGGTGGATATCCCATGTGCGGCGTTTTAATGGCGACCCCCAGCGGTACCGGGCCCAGGATGGAGGCCCTGGAGCCTGCAGCAAAGAACTGCTGAAACTGCTGGCCTCCCATGGCAAAGTTTCTCATGCTCCCTATTGGGGGTGGAAATAAATACTTAAAAAAAGAAAGGCTGACACTGTAGGACAGAACTCTTACTGCATCACTGATTATAGCTACTACATTATTTTGCTGAACTGTTTAGTTCTCAAAATTTTATAATAAGGAACATCTTTCAACACATTGTTACTTACTGGTCAATGGACAGTATTACTAAGAAAAAACTGTGGTCGTTACACAATTTGACTTTCACTAAAATTAAAATGCAATTCTCTCAGTCTCAGGAAACTAGACACGTCCTGCAGCTAATCTTAACTCATCCAGCAGCTATATAAAGTCACTCTTGAGACAGACTCAGTTTACCTTGCATCTGTTGCATCAGGAGCGCCCCTTGCAGCATGGGGTTGGGTGCGATGATGGTCTGCGTGGCCGAGCAGAGGTTGACCATCCGAGCCGGTGGAGGAGCTGGGGCTGGTACCGCTATGGGTCTAAGGGATGCAGAATAAGATAATGTCATCATAAAGTAAAGAACGTAAGCATCTTCAACTGATTTTGTGCAGAAAAATGGATAAGTGAATCTACTTTGCCAAAACAGTCTAACTAGTCAAATGCATATACATCACAAATTTTAACATAACTATGTACTAAGCACAACCTACAAATTATTTTAACTCAGTGAAAGCAATAGTATTATTTTACAAATAGACACACATTTCCATACATGCAAACTACATTTACTTTTACCACTGCACTGTAATATTACATATTGTTTCTTGCAATCAATACTATTTTTGACAGACTTTTGCGCAAAGTATTTAATTTCACATCAACTTTAAAGGGGTTTCTTGTTTTATATGTCTATTGATTGAAATTCCTGCAGCAGGGTTTGAGTCACTGATTAAAATATTAATTCCCACTTTCTATTGGTCTGACCTAAATAAAAGTCTACATTTAATTATATGAAATATCATGACTGAAATAATTAAAAACAGTGTTGGAATGGGTCCATTTGGTGTGTATCTGTTAACCATGTCAATAGCAAACAGTCTCATTCAACATGCCCAGGTCGGAGTCCCAGTCAGGGCCTAGCTCATCCTCGGACTCTCCTGCAGGCTTACCGGGCGCCGGCGTGGTGGTGCGGGATGTGGTGGCCGGGTGGAGGCTGTGGCGGCGGCGGTGGGGGCGGAGGCGGCGGCGGCGTCTGCTGCTGGAACAGCTGCTGGAGCTGCCGGAGGTGCTGATGGAACTGTTGCTGCTGGTGATGCGGATTAAACATCCCGACCCTTTGTGGTAGCGTCTGGTGAATTGAACAGCCCACACCTAGACGTGGATCCCTGCATTTCAGTCATTGTCTTTAGTTACTAGACACTCTTCATTCAAACCCAAAATATCCCGTTTTTATTTCGCGTTTTAATATATTCTAACATCGTCTCGTAAAATCGAAGTGAGAAAGACGGTGCAACGGCTTCTTATATAAGCATAAGTCTCAATATTTATGATCTTACATTAGCTTGATGTGCACATTATCTTGGTGTCTATCTGGGGAAATAGCAAGTTTACATTTATTATCACTTGCTACAAACTCATGAGACATTAAACAAATGAATCAGGTTCAGAATAGTGCTTGTAAACAAATGAAAGAGACAGCTACACGGACAGTTAGCTCGTCAGCTAGCTCCGCGAGTTATCCGACAACTAAGCTATCATTAAGTAAATATCTTAAAGAAATTACGGGTACTCAATCACAGAAGGGCACAACTACAGTTTAGAACGGCAAAGAAAAACTCTATATTAAAATTAGCAGCCGCGAAAGAAGTCAATGATTAGCAACCAGGCTTTTTACAGGCTGTATCCCAAGTCTCATACTATCATACTAAGAAGTACGTGAAAAGTAGCTCGCCGCGCCGTAATGCATAGTACGTAGTACGTTGCTAGGCATTAAGAACGCAGCCGCTAGTTTTCGCTACAATGCTAACCAGGCTAGACAGCTAAGCGCTAATGACACAACAACAGCGTCTAAGCGGTGGGTTTTTTTTAAAGAATTCTACGCAAACCGCTATACATTGTTGCAAACAGCTATTTATGAGACCTACTTTTTAACTTTGTGCGCCGGCTGGGAGCTCCTGGAGGAGACGGGAATGTAGCAGAGGCGACAGACAGCCTGTTGAAACTTCTTTTCTTTCAGCGTCCTACATAACCGACTACGCACCTGCTAATGCTAACTTACCGGTATTTCCATAGGTGACAAGTAGCTCTCATGCAGACCGAGCTAGCTACAGTCTTTAGGAGCATGAAAGGGGGAAGAAATCCAGATTAGTATGTTTCCCCCTAGCGTATTGGATGGTGAACTACAGATTATTTGTTCTAAGCTGCTTTTGGTTGTGTTTTAGTTGTCATGTTTTGCTATTGGAGTATCGGTTCTGGAGTATCACTGCCTCATTGATTTTGGATCAGTCAGTCAGTCAATTTATGTGTTTTTGTCTGTCAGACCCATCGCCATCATTTATTCAACCATTGATAAACCATTATTGAATTCACATATAAATATACCATTTATCGTCTCTCTTTCAACTGTGAGATAGGGTTAGTTTCTAAATCATCGCATCAGAAATGTGCAACCAAAGATAACTGTATGAGACAGTTATCTCTGCATCACTCACTATATTGTGCCACAATTGGCTTCAAAAATCATGAAACACTTTGATTATACTATCTTTACACTTAAACCTGTTTATTAATTTAAGGTGATCGAAAATGGATGTTAAACATTGTTAGTCGCTTTAGGTTTCAGACTATATGGTCAACAAAATAATGTAAAATATCCGACCAAACAGTTCTGTCGTTCAAAAGTGACCTCAGAATAAAGACTGTGGCTAAAAGGAACATCTTGACAGATAGATGTGTACAGATGCAGCCTGTATAAATCATAATTTATACTTAACCTTAATAATAATACTTAATCATAATTTATACTTAAGTGGCTAGTGGCTGTTAAATTGAGGAAAACCCTTCACTGAGGATGTGTCATTATTTTGTTTGTTTGTTTTTTAATTGACATTGTTACTTTTAAATAAATATCTTGTTATTCTGGACACCGCAGTATAGAATTTTCAATGGCCGGCCTTCTGAAACTATTACATTCTTGAAACATAACATTGCACTTCAGGTTCAGATGTAAAATAGACTCCAGTTTAGTGGAGCCGTGTTTCAGAGTTTCAGCACCTTGGACAGCATATGCATGCATATCGAAAACGGCTGAGGAACATGACTGTCTACTGTCCTTTAAAACATCCGATCAGCTACTCAATAAACATATATAAGCACTTGTCAAATCAAAAATTCAGTGAATTTCATACTGATGATATAAAATACAACTATCAGTAATATGAAGCAGCAAAGCATCTATAAAAATATATGATACACTATAACAATATCCTACATAAAAAATGTATAAAATTAGCTACCATAAGAAACATAATCGGGGAGGGTTTGTAAAGACTAGAGCTAATCTATGCGGGCTGTGGGAGGTGTTTTGTGGTAGACAATCCAACGCAGTCCCAATGCGGGTTGTTTTGTATTGGTTCAGTTCGTTGACACTACGCCAACTAAAGGCCCAAAAAGGCATTGCAGGGCTTGGGCTGTCCCTGTTGATTGGGAGAAAAGCGGAGATCATCCTTCCAAGCTGCGGATCACAGACTGGGAAGGAACACGACAGCGTTCGGAGAACCCCAATGCAAAACCAATCCGAACCCTGCAAAACACACCTTAAATTATCAGCAGCAGGGTGAGCAGCCCGTGGATCTCTCGCCAATTCGCTTTTACTCGGAGAAGGCTCGATCTCGTCCCTAGCCAGGATGGGGAACCGAGGGATGGAGGATTTGATTCCTCTGGTGAACCGAATGCAAGATGCCTTTGCTGCCATCGGACAAAATGCCAACCTGGATCTACCCCAGATCGCCGTGGTCGGCGGCCAGAGCGCCGGGAAAAGCTCGGTGCTGGAGAACTTCGTGGGAAAGTAAGTGATTAAAGGACGTCGCGGTAAATGCCGACGAATTAAAGCTTTATAACGCGTCTTAGTGTCTATGTTCCCACCCCCACCCCCAAAGGTCAGATTCAGTGGAGAAAATATGACTCTCCGAATAACCTTAAAACGTTATTGAGGCAGCAGGGATGCTGGGAGGCTGGTGGTGCTCAAAACAGAAAGTCAGAAGAGATTATTTTGTTATATAAACTCGGCATTGGACCATTATTATGTTTTATAGGAGAGGAAGAGCTACGGAAAAGTAAAATATGATGGTGTTATACACCTATATGGTGTTGTTATACACATAGTACGTTTTAAAATAAAGGTTATTTGCACATATACGCATATGCAAATACCTGTTATAGATGGTTTGTACCACAAAGCAAATTAGAAATGAAGAAAAGATTTCTTCTGAATCATCACATCACCAACATTCCTATTTCAGCACCTTTAATTTTTTCTTAATGCCCCTGCTTGTTCCATCAAGGTCACAAAGCCTTCCAAAAATTCACTTCTATTTTCAGCATCATGCACTACAACATTGAATTTCTGAATGCTACAAATTCTATGTGCAGTTTGCTGGTAGAAAGGGATACTCATCCGGACTGTGCTTTTGGTTGCCAGTTAATGATACTTCTAGCTTGTCAGGATTTGAGCATGTTGAGGCAAATTTGATCCCTACTTTCTTGGCCTTTTGTGTCCTCTTGAATCAGTTGCACCAAGCATAGTGTTTTCTAGAGCGTTGCTATTAATTCAGGCTTCATTTCTTTTCTACCCAGTGACAACAGTCCAAAAGGGGTTGCAGCAGTGAGGCACGCATAAAATATCTTATTTCATGCAGTATTTGATCTCCAGTGCTCATAACATTTTCACACTGACCACTGAGTATGACTAGGATGACTAGGATGCACTATGACTAGGATTCTCTAAGACATCTGAAATTTGACAAACATTTGCCATGTCATTGTTTTATTTTATTTTGCCCAAAAGTATAAATCTTGTTTGATCATAGCTAAGGGCTGAAATGTCTTGCTAAGGAAGTTTCTGAGGAAGAGTACTAGCTGCTTAGAAATCACAGCTGATGCATTTGGCCTCATGATTCAGCAACTATTTCTGCTGAGGCAAGGTCGCATGTGAAGTGCTTGGAGTCATAGCCAAATACAGCATGCACAGCTTTTTCTGGTAATGAAACCTGGTAATAAAATGTAATGATGTCATCTACTGATAGATTTTAAAGCTCCCCCCTCCATTTTGTCCCAAATAAGTAGAGTGCTGAATTATTTTCTCTACTATTAGAGAAAAAACCTTAGATTAGCAACTATTTTCTAATACACATATCAATATTGAAAAAGTTATAGAATAGTCAAGGTTTTTAAGAAATTATTCTTATAGATTATATTGCAAAGCAAAGCAAGTGGGATTTCTACATCCAACAGAGCATTTTTTGAGAGTTTAAGTCCGAAGACACTGCACTTAGAATTAGACTGATGGCATTTTTATAATTATACCTTTTAAGGGCAGATGGTATAATGCATCATCTGAGCGATTATTGGGTTTTCACCTGATGTCTCTTTTTTAAGCTAGGAAGCAGGAAAATATTTATTGCTCAGGTAGCTGTGTATTCCTGGAGGCACAATTAGAAAGGAAATGCAGCAGCGATGGTTTCTATTAGCCATGTAGTCCTTTGAGGACATCTTTAGTAGGCCAAGTGTTGTAGGATGTACAAAGATGTCCTCTTCCCATAATTGCCATTGTGGAGATTGCTGTGCAGTGTGTACAGTAAAAATGAAGCTGATGCGTGATCTATTGTCCATGCACATTAGGTAACCGAATGCTGTGTATGATTGCCAAATGCAATGTAATCTGGACTCTTGCCCATCATTAAACTGCTCGCCTTTTCTTCTTTAATAGAAATACTCATCATTTTTATGCCATACTCATTTGTGCAAACATATTTAGCTATCAGAGACATAATTTATTTCACTCTGAAAAACAAGCAGTCCAGCATCTTTAAAACTCTTATAGGTTTAGTTTTAATCTTTGTGAAAGTCTGCAAATGTTTTTAAAACATTCTAATGTACAGTGAGGGCCCTGCTGAGTGAAACAAAACCCATGTGGAATTTTACTTAAAGGAGTAGCTCAACTCTTTATAAAAACAACAATTGCTTATGTGAGCTACAATCAATGGAAGCTATTGGGGCACAGCTCTCTCAGTCAATATTAACTGGTAACTCTATTAGCCGGTGCAGTGTGTGCCAAGCCTTTTTGCCATTCCTTTCAGATTGTTTAAAGTACTAAATAACCAGACAACTATAATTGTTTGACCTACAACTCTACTATTTTCTACAGTAAGATGTGGTTCACAGCAGTAATTTACATGACTTCTAAATGTTAAAAACACCATTACTTATAAAGTGCTACCATTTGTAAAGGGACAATTCATGCATCTTTTCAGACATAAATCTACCCTTACAGGGGTAACAATCAGATAGCTTTTGTTGTCTCTCTTAGATTTGTCATGTTCTGATTTGCATTCAAGGCTGTGGGTTACACCATCAAAAACTGGCATGTGGGTAGATATGATGATTACCTTGGAATCTCTCTCTTTCACTGTCATATCTTTGTTCTCTTCTCATTTTTTACTGTGAAGTAACATGTAGAAAATGAAATGAAATGACATTGTGAAAAGATCTGACACACATCCTATGTACATGTGTATCATCACATTTTTTAATTAATACTTTTATATTTATTTGTTGCCTTTGTTTGAGCAGTATGTCTTTTCCCATGAATCATTGTAATTACTTCCCTCAGTTCTACACATTATTATGTAAGCAGCATCTGGTGTGAAGGACAGTTTCTCAATGGACAAACAACATTGTTACTAACTGCCCTCCTGAGTCAGCGACAGTGGGAACCAAGCTTCATTTCTTATGTTAGTGGAAGGCCTGAATCTGGAAAAAAATATTTCCAATGCACACATCATTCTATTTCATAGAAACTGACTCATGACTGTGCAAATGATTTCGACTCTCTGCAGGTGAATGATGACTGTAAAAAGCCATCAATTCAGGACATAATTTACCTTTGTACAATATATCAGTTGTGGCATTGTATCCATGGCCTTGGACAGTCATTTCTGTAGATATCAAGCTGATAACAGAGTGCAAAATTGAGTGTGATTGAAATCATATTTTGATTAATTTGGCATGGGAATACAGCAGATTTACAGTCACCGTTGAGATGGTTTTGGATTACAACTAATTCTCTACTGAAAAATGGACTGGTGAAGTGCTTTGTTAGGTTTCAGCACCATGGACAGTTCTCAAGCAACGACCTCAGTCAGGAACATTCTGTTTTAGGGCCCATAAACTGGGTCACTTTACCGTGTGGGGGACTAACGTATGCCTGAAGACTTTCCTTGTTAAAATAAGAGCATATCATCATAAGGGAGAATTCTTGAAAGATTTTGTCTGTTCAGTTACATAATTCAGTGCTAGAAGAATGAAGAGTGTAATTCCATAGAAAGAAATATTAGGCAGAGACCTTAATGCTTCAAAATGTCCTTCAGTGTGACAGTTAGAAGTTCCTGTGGTGAAGGGTAATTCAGGATAGGGAATGTTAGAGAGTCAATAAGTTACATTTTCCAAAGGACTTACGTGATAAAAAGGTATGTCAACCTTTAATAGCATAAGATACAATTGTTACGAGTGATTCAGGCTTTAAAAGGACAACTAGACTTGAGGGAGAGACAGGAGAACTCTCTGAGCCTTTCTACCTACTCAACAGGATTACTTTCTAATCTGCTAGTCAGGGACCGTTCAACACCGAGGTTTCTGATTTGCTCTCAGATTCACAAGAGCTTAAAACCTCCTAGACACAATTCGTTTCATTGGCTGGCAAGACTAAATTAATCTGTGATTTTGTTTTTCTCACATCTCATCTGTGCATCATAAAGAACGTTTGGTTATTAATCATGACAGAATGGGGTGGGGGTGGGGGGCAATCTTGTCCATAGCAGTAGGGATTGTGGAATGAAATATGACTGCAGTTACAGAGCCAGGCCTTCTGGGTCCAGCTGATGCTCATCCAATCATGTGTAGATGCAAATGTCTTTTTTTAACCGCTGTAAGAGTGGTGCATGGAGCTCTGAATAGGCTACAGTTTTGGAGCCTATTATTAATATTATACCTTAATAATATAATTCCTTCTATTCTGTTTAAATTGTTATAATCCCATATAGGTGAAGTTTTGTGGCTTTAAAAGGATTAATGTGACCTACGTAATTGGTAAGATTAGTATTGATTAATACTTTTTAACAGAGTTGTAACTAAATACTTATATCACCGGTAATTCACCAGATTCTCAAGTGCAAAGGTCATGGCTAGGTCAGCTTTTAAGCCATCACAAATACTCACTGAGAAAAACAGTTGGCTGGACAACGGAGAACAGTGAACAAATTATTTAGTGATGCTTCATTTTAAGAGAGCACCTTAAATGTAAGAACGACTAATGTATTTTATAATACATAATATGGATGGATATATACATATGCTGTATATTCACTCCTACTCCGTGTCGCTGTATTTCTTTGAGAACTTATCACCAATCTCTTCCTGTAAACGCCTTTATCGACATTCTCCACTTCTTCCTATTCCTCTTCCTAATCTTCTTCCCTTCCAATGCACTATAATTCTTTTTTCCTTTTTTTAATCTTATTTAACACATTTCTCTCTCACTCTTTCCCTCCCTCTTTTTCCCTCTCTCTTTTATCCCTTACAATATTTACTGCATGGCGCATGTGACCTTTGCAGTTACTGGTTAGCTGCCACGTGAGACAGCAAAACAGAAAAAGAGAGAGGGAGAGAAAGAGCGAGAGAGATAGAAAGCGAGGGGGGGGGGTGCGGAAGGAGAGGAGCCTGACGCAGTGGGGATTATGAGGAGCAGGCGGGGCGATGCTCTGTCTATCTCTACTGCTGCCTGCAGCCTGCGCCTGCTGACTAGAGCTCTAAATGGATGGGGGATGGGACAAGAGAAAGAAAAAAAAGAGAGATAGAGAAAGTGAGAGGGAGGGATGAAGGCCTTATTTTTCATCTCTTCCATTAGGGGAAAAGTCTCAAGCTATGATGCTGTTGTTAATTATTGAATGGTGTTTTAAAACTGGTTTTGATAAATGATTATTATAAGATTTTAACAGGCCTTTTATATAGTATGTCATGAGTCTTGTATGCCTGTTTGGGGTATAACGATACATAGATCTGCAATATATTCAAACTCAATGATCAACAAGCTCACAACATCAGTCCAAAAGAAAATCATCAGTCATCATAAATATTGCAAAGTCACTAATTTGAACAAAAGAGACGATTGTTGAGTGGTAAATGTGCTCAGGAGCAAAAATATCACATTTTTATTTGACTTTTGAATTGCTTTATGTGATTTGAAAGGAAATTAAATCAGCATGTGATGTCTTATATTGATTACTAGCTTCTGAATTGAATCTAATCGCAATCATAACAGTGTTTGTACTATTGGCAGACATCAAATCGTTGAAATATTTTCTGACAAAACATGATTTACACTTCTAATGCATATTAAACACCAAAAATTATTTATTAGTTCATTAATATTTTTACTGGGGAGAAAAAGAATGGGTTAGGATGCAAACAAAACATCCTTACCCACCCACTTTTTCTGCCAACAATCATGGTATTTATGACCTCCCCATTATAACAGCAGCTCAACCAGCTGAAGATGGTACCGTTTTGTTGATTTGTTGCAGTTCTGTGTGTTCCCCAACACTCTGAGCCTCCCTTATTTATTTCCAAGCCCTCGGTCAGTGCGTTGATGAACAACCAGCGTGTGATTGAGGGTGTCTGAACGTTCGCTGGCTGCCATCCATATGCTCGGTCCATATGGCTTCGTATCCGGAGGAGGGGTTGGCATGGGAACCTGCAGTCGCAGCCATCTGGCTCGAGCAGGGTGTCAGTCACCGAGTGGGGGCAGAAGGGTGCGAGGATCTCACCCCTCTCGTGTGCAGGTCACAGGGGTCACTCCTCCTGCCTCATCTCACCTCAATCTCTGGTTTTAGTTCAATATTGGAGTATTGAAATATAGAAGCTTGGGCAGGCAAAGTAATGGTTTGGAGTGGAAACCACAGAGAGGAAAAGAGTTGATTGTGCATTTTCCTCTAACAGTGAAAGAGGATAGCCTAAAGAGTTAGATTGTTGACATCCGTAATATTCCATTATCAACTGGACACAGATCACATTAATAATAGATGACATGGCAGACGGTACCAGCTATATCTATTATGCCTCTATTTCTTTTTCGAAGGTATACAGAAAGTGCAAAAACACACATACATACTTATGTAAGTACACACATTCACAAGAGCCACATTCAGCACCATCTGTCCATGCACTCTCTCGATAGCTTACGGCGGGAGATGAAAAGACATTTATCTCTGGCGCTTCAGTGGCAGAGCTGTAAAACTAAGTGGAGATCAAACGAATCAAAAATGCAGATAAAAGCACTCTGAGCACATTTTATGCCTATTAATCAAGATGGAAATTTGTGCTGGAAATCTTTTCAAGACTGAAATCTCAGATATAAAGTACTAAAGTTCTTTCATTTATTTCCAAATGAAGAGATGTACCCTACAGCCATATGACCGCTATAAAGTATACAAAAATAGTCTTTTCTAGTGTCTATATGACCTATTGATATGACATACAAAATCACATTTTTAGACCCCTCAGGAATTTTGTCATTGTTAGGAAAATGCTGGGATACCCACTTTTCAAATAGTTATTACCCATTTACTCATTTTTGTCTTGGCAAGGAGGAACTTGAAATTGGAAGATTCCTTTAAAGGAGCATTCAGATGGTGTCATCACCATTTATTTAAAATAGTTTTAAATAATATACACTCAAATGAGATGAACAGCTGAGTTGCCTGTAGACTTGGAATTAGTAGACCATCCAAGAAGGCCAGCATGTTTTGATCATGTGACTCATTGTCTTTACTTAACGGTTTACCCTAAAGAAACCAGACTCGTCCATGCCACAAGGGGTCAGCAAGTGTTGTCCGGTGATATAGTTTGATCTGAAAGCTAAAGAAGATTTTAGATGAAGAAGTCACCTCAAGGGATGGAGTTTCCGCACATCTACAGTATGAAAAATACAAGTGGCCTCATTCACCAATATCTTAATTTTTCTTAAATTTGCTCTAAAGGAAAGTCTACATGGGATTCATGACATGTTCATAAATTGATTGCAAATTAATTCTGATAATGATGAAGTTTTACATTTGAATATAACAGCGTACAAATGTGGAATTGACGAAACGAATGAACAAATCACAAGTAAGAAAACATTGCCGTATATCAAAGTGGCTTGTAAAAACAAATTTCTTGTTAAAAATAGCATTAAAGACTAGCTACATACAGTATCATATTTTTTGCAGAGATGTTGTAGGTATTGCTTAGGGATTTCAGAGGCAGGTTGAAGCATCAAGGATGTTGACATGGTCTCTAAGTATTGAATGTTTTCTTTTATTCTTTTCCAAAATTGGTATATACTCATACATTTACATTTATGATATTTAGCAGACAGTCTTATCTGTAGCAGCACCAGTCTCCCAGTCTCCCAGCAACCTGGTGCTGAGTTTTTTTGCATTTTCCTTCTTGTGTTTCTCACCTCTCTTCCTTCTCTGCGCCACAGGGATTTCCTCCCACGTGGATCTGGCATTGTCACCCGCCGCCCTCTGGTCCTGCAGCTTATCAACTGTCCCACAGGTGAGCCCGGTGCCACGGCAACGCCACTCTCTGCCTCCTGGGGCTTTGGGAAGCTGGAGTGTGTAAAAAAAGAGTTTATTTAGGGAAACTTAGGGAATGTGGCATGATTTAGATCATGAAGAGAGATTACCATATTTTATGGAGTTTTACAATATCAATATGTGCAATTTCTTTTTTCTGTTTTCTGGAAGTTTTTATCACTCGTTACATGTCAACACTGCCATCTAGTGTATGAAGGTGTGCAGATACAGAGTTGCTATACTGATATTATTATAATCTATACTGTTCTAGTCTATTATATATTATTCTATATCTATGTAATAATGCATATAATATAGTCAGTTATATCAGTTATATATACTTAACATCTGTCTTTACATCACCCAGTTGCTCTCTCTCTTCAGAATATGCCGAGTTCTTGCACTGTAAGGGTAAGAAGTTCACAGATTTCGATGAAGTCCGGCAGGAGATTGAGGCAGAGACAGACCGTGTGACTGGGCAGAATAAGGGCATTTCTCCAGTGCCCATTAACCTCCGGGTCTACTCCCCTAATGGTGAGCTGTTAATTTTTGTATCACCCCAACCTCTATGGTCCCCAATATCTTAAATATCCAGTCGAGAAGGTTTCTGAGGTCACAGCTGACAACTGATGAACTTCTAGTGTAATTAAGTAAAGAAATATGTCAGTAAGTAACGTTTATTCATAAAGCGCTTTACACAGGGAGGATTTACAAAGCGCTGAATGCTTAAGATTTGAAGAAGCTATAATGTACACAGTATATAATAAAATATATATCGGAACCAGATGGAGCTTAACTAGAGCAAATGCCCAGCAAGTGAGTCTATATGAGTTTATATACTTTTATATATAACCCTGTACTGTCTCTCGATCCTGTCCAGTGCTGAACCTGACTCTGGTGGACCTTCCCGGCATGACCAAAGTCCCGGTCGGCGACCAGCCGGCGGACATCGAGCACCAAATCAAGGACATGCTGATGCAGTTTGTCACTAAGGAGAACTGCCTGCTGCTGGCCGTGTCTCCTGCCAACTCCGATCTTGCCAACTCTGACGCCCTGAAGATTGCCAAAGAAGTCGACCCACAAGGTTGGTGCTGCCTTCTGTTGAGGGACGTTAAGGTTATCATCACACTGGCCTGATATCCATCTTGGCTTTGTTATAGGATCGCTGTTGATTTATTGTTTTGTAATAGCATTTATGTTGCTGTAGACTAGGAGAGTAACGAAATTCATCAGTTCAGTGATCCACAAGCAAATAGCCCCAATCTAATCAGACATCATACTGTAATATCACTTATATAAGGGGCATTACAGTTCATTTTCATTTAAATGTCTGGTTGAGCTCAGGAATAACAATGTTATAATGGTTTTTAGTTGCTTTTTGTTGATTTGATATGAATGGAAGATTGTTAAATCAGCAGATGAAATTGTCTTATATTGATAGCTGAATTTGAATTGATAAAATGTGATTAGTCCTTAATAATGCAACTCCCTAACACCAGATCACAGGTAGAAATGCATTTAAAAGTATTTTGAAACTACTGCAGCTTAGACATTTTGCGTGTTTGTGACAACTTAGTTTCTTATGGCTGTTTGTTTGTGTGTCCACAGGCCTGCGCACCATTGGTGTGATCACTAAGCTGGATCTTATGGATGAAGGCACAGATGCCAGAGATATTCTAGAGAACAAACTCCTGCCACTGCGCAGAGGTAGGAGCAATAATTAAAGCTGATCCAGGACCAGTGTGTCCACCCTTGTGGTGTATATAGCACTGTAAGCAAGAGACTTCGCTCAGTGGCTCCCTCTAGTGGACTGTTAGCAGTGAGACGCAGTGCAGAACTCCGCACTGCAATATGAGAAGCCAACAGGGAGGCAGGGAGAAAGAGAGAGAGAGAGAGAGAGAGAGAGAGAGAGAGAGAGGGAGAGAGAGAGAGAGAGAGAGAGAGAATGAGAGGAAGGGGGTGAAAGGTATCATTGTGTGTGAGAAAGAGAGAAATGGGAAAAGAAGCAGGGAGAGATAAATTGGAATAGACATTGGAAAAGGTGGGGAGAAAGAGAGACAGAGTGAGAGAAAGAGGATTAAAGGTGACGTGAGAGAGAGACTGGAAGAGAGGAAGAGGAAAGAGGGAGAAATGGGAAAAGGAGGGGAAAGAAAGAAAAAGAAAGACAGGAAGAGAGGATGGGGAGAAAGAAAGAATGAGAGGAAGAGTGTTGTGTATGAGAGAGAGTGAGAGAGAAATATAGGAAGAGAGATTGGAATAAAGGAGTGAGAAGGAGAGATAGAGAGAGGGGAAAGGAGAAAGAGAGAGATAGAGAGAGGGAACACCCAGGGGTAAGAGAGAGAAAAACAATATCTTGATTTCAGCAACACATCTGGAAAAAAACTCTTCGTTTCTCTGCTTAGCAATAAAACATATTTATGGGAAACCCTTGAATGCAAAATGCTGACGTCCCATTTTTCCTCTTGGTCTGTTCTTGAGCTTTTTTTAAAAATTTCACCATACACTGTCTTAACCTTCCCACATTCTGTAACTTGCTCGCGTAATGAAACCTGGGAGACCACAGGCATATTTTAAAAACTACAGGCTTTCCTAGGAGCTGAATGTCTGAGAGAAAAGAACTCCAAGAGGAAGTGTATTTATGTTTCTTTCTTTATTTATTTCTTACACAATTTTCACTGTATTTTATATGTAGTAACTATTTGTGGGAATTATATAGTAATAATGTAAGATACTCAAGATTCAAACACACTATTTTAGCTTGTTATTTATTCATGCAATACACTTCTAGTAGCTTCTACCACTGTCAGAGCAGTTTTGGAGAATAAGTAAGATAAAGGGAAGATAAACGTGATGACTTGACCTGCACTATCAACTTACCTTTAACCTCATTGAGTAGGTTTTATGACAAAATGATCAGAAGGGTCAAAATTGCACAGCAGGATGTTTGGGGTCACTTCAGTGAGTGAACTTCTGGAAAATTACCTTCAGCCTTTAATCAATAAAAGATGGGGGTTTGTCCAACTGTAAATAATGCACAAGGTTTTTAATCCGTGATTTTGGATGTTTACATTGTGCATGCGTGTTTCTTAAAATTTTCTTTGCTCTGGTTGGTTATAGTGATTTCTGGACCGTGTTGTCCTGCACAACTAGGTTCTGCAGCCGCTGTAAGGGCCACAGCTGTTGTTTTAGATTGAAAAGAAAACAGAACTGAAGAACATTTTTTACTTTAAGTGAATGTTGTTTAAAATTTTCCTACAGTATTTTACAGCACGGGGCACCCAAAATGCTTTAGGTGAACACTATATTACTGTATTTGCAAAGAAACGACTTGAAAATACAAGTTTGTCATAGATTTACAGTCTGTCTTTAAAAAGTACAGCATATTTGCTAGAAAATTACAGAAAATTACAAAAAAAATGTTTTTTTTCTGCAATGCATCAGGTCTTATTTAAATCATAATAAAGCATAAACTCCAAGGGCCAATTTCCCAGTCGAGGATTAAGCCTAGTCCTAGACTAGTTTTGAATTTGAATTAGTCCAAGACTAGGCTTAATCCATGTTTAGGGAACCAGCCCCAAGTGATTAAAAATGTAAATGATACGTGTGTGTTTCTGTGTGTGTCTTCTAGGCTACATTGGCGTGGTGAACCGCAGTCAGAAAGACATTGATGGAAAAAAGGACATTAATGCAGCCATGGCTGCAGAGCGGAAGTTCTTCTTGTCCCACCCGGGCTACAGACACCTGGCGGACCGCATGGGGACCCCATACCTGCAGAAAGCGCTCAACCAGGTCAGAACAACCAAACCTCACACATGCAGGCTACACTGTTTAGATTTTGCTACAGAATAAAACTTCTAGTTCTGGGGGTTCATTGCTCCTCACCCACCAGCCGTTCTTAAGATGAATTTAGTTTTAAAACCGACTGCAGTTTTCACAAAGATTCTGACACTCAACACTTTTCTTATTTGAGATTTGTTTCTAGATAACAACTACAACTGATGAGCACTCTTAAGCAAAATTTATTGCATGCATAATATTGTGCAAAATATTAGTGTATTAGGTTTTCTTCAGTTCTACAGTTGCATAATATTATACTATTTAAATGTTTATTTAAATGTCTTTTTAAAGAACAAATGAAAGAAAAATACTTAATGAGGCCCATTGTCTTTATATTTTCTCAGTTTCCAAAAAAACAAACAAACTATGAATCAATAATGAATCAAACGTTTAAAAACATCTCAAAATATATACATTTATTTTCCTCCAGATACACTTTTGGGCAGTGTAATTTGTGTAAGAGTGCTTTGGCCGTAGATCTTAAATAAGAAAGCACTGGTGAATGTCAGGATCTTTGTGAAGCCCAATAAACCCTTTAAAGATAATAAGACGCTACTTGATTAAGTTTATAAAAGTTATTAAAAGCCTGTGGAGTGTTCATAATATTTCAGTATGCACTGTGTGTGTGATCTGCGAATGGTATTTGATCTGTAACTCCCCTGCGTCTTTCCGTAGCAACTGACCAATCATATCCGTGACACTCTGCCAGGACTGCGCAGTAAACTTCAGAGCCAGTTACTGTCCATTGAGAAAGAGGTGGAAGAGTATAAAAATTTTCGTCCTGACGACCCGTCTCGCAAAACCAAGGCCCTACTTCAGTCAGTGCATCAATACATGCATGAGTGCACGCATAGAAAAGTGTGTGTGTGTGTGTATGTGTGTGTGTGTGTGTCACTGTCTTCTCAAATCAGTTTTTTCCTATTCTTACACTATCTCAACCTGTTACTCCCAGTAAGTTCAATTTCTCCTTTTTTCCAATTCAAGTGGAATTTTTGGCCCCATTAGTGCACAATAAACGTAAACTGTAAATTTACAGTATAACATCATTGGCCACAGTTGCCAAGTCATTTTACAGTAATTTACTGTCATGAAAATACAGCAGAATATCGTAGTGAAACAGCTGTAAATTTGCTAGTGTTGGCTGCAGCGTAGTACGCACACCAAGACATACACATAAATGACTCAGCGATGACACTCATCTGCCATCATCACTCTTGTGTCCCATTTAATTTGTCCTCCAGGATGGTCCAGCAGTTCTCTGTGGACTTTGAGAAGAGGATCGAGGGCTCTGGTGATCAGATCGAAACTTATGAGCTCTCAGGGGGAGCCAGAATCAACCGCATCTTCCACGAGCGCTTTCCTTTTGAACTGGTCAAGGTGTGTAAAGATTACACTAATCCACACTCAGGGACATGCCGTAGACACATGCACTGACACTGGGCCTCATTCAACAACCATTCCTAACATGAAACTTGTTTAAATCCACTTACACAGCTTTCACAATGATTCTAACACGCAGAAGTAGGAAATGAAAATGTACAACTTGAGACAGTGAATTGCAGTGCATGTTTGTGCAAACATCAGTTTCATCATCACAAGAACGAACTCATAAACAATTTAAAACCGTCATGAATTCAAACCAGGACAGCTGTTCAGAACTGACAAAGCCTTTTGGGTGAGCGGTGAGACGGCTCCGATTCAAGAAGTTTAGTCACCTTGGATTCAAGCTCTCGTGATGACATTGCTAAGAATACCAAGCACAACCGGTTTGCCATGAATGTTAGGCCCCAAACCCAGTTTAACAAACACAGCTTAAGCTGGACCCAAGTAAAACAGGTCTTTACAGACTTGCGAATGCTGATAATAAGCAATGTTGCTTCTTTGAGTCTGTGTGTGGAAGAGAAAATACCTGCCTTTGTAAAGAATGAAAGTTGAATGTAGTGTTGTGCCACGCTACATCGCTATTTTCAAGTTCCCTCTTCTGCCTCTGCTATCACTTAGCGGCCTCGGAATGAGTCATGATCCAAACTCGCGCCTCCCTCGAGCCCTCACTGCAGGCTTTATGAGTAAAACATTCGCCTTCCCGCTTGCGGGAAAGAAAACTACACACACACACACACACAATAAAACACTGTCTGGGGCGGCCCAACAGGAAGTGCTGGTTGAGAGTGAGAACCCACCAGCTGCTTAGAATCATTCTCTCCTTTTTGCTAACTGAAACAATATTGGATCCACTAACAACTTGTGAAATCCAGGCTGCCATTTCTTCCTTAAGATTAGTGGGTTTTTATGAAATGTGACTAATTTGAAAGTCAGTTTATATGAGCGGGATGAGTAAGGAGTTTCCCGCCGATCAGACTGTTGTGGAGATCAGTGTCACGGTGGGTTATAAGAATGCGGTTTTGCCGTCTCACTTAGTCATAAATAATTTCCGTAATGGAGGGAATGAGTTTTCACAAAAAGACAGGGTCAGTCTTTCTTCTGAACAAGATTAGGACTTGCAGTCCTGGCCCAATGTGAGTAAAGGGACAGTTGCACTGAAGTTAAATAAATATTCAGCTGGTGAAAATAATTGTCCAGTTTCCAGTCATGGAGATTTTCCATCATAATGAATTTGAATTTGAAACACTGACACCTCGTCTCAGATAGAGGCTCACCAGCTATGATGGAAAACCTCCAGAATACCGAACCTCCAGAACTGGAACTGGACAACTCCTGACTTGGAGGGTGAGAAACTGGATTTTGTTTATACAGAGTAGCTGAAGGTCAGATTAATGCACTACAGAAGGGTGAACCAATAAAAAATGAAAGTTGTGTTCTGTGTAGATAATTTTGTCACAGGAAACTTAAACTTGCAACAAAAGTTAGCTGTTGTCGAGCACAAAATGTTCAGGAGTCTGTTCGGCCTGCAAAAATAGCCACAACAAAACTGATCCTACATCATTTCTCTCTCTTTCCCTGTAGATGGAGTTTGACGAGAAGGAACTACGGAAAGAGATCAGCTACGCCATCAAGAATATTCATGGCATCAGGCACGTTTGACCCCAAATGCACAACACGAACCTACAACACAGCAACCATCACTCTTGCCGATTACCTAGTCCGCCAAACCTCCACCCTCCACAACACCATCTTCCATCCTCTTTGCCTATATCACTCTCTACCGGGGTGTAACAGTACATCAGAACATTGGGTTAATGATCAACAAATCGATCCAAAATGAAAACATAGCTCAGACATCGTACATATTGTAACAGCACTTTATATTGTACAGGACGACTATTTTTAAAGAGAAAATTGTTTATCATTTAAATGTTTAGGGATAAAAAAGTCAAATAATATTTTAGTTTCCTTTTGTGAATTAATATGAATGGATTAAATTGGCATGTGAAATGTAGCATGTGTGAAGTCAGAAAATAATATTGTTTCTTATCGATTTCCTGACTCCACAATTGGATCGAATTGTAATCATATCGTAGCAGACTTTGTGATATCGCCAGTCATTGAATCATTGGCCATTGAATCAATATAATATGGCATCGTGATAAAACTTGATTCACACCCCTACTCTCCAACATCCCAACTTCCTTTATCTTTCGTTCCACTACACTATTCTTCAACCCCCCATCTTCCACTCCTCCACTACTCCGGAAAACCCAAATTACGTTCTCCATATCTCCACTACACCACTCTCCAACACCCCATCGTACACATTTCACCTGCCACAATTCCTACCTTCCTTCTAGCCCCCTCTCCAGCCCTGAGTCCACCCTTACCAAACAACCGCATGTCTCCTCAATGTCCTGCCTGCCGTTCATGCCAAATTAAATTTACTCACAAACACATCTAATCACGGTGGCACCTTGACTTCACCTCTGCCTCCTACACAAGGGCGCTTTGCTCTAATAGAGACACAGTAGAAGGTTGTAATTAGATTTGTTGTATAACGCTGTTGTTATGGATAAGGTAAGCTTCTTCAATTTAATTTAAATTTGTTTGAGTTTTAATTTTAATTTAATGTGTGTTTTTGCCTGATTCTACACTGATGTGTATGACTGTCGTACATATCATATATATTTTGAGAAAAGTAATCATTTTTATTTACAATTATTTTTATTTCCAATATGTATTTCTTTATTTGCATATTTTTGTTATACCTCTCTCTCCTATACATATTTTTCTTTATTACACTTTCAAATCACTCGAGTTGATCATTCTTTCCAGTTAACACTCTTTCTTTCTGCCTGACCCTTTCTCTTTTTTTCTTCATTTTTTCCCCCTCTCTCTCCTCTAACCCCCCTCCTCAACTCGCCCCTTTTCTTTCTCACCCGTCGTTCTCTTCTTCGACGGGCAGAACTGGACTCTTCACCCCGGACATGGCCTTTGAGACCATTGTAAAAAGGCAGATTTCGAAGATCAAAGAGCCGTGTCAGAAATGCGTGGACATGGTCATTTCTGAGCTAGTCAATACCGTTAGGCAGTGTACCAAGAAGGTAACGGCCTGCTGGTGGGAGACCGTATGACCCCCTCCCCGTCCCGCACCGTCCCAAAAAACTCCTGTGTTGCCCCTTTGCCCCCTTCCCGCTGCCGCTGGACAGTGGGGAGGGGGCACGTAGGGGCAGGTGTGGGGGGTGCTAGCGTGCCTGTGGCTGTGAACAGGGGAATGGGACATTAGCCACAGCATGGCAACGTTAACTTGCTGTGTTGAATCTGAGATGTCTGGACACTGTGGTTTTATGGCCAGGTGGTTGTGGTCAGATTCTATAGGTGAAAAGATTTGAGGAGTTAGACACCTTCAGATAAGGAAACAGTCACCAAGACTGTCTAGAGAAGTCTAAAGAAGAACATAATTTTAACAAACAATTTATAGTTTTATAATCATTTAACTGTGCAGGTTGCTGCCATGAAATCTACTGTCCACCTCATGTTAAGACAGCGGTGTCCAGACTTTTGATTGTGTGAGACTGCAGCGTTGCACATTAAGCCGGTCAGAATAATCCAAATCCTCCCAGTTTCCAGACCTGTATGTTTTCACAATAATTTATTTTCAGTTCTTTGCTTGAAAACGAGTGGGTCTCATTCATCAATATTTTCTTATGATTTTTCTTTAATTTATTCTTAAGTTTAGTCATTTAAATAGTATAATATTATACAACTGTAGAACTAAAGACAACCCAATAAACTTCAAATGGGCATGCAATAAAATTGACGCAAATTTCCTCTTAAGACCGCCTGTTGAATGACGCCTACTGATAAGAGTCTTTACTGTTAAATTCTGAATGCAAAAAATGATCCTGCTCTTGCACTCGTTGCGAGCATCAACATGGTTCTAATGAAACTGTGATTTGGTTTCTAAGCAGCGGAGTTTGGGTTGGGTTGGGCTTGGATGGAGTTTTCTGGCCGCTCTGGGTCGTGCAGAGCTGCAGTCTTACGGTTCCTGGCTTTGAGCTGTTGGCCGGTGTACAGGGCAGGAGGCTGAGGTCTCTCTCTCTCTTTTCTCTCTCTTCTTTCTGGGAGAGAGGGAGATCTCGGCTACGGCTCTGTGTTGATTGGCTTATGGTGAAATGAAATATCTCACTTGCCTTTTCTTTCCCCTTGTGTTGTCTTTGTTTGTTCTCCTGCCCCGAACATTCTGCACCTTCTCCTCTCTCTCATTCTTATCGTGTGATCCTACTGGGAGACTCCCTTCTTTCTTTCTTTCTTTCTTTCTTTCTTCCCTCTTCCTCACGTTATTTCCTTTTTTTCTTTCTTTCTTTCTTCTTCCTCTCTTTCTTTTTTCTATCTGTCTTTTTTGCCTTCTTTTTCTTTCTTTCTTTCTTTCTTTCTTTCTTTCTTTCTTTCTTTCTTTCTTTCTTTCTTTCTTTCTTTCTGCATCTCCTCTGCATCTCTTTCTTTTCTTTTTTCTTTCTTACTTGCCTTTTCTTTCTGCCATCTCCTCTCCCTTTCTTTCTTTCTTTCTTTCTTTCTTTCTTTCTTTCTTTCTTTCTTTCTTTCTTGTGTTTTCTCTCTTACTTGTGTTTTCTTTCTTTCTTTCTTTCTTCTGCCATCTCCTCTTGCTCTCTTTCTTTCTTTCTTTCTTTCTTTCTTTCCATCACTCCCCCATTCTCCTGTACCACCTGACTTCCTCTGCAGGACGGGCCTGTTCACTCCAGATCTGGCCTTCGAGGCCATAGTGAAAAAACAGATCCAAAAACTCAACTCTCCTTGTCTGAAGTGTATAGATATGGTAGTGAGTGAACTGACCTCCACCATACGAAAATGTAGTGAAAAGGTAATTCGGAAACGAAGCCCTGTTCGTTCCTCTTTACATGTATGGATAGATCGATGCCTGGACTGAGAACTGCCCCAAACACAGGAGTATAAAGATGTCTAAGATACAATAATAAAGTGAAAATTCAGTTGAAGGAAGTTTATATCTTATTCCCAAAACTGTCTATGCAATTAAAATCCTCAATTCTATTTCTGTTCATAAAAAGCCAATTTATGGTGTAAACAGGATGTTTATAGGTTTCACAATTAGATCAAAGGCTTGTTTGATGTAAAAATAGATTGAATCTAGACTACATGGAGCAAAACCACACTTCAGCACAGCCAAATATAACATTTAGCCAAGGTACGAAGATCCACAACGGTATAGAATCTGAACTGGTAGGCACCCAGGAGCGTGGGAGGCCAGGAAAATGTATTTATTTGTAATTCATATATCCAGAAGTTGCCTTAATCATTCCTCTTGCCATGTTCTGACAGACAGATGGGATCCAGAGTTGCATTACCACACCAAAGACATGAACAGAGTGGCCCAATGTTCATTGTATTTTGGCAAAAGAGAAGTGCAGTATTTTAGAAACCAAATCCCCATATTATTCCATGTGAAAACACGTCATGAAGTATACATAATTTTTGTATCAGATTTGAGGTCACATTGCCAACCTATGACCAGACATTTCTTTCCTTTCTTTTGAATTTTAAAGTTGTCCAGCAACAGTCGGTCTCTCCTTACATCTAAACACTATTAATTATCTCATCCCCATTTATGATAGAAGCTAAATGTGTCTTTTGTTCTCTTACCATATAATAATCAGGTCGACAGAAGCCATTTTGACACGCATGCTCATCAGAGTAGTCCTGTCCTTTTTTTTAACTACTTAATTTAACCTTGTGCTCTGTTTGTGTCGTTACTTTATTCATGCATTTATGTGCGTCATATTATTTTTGTGTGATTCACGTTTCTACTTTCTTCATTTGTTGTTCATTCGCCCTAAATAGCTGCTGTTGTAGGTCGGAAGGTCTCTTTTTAACAATCGCTGACTAACGGACATAACAAGAACGTCTGCTCCACTTCCTCCTGCATATATTGTCATTGTAACCTCCTTTCATGTTTGACCCGGTGGTTTCCTTAAACACTTTGGCCTTTTGTGGATTTTGACAGAAACGTGTCACATCCTTTTACGCTTGTGTTACAAAGCGTTCAGACGTGACCTTCGCAGGCTTTTCAAGTTCAACAAAGCAAATTTCATGTACCTGTCGTCTAGCCTGAAGTTAAGGTTTGATTTGGTTTATTATAATCGTTTTTTTGGCTGTAACATCAACTGAGAACCTTCCAGAAAAGTTGTGAGAGGATGTGACCGTGCTGATTATCCATGAGGTCACTTTGATCTCCTCTCCCTCTCTCTCTCTCTCTCTCTCTCTCTCTCTCTCTCCCCCCTGTCCTTTTTCTCCCTCATGTTCTCTGCCATTTCTTCCTCTCTTTCTTTGCTCGTCTGCTTTACCCTTGCTTCAGTGCATGTGTAATGGTGCCCTTAATGCCTGCAGCCACAGCCACGCTCCTCTTCTTCAACAAGGGGTTTTCAAACCGGCTGCTGCATTGTGACATTTCTGTGTACATGAGAGTCCGTGTTACACTTTGTGAGAAAGCAAATCTGCATGAGCCAGTAGCGGCAACGCATCATTTACTCGAACAACTACACAAATGGACTGGATCTGTTAAAATGAACTCTAGGTGTCAAATATTTGGTGGATGCCGTTAATTATATGAACCTGAATGTGAAGGGTTTGGCATGTAATTGTAATTTCCAAGCACAGCCACAACCATTTTTCCTGTCAAAGCAAGTACAAGTGGGTAGTTTGATTTGAGCAGAATTAAACGTATTATTACAGCACTATGTAAGCAGAGAACTATAGTACAGTGTGTTCTTGCACATTCCAGAATCTACTATTTTTTCAGCTTTTTTTAAATACACATTTTAAGCCATGACTAGTCTGACACCAGAGTTCATCTTTAATTGATACCTGCCTCTGGAATACCAGCATATTTTTTAGATGGGCAAATGTCCAGATATAAATATGCTCTCACGGTCCTTGTTTCCTGATTTTGCATCACACCGTAAGACATATGGAAATGATTTCCGTCTGGACAACCTTAAAGGTTGCTTTCCACCCGTATCTACCGGGAAGTTATGAATCTCTTCAACCCCAGTAGACAGGATTGGACTCATAAGACCTTTAGTGTCCAGAATGATGCATTGTCGCTTAATGTCATGTTTGTTATTCCTTCACGTGAAGTGTGTCTTCCTGTCTGTCTCTGCGACGTTTTGGTCTCACATTTGTGTCAATGTTAGGAAAATTTAGATGCACATATTTATAGATAGATTTAGATGCAGCAACAGTAGATATAGATAATGTTAACTAGCTGTGCCAGTGGGGAGGTTATGTGTATGATGCATGTTTCCTTTGTGTCTGTGTGTGTGTGTGTGTGTGTGTCTGTGTGTCTATGTGTCTGTGTGTCTGTGTGTCTGTGTGTCTGTGTGTGTGTGTGTGTGTCCACAGCTGGCCCAGTACCCAATGTTGCGTGAGGAGATGGAAAGAATAGTCACACAGCATATCCGTGACCGGGAAAGTCGCACCAAGAATCAGGTAACAGAAAAAGTAATGACTGAGAAATTGTCCTGGATGAGATGAACCTAGGACTAAAGATACTAGAAATGGCACAAAATAAATTTTGTAGTTCAGTCCTGATGCAGATTTTAGAATCCTGAGTGTGCCAGTACCAATTTAGGTATGTATATATCTTTAGTCAGTGATTATCTCAACCACTTAATCATTGTTGGGGTCACGGGGACCGGAACATATCCCAGGACCACGGGTGCACGAGGCAAGGACCAACACACCGCAGGGCACACACACACACGCACAGTCACACTCACATTCCCACCAATTTTAGATTCGCAAATCAACCCATAGTGCTTGCTTTTGTACTGTGGGAAGAGACAGGAGCACCCGGAGAAAACCCACGCGAACACGGGGAGAACATGCAATAAAAAATAGAGAAAAACAAAGAGACGTGTAATTGTAGTAGCCGTTTATTTTATGTGAACCTGTTTTGCAATTAGAATTAAAGAATAAATATTTGAAGAGCATAAGGTTAATTATACCATAATGATAGCAGTTAATTATTTAAGGCTGCATTAGCTTTTAGTTTCACTTCTAACCATGATAAAATAAATATAGTTTTCATTCAAAATCTTCGAATGCATTGTGTTAATAGAATTATTAATATCAATTTTTACTAATATTGGATTGTTAAAAATATTACCTGTTGTTTCAAGGTAATGCTGCTTATTGATATCGAGCTGGCCTACATGAATACCAACCACGAGGACTTCATTGGGTTTGCCAAGTGAGGTTTCTTTTAAATATTTTACATTTTTTTATATTTTATATTGATGTAGAGTTTGTTGGGTTTGGCTTAAGTCAAAGCAGAACATGAAGCTAATGGCAAACTTAGAGAGAGTAAGTAGTAGGTATTAAATGACATTAACGTTGGACGTCTTTACAAGAGAAAAGAGTGAAAAATAGATGAGTCATTCTGAGATTTCTCATTCGAAATCTGTTTTCTTCTTCTTTCCAGTGCCCAGCAAAGAAGCAGCCAAATGAACAAGAAAAAGGCTGCTGGCAATCAGGTGAAGGTTTTATCCGTGTTAAGGGTCACTATGGGATGAAATTATGTGTAAACACATTTTTACAAGCCACATTTTTACTTTATGTTAACATGTCTTTTTTGTCCTTATGAATTGTCTGAATATTTGTTTATGTCCTTATTAACACATACTTATTGTGAGTATATGGCCACGTACATGTTGTCTTAAAGCAGCAATCTGCAATTTTACCCTTGTTATGTTTTTCAGATTTCTCTTATTCTATGGTAATCTGTGGACATGATCAAACATGGCCGCCACCTTGATTTATTTACCATCTTTAGGTAGAATGTGACCTACAGCCAGAAAAAATTGCTGATTGCTCCTTTAAGAATGTCAGTAAAATCTCTTATGGAGGGAATTCTCACCCTCTAACCTTTGTCAAAATTCTCCAGCATGTTGTTTTTTCTTCTTTTTATCTGTATGTCACCCCATGCTGGTTCTTCTTGCCCTTATCCACTGATCCAGGGGCAGGTTTGTTGTCATACTCATACCAGTTTACTTAAAGGCAAAGGCCTTGACTAGAAAAAATCCTGATCTCAGACCAGTTATAAAGCACCTTGTGTTTTGTATGCACTTAAAGGGAAGCTCCTGACAAACGACTGGTGAATGAAAGCTAGCAGAAAGCATTTGTGTGTGTGTGTGTTCTTAAGTTAGTAGTTAAAATCATATCAGACCAATTGGACACTCCTGGGCAGACCACTGATATTGCTAAATATGAAAGTAATGTATGCGCATGTTTATAGTAAAAGTTCTTTTTGGCTTTGTATTGTACAAAGTCTATAGTAAAAGTCACTGTTGGCCACATTAGCATGTGGAATGAAAGCTAATGTGGACTTAAACAGATTGTTTAACTTAATGTCTACGTTGAATTCACTATAAGCCAGGTTAGCATCTTCAGACTAAATGCTTTTTTAACAGCTCATGGCCAGAAACTAACATCGGGGCTCATTCACCAATATTTTTTAAATATTTTTCCTAAATTTGTTCCCAAGAAAATTACTAGGAAATGTGTCGAACTAATGACCTGTTCTTAAACTGGCCAACTGTTGAATCCGAAATGATGAAAGCACATTCCGCAAGTCCCCATAAAACATCACAAGGCAGCAGAGTCATGTGCACACACAAATTTGAACGTAACGTTGACGGAAATTGTTTAAAATCATGATTATAAAGATGATAGAGTACTCAAATTTACAAAACCAAAATGTGGAGTCGAAGTGCTGTTTACATGCTTTGAAAAATACTTTTTGGCAAATAAATGTGAAAACTTCTACATTTAAATAGTATAACATTACACTGCTGTAGAATTGAAGGAAACCCAATAAGCTAACATTTTGCACATGTAAAAAAGATTTGCATGTGTGCTCTTCAGTATTTGCAGATTTTTTCCATAACTAAGAACAAATCTCAGAAAAGAACAGATTCCTTCTTAAGAACTTTGAAAACTGCTTAAGGGGGTTTCAAGAACAAATTTCTTCTTTCTTCTTTTTGGTTGGTGAATGAGACCCAGTCTCTGTAGTGTTGCAAGACTTTGGCATGTTGCATCAAATAAGCATGCACACAGTGTCTATCTCACTACATGAACGAGCTATGCTATAGGAGACTATAGTCAATTTGTTTTTCTATTATGAAAGAAATACATATATCATATTTGATATTACGTAGTGTTATATGCTTCCTTCTTCTTCAGTGGAGTGTCACAGCGATAGTGTAGAGATGCCTGTAGTACGCTGTTATGTAATTGTGAGTTTATTTCTGAGAGATGAGTGAATGCGACAGCATTCCTGAGGCTAGCCTGACTCACACGGGCCACTGTGTTTTCAAGCAGGTGGTCACAAGTCTAAATCAATTTTCAAGACACTTTTATAAAAAGACATCACATTTTTGGGGGTTTTGCCCTAACGCTATGCCATAATCATGGTCTGAAGGCTCTGTTCCCCTGTTGTTGTTGTTGATGTTGTTGTTGTTGCTAAAGGTCTTATGGTCAGATGGGCATGTAGATGGCCGTACATAGCCCCCCCCCCATATGTGTCATGGCGCTGTCGTTAGCTCTGAATGTTAGACGTTGGTATTTAGTTAGAATTTCTAACGTATTTTAATACTTATCATTTTTAAAGTATTTCTTCTCCTTTTTTCTCCGACATGTATGCCACAGGATGAGATTATGGTAAGTGATGTGTCTGGGTTTGTGTGTAGGTTTCTGAAGGAGTCATAAAGCTGTGTGTGTTTTTGTGTGTTTGTATGTGTGTGTGTGTGTGTGTGTGTTTGAGCTATATCACAGATGTCTCTCACATACAACCCAAACCCATTCTTCCCCTAATGGGCCACACATATTCTACCAAGACAATACAAACCAAACAGAACATTTTGTTGACAGAATGTGACTATAGTTCATGCACGAGTGTATATTTCAGGGTTTTGCGGTTATTAAACCTCAGCCTTAATCAAGCTTCATTTCATTGTTCAGAGAGGAATGTTTTAAAAATGGTTTACAGAATACTTTTGTATGATCAAGCAAATCAGGCCCACAGGACACTCCGTGAAACACAACATCTGAAAGCAATTTGCATGTTTGCACCACAACAGTTGTGTGCTTTGTTAGTCTGTTCATTTACATATTGCAGCCATTAGCCGTGTCAGCATCGCAAAGGCTAGTTCTATGATTTTATAATGGAAAACTGATGTACCACAAATATCTTTTCCATATCTGATAAACGATACAGATATAAATACATTTAATCTTATAAAGACTATTACAGGACAATTACGCTGAGACCATTTAAAAAAAATATGCACACAAAAATACTATATAGAATTTGTCACATACTGTGTATATTTATATACGTTTAACATAGTGAATTTATTCCTAAGACTGTGTAAATTTAAACTTAACAAACATAAGATTCAATTAAAGAAACATTACAAGAAACTTAGTATGATAAGAAAAAAGTGTTCCTGGAAACAGACATTAAGATTAAATACAGTAGCTGTGTAATGTAAACCATCAAAATGTGAATATTTCGCTTTCAAATATGCATATAACACACACACACACACTCACACATATGTACATATGTACAATTACTGTTTACCGTAGACATGGCACGATACCACTTTTTATGTCCGATATGATACCAGTGTTGTGAATTTAGATATCTGTCGATAGATTCCAAGACTCTTATTTATTATTAAAATAACATCTCTAAAATGATTCGTTTAAACACAGTTCTATAATTTTGTGACAGTCGTACTGTGTGTATGCGTGTGTATGTATATACATGAGTGTTCTGTGCATGCATCGGCACGTGCGTTATGCATTAGTGTGTTTTACTGCCGTCCTCATGCATCTCTTCTTGTCCGTTCTCAGGTGATTAGGAAGGGCTGGCTGACGATTAACAACATTGGCATAATGAAGGGTGGAGCTAAAGAATACTGGTTCGTTCTTACGGCTGAATCGCTCTCCTGGTACAAGGATGATGAGGTAAACACACTTTTTACGTTTCTTTATATCTGCTGATCATAACCCATCCCGAGACTTGTGGACTATTTAGGGAGAATTGTTGCTGTTCAATAACCAGGACAGATTCACAAATCCATAAATGTTCATTATTTCTGAGCAACTGTTAGTCTCATGGCGGCAGGATAAATCTAAAGGAGCGGAATTACTAAATATTCAGCTCTTTTGGTTCTTTTTCAATGTCAGGTATTAGTATCTTAAAGATCAGTGTAATGTTCACACTTTACATAACACACACACTTCACACTCATTACCCACTGACAGTGTGTTGCTTTGGTCGACTGCGTTTGACACATCCACACTCACGCTGACATCACGCATCACGTCTGGATTGGATAATTAATAAATACATGAATTTGATCTTCCCATTGAGGTTTCTTCGCTCCAGACTCCCGGCCACATCATTACTGTCCTTTTGATTTCCAGATAAATCAGTTTTTATTGATTTGCAGTGGAAAACCCAAACGTCCCGTCGTGCTCCGCTCACGCGCCGGCGCCAACAAAAGCATTACACACCGCTCCATTCTGACCAGAACTTTTATGTGGAATTATTTATGTTGATTTTCCGAAATAGAGATGATCTCAAAAAGGATTTTTTTTTCAATGTTGTTCCATTTTGGCTCCATTCTGCTGAATTAGCAAGTTTTTCCTCCTTCAATCATCAGCGGGATTTTCCACAATTGTAAGATTTCTTGTAAATGAACCTTGTTGGACGACGTTACCCCTCGCTTTTGTTGCATTTAACTGTGCAGATGTCTTGAATATTTGTTGAACAAATGTTCACTAGTTAATTAATAAAATTCTTACTTTTATCAGGAGACAAATATAAACCTCATTAAATGTGTATAAAACAAACATACACTTGAGTTATTGTCTTTGCCAAATATATTTTATTCTTGTTTTATTATTTACACTAATTATAATATCACCTAAACCCAGAGATGGAAAGAAATGAAGTACATACTTCAAGTATGTTTTAGAGCCTGTACGTTTCACTTTAACTTGAGTAAAGAAGTCGAGTAAATACTTCATCTTTTTAAACACACATATCTATGCTTCCACTTGAGTGAAGAATGTGTGTAGTTTTGACACCTCTGCCTAAACCCAAAACGTAAAGGAAAAGTTCTTCACAAAAATTATTATTTTTATGATTCACTTACTTCAAACATAATTCTCCAATATTTGCAGTTGCAGTCAGTGCTTTTTATATGATAAATAATGTATGTTTGTGGATTTGAAATACCATAAAAATACCATTAACAACATATAATAACTACTTAATATTAATTTAAAACCTCTGTTACTAGTAAATATTAGACTCACAGCTCCAGTTCAACAAATGCAATGAGCCTTGATTTTAATTGTACATATTATATGTTCATTTATTTTATCCCCACCTTGCACCCATTGTTCCCTGGATAGGCTCAAGTTCCCCCTATAAGAGGATCTAAATTATATATTTAATATATTTTTTAAATTCATGTTTGCTTCACTCCAACACACAATATCACAATGTCCCATCATTTTTAGCCAGCAGTTTTATTCCTGCAGCTCCGCTTCGCTCTGGTCAGATGGTGTTGGTGTTGTTGGTGGTGTTGGTGGTAATTTATGGGCATCTCTCCTATTTGTAGTGTGTGTGAGGTTTCACCAAAGCTGGCACACACATGTGCATTCCAGAACGTGGCGCTGTCAGAGACGCCCCTCTACACGCCGGGGCTGCTTCTCATAAAGACGCTTGACTTTCAAAGAAAAGCGACGACGGGGCTGGTGTGTGCGTGTGTGTGTGTGTGGAGTAACTCAGAGGCCAGGGGTGTCTCTGGTTAACGGGTTGGTGTGGCCTTAACAAGGAGCATGTGGAGTGTGTGTGTGTGTGTGTGTGTGGAGAGGGGACACTCGAAATCGCTTTCAACTCACCCTGAACACGACGTCTCCTTTCCTCTCTCTCTCTTTCTGTTGCATGCACACTGGATAGAAACCTCCAGCTTTCTGTCTCTCCCTCTTCCTTTCTTTCTTTCTCTCTTTTTCTCAATCTCTTTCCCTCTCCATGTGTGTTTATTTTATCACGACTAGCTGAATGGTAGTTTCTCCAAGCACGTTCGGACTTTGAGTTAAAACACTCAGCTAACGAGCACCAAGAGATCCAGACTCCGTTTCCAGCCCTTTAGTCTGATTCTGCTCAGTGTGTGTTTCTTTTTTTACACACATACACACTCACACACTCACACACCGAGCGCATATGTGTTTGCTTTTCTTTGGGTGGCACGGAGGTAGCTGGGGTCAGGACCCACACTGAGCTGATTTTCTAAACTCATCACTCTTGGTCTAAATGATAAACATGAACCCCGACCACATCAACTCTATCCTTCTCTCCCTCCATCCTTCCCTCCATCCCCCACCCCCCACCCCAATCCCCATCTCACTCTCTCATTCTTCATTTCTTTTCCCTGTCCAAACTAGTCATTTCTCTCAGTGCAAGCTTTAATGCAGGACTGTTCCGTTTCCACGTCGTCTTGTTTCACATTCACAGAAAACCTTTTCTTCTCGCTCTCTTCTCTTTTTACTCACCTCTTTTTCTGTACGCCTCTAACCTGCCCTTGCTCTCTTCTCTTCTCATTCTCTTCACCTCGCAACCTTTTCTCTTCTCGACTTTCTCTTGTGTCTATTTTTCCGTCTCTTTATCTACGTTCCTCTCCTCTTGTCTTCCCTTTTTGTTCTTTTTTCTATTTTTTCTATCTTTTCTTTTGTGTTCTGTCTGTTCTTTTTTATTATTCTTTCTTTATTTTCAGTATTTCCTTTGTTATTCGGTTTTGTCGTCTCTCTCTCTTCCATTCTTTCTCTTCTCTTGTTTTATTTCTCATTCTTTTCTCTACTTATTTATCTTTCACTTCTCTTTTCTTAACGTTATCTGCTCTCTTTTCTCCTCCCTTGTCCTTTTCCTTTCTTCGTTCCTTTCTCTCTCTCACTCTCTTTCTCTTGTATTATTTCTCACCCTTTTCTCCTTCTCACTATGTATCTCACTACGTCTCTCTTCTCACCTCACCCGTTTCTCATTTCTTCTCCTCATCTCCACTCTCATCCTCCTCTCTTCCCTTTTGTTCTTTTCTACTTCTTTTTCTCTTCCTGTCTTTTTTATTACGTCTTCTTTGGTCTGTCTGCTCTCTTTCTCTTCTCTCCTCCTGTGGTCTGCGTTGCCGTGACACTCAGCTTGCAGTCGAGTGGCGAGCTCCCGTGTGGCCGTGGCTGTAGGTGAGGAGGAGGAGGAGGATGGGGGGATGTGTGGATGGAGCAGCAGGAGGATGGGGGGATGTGTGGATGGAGGAGGGAGTGAGGAGGAGGAGGAGGAGGGGTCTGGTCTGTTTTCTATTACACACACGCCGGCTCTTTGAATCGAGGAAAACCAGCAACTCCCCAAAGTCTCGCAAAAGTGTGGAGACGTGAATGGAGACAAACCCAAACACATGAGCCAAAGCAATCCCCTCTGATTCTACTTTCACTTATAGCCCCCCTCCATTAATCTCACACACACACACACACACCCAGTCACACCCAAACACACACACACACACACATTCAAACACACACTTACACACATGCATACGCATGGCCATAGAGTCTTTCTGGCTTTTATTTGAAATACCAGTGCTATGTCTGGTTTTAGCACACACACACACACACACACACACACACAAACCATCATTTTCTCTTGGTCCATGTGTGGTATCCCTAGCAGAATGTGTGTGTGTGTGTGTGTATATCGTCTTTCACTGTGCACTGCTGGGGCCTGTGTGTGTGTGTGTGTGTGTGTGTTTAACTGAATTTGGCATTTCCCTTTTGCCAGATGTAAAGCAGTCACCAATAGCATCACACTCTCTCTCTCTCTCTCTCTCTCCCTCTCACACACACACACACACACACAGTCTCATCTTTCTGTTCTTACATTAACTCAGTATTACGATTTGTCAAATGTGGTTTTCAAGGGGGTATAAAATGTGCTGTTCTGGTGCGCCAAAACCATACACACACACACACACACACACACACAGAGTCTCTGTAATACAATCTGTGTGAGGTCTTTCCATAGACTCCCATAATGACTAGATGTATATAATTTTACACCTTCACCTAATCCTAACCCTAACCTTGACCTCAGTAACCAACAGCACATCTTTTATCTCTTTTAGTTTCTCAAATAAAACAAGCACATTTTCTATGAAGTCATTTCTCCTCATGGGGACCTCTCAAATGCCCCCACAAAGCCCAAAAAAACAGATAAAAGTCATTTTAGGGGACAAAAAGGTCCCCACAATGCGGTAAATACATGGACACACAGACACACACACACACACACACTGACTTGGAAAGTATCTACAATGCCCAAGGTTAAAATAATCTGATGCATGCATTTGTGTGTGTGTGTGTGTGTGTCGGTGTGCATGTGTGTGTGTGTGTACTTTTGGCTTTAGTGTAATGGGATACTGTAATCCAAAGCTGTCTGAAAGTGGAAACGTATGTCTGTGGTTTTAATTTTACTGAACATTTTTTAAGCGAGTGTTTGAAAGAGATGCCTGTTGCTTTACCGTTCTCGCTCTCTCCTCTTTTCACACCCATGTTTTATACCACCGTCATGCGGTATGTCAGGCCTAAACCTGGATTTTAAATTATTTTGTTATGGCTCGGTCGCTTGCTTGTTTCTATCTTAAAAACTTAAATATATTAAAAAAGACATTCAAGAGAAACTTTTCATGCCATCATCAGATGATTTATTGAATTCTCTACAAATCATGAGGTTCATTTTGTGAATTAATTTACAATAATTCATCGGAAACATTCTCAGCGGCCGTCTCTCGAGCTTCCCCACCCAGCCTAACCAATGTGCAGACTACTGTACAACCACTACTACCTGAACAGGTAGTCTGAACACTGGGCAGGCGGGGCAGGCCTCCGTCCTCTACGTCACGGGGGTCCGGGTTCCACATTGGCAAGCTCGCAACAACACACACATGCACGCAAAAAATTTCACATATACATAATTTGTAGAATTTTGAAGAATGCATAATTTTTTTGAATCATTACCTTTCCATTCAAGATCCAAAAACTTCTTCATCCTACTTTTTAAAAAAAACTTACGTCAGTGTCAACGTCCAACTGCGGCAGGCACATTGGCTTTCAAGTCTGTCCCAGAATTTTGTGGCTGGCCAGCACCGGGAGAGGAGCGATGGCTCCTGATTGGCAGTTTGTGCCGTGCTTCCTGCCCTCCTGTGAAGTTGAGCATGTGAAGTGTCAGGTTTCACACAGAAATCCCCCCAAAATTTTGCCTCTCACCACTACCTAAAAATATATATGATGCACCATCCCATTTCTCCTAAACGCCTGCTGAGCAGTGATTTAGGAACGTAACTCTTCCAAAGAGCATTTTTAATATTTTCACGTCATTTTTTAGGATGTAATGCATATTCTGGATACATATTTAATTAATGAAAATATACGTCACGTTTTTAATTGGTCACCAGTGAGGCGTCATTAATGAAGCTTCTCGCTTTGTAGAATACAGATAAAAATACACATATACACTCCTAACTGTCGCGCGTGAGACTCAAAGACTTTGACGCCCTCGTTGACCCCTTCCACTACCTATAACCCCCTCCCCCTCCAACAATAACGATTTTTTGACCTCAGACAAAAAAATGGCACCCACACACTAACTTCCAAGCACGTATTCTTACTGACTATGCAAGGTTTGAACGGCATGTTTCGATTGATATCTAGCTTTTCAGGTTTGAAGAACCGATGTGGACCACAAAGCACCGATGTACGTCACTCTGGATAAATGCAGTAAATGCAAATCTCTTTTCAAGCCGTTACCACTTACCCACAATCCTCTCTCTTCATCCAGACAAGGAACAGTTCCCGTGGAGGTTCTCCGTTTGCTCCTTGTCTCCCTGCTTTTTATTTTGAAACACTTCTGGTTAGAAATCGGTCAGAGAAACTCACGAAAATAACGCAAAACCTTAAGAGACCGGCTATACTCTACCTCATCCGTTTACTCGGGCTCGTGGTTGACTCGGCCCAGATGTTTCTCGTCCCGAGCAGACCCGAGTCGCAGGATTGCCCGGCCGGCGAAGGGCCATAGAGGGTTTGGCACGTAGAGGAGGAGGGCTTTCGTTCCGTCTGCCCCCCGACCCCCCGGCGTACCCCCAGTTTTGAGTCTCAGGGGCCGCCTTTTCCCCCCCACCTGAAAATGGCGAATCTTCCACTGCCGGCCACTTTGCTGAAGTGTGAGCGAAATTTCGTACGTGAAATTTCTTTTCGGCCCCGAGTCAGACTCCGGACGGGCTCAGATCGGATCGTTCTTACCGGGTGGCACGGCGGCAACTCGAAAGCTTGACGTGGCAGAGCTCTGTTAACTTCCGAGTGAGAGAGCGAGAAAGAGAGAGAGAAGAAGTGGGAGATAGTGAAGGAAAGAGAGGGAGAGAGACGGAGGAGAGGGAGAGGTGGAGCTAAAAATTTTTACCCCCCTCCTCCCTATCCTAACTTCTAACCCTCTCTCCTCCTCCTCCTCTTCCTCCTCCTCCTCCTCCTCCTCCTCCTCTGTCTGGCTCCCTTTCTGCTCTCTCTCTCTCTCCTTCTCTCTCTCTTCCTTACTTTTTGGGGAGGCAGGCAGCAGGAAGTGTCGGGTCAAAGGTCAACAGGAAGTCAAGCGCATTCGTTTTGCCGTGTGTGTCTTGAGTAATTGCTAAAAAAACGGGGGGAGGCCTAAAGGGAAGGAGGGAGTGAAGGAGACATGGGTGCACTTTAAAGGGGGGAACGTGATTGAGAATGAGGCTGCATGTGTGTGTGTGTGCGTGTGTGTGTGTGTATGTATGTGTGAGAGGGCGGACGTTCGGGGTGTGTGTGTGTGTGTGTGTGGGACGGCGCGTGTGTGTGGGAGTCGGAGTAGATGACTCCGGAGGCTGCGAGGCTTTGTAGCCGGTGCAGGAATGTCGGAGTTTTTTGGCGAGGACGCGGGGTTGTAATAACTCCAGATGTGCGGCTCTGTGGTCGCCCCGCTCGGCCCGCTCTGTTTTTTCTGCCCAGGCCGATTTCCTTTCCCTGTCCGAGCCGAATAAAGGGGCCTTTATGTCGTCAACCCGCCCCGTCTACCCCCTACCCCCACTTGCCCAATCCCCCCCGTGCGCCCGGCCCCCAACTCGTAGCCCCCTCCCCACTTTCCCCTCGAGTGTGCGCCCAACGCGCTGGGCAGGAAACGCAGTGAACGGCGTTCGAAATCTGGAATGACTTTGCGTGTGGCGGAGTTAGAAAAGGTCGAAAAGGGGCAGATGATTAGTGACCTCTCAGTCCTGTGTGTGTGTGTGTGTGTGCGACACACTGAAGAACACTCTACCACTCCTCTCCTCTTTCACCCTCACTCGTTCTTTATCTTTTTCTGCCGACTCGCTCTCTCCTCCTCACTCACTCTCCATCCTTTTCTCTCTCTTTCTGAATTACTTTATCTCTCTCCATCTTTTTCTCTTATTCGTTCTCTCTTTCATTTGTTATTTCTCTCTGTCTTTCTCTTTCTCCCCCCTTCTCTCTATGACTCACTCACTTGTATATCTTCTTGCCAGTCTTTTCCATTCTCTCTCTCACTTATGTCCATCTCAATACCTCTTTCTCTCTTTAACTCACTCTCTTTCATTCATCCTTTTCTGTTCCTTTCTCTCATTCTTTGTCTCTTCCTCCATCTTTTTCTCTCATTTTTTGACTCTCATTCACTTTTTGTCTGTCTCCCTCTCTCTCTCTCTCTCCTCCTCTCTGACTCACTTTTTGTCTCTCTCTGTTTCTCTCTCTCTCTCCATCTTTCCTTGTCATTCGTTATCTCTTTGTTTATCTTTTTTTCTCTCTCATTCTTTCTTACACACATACCCCCTCCGTCTCCCTCTCTATCTCATTCTCTCTTTTTCCTTCACTCTCTTTCTGCCACTTTTCCGTTTTTTCTTATTTTCTCTCTCTCACTCATTCACTACTTTTTTGCATTCCTCTTTCATTCTTTATTTCTCTCTATCTTTATCGCCCTCTCCTTTTCTTACTCACCTACAGTCATGTCTGCCTCCCCTCTCTTTTTCTCTATCTCTCTTTCACGTTTACTTTTTTGCCTGTCTCCGTCTCTTTCTGTCTTTCACTCGCTTTTTCACTCGTTCACACTCACTTCTTTCTGTCTCTCTCTTTTTCACTCTCTTCTTGTCCGTCTCCCTTTCTCTCTCCCTCTCTCTGACTCTCTTCCTAAACCTCTGATTCTTCCTCTCTCTTTCTCTCTCTCTCTCTCTCTCTCTCTGTCTCTCAGTCCTTCTTACACACATACTGCTTCTGTCTCCATCTCCACTCCCTTCTCTCTTTTTCCTTCACTCTCTTTCTGCCATTTTCCCTTTTTCTTTCTTACTTTCTCTCTCTCACTCACTAGCTTGTTTTGCATTTCTCTCAACTGCGCCCCACTGCTTCTCTTAACCTCCACTTTACCCATTTCTGTTCTTTAAAATAAAACTGCCCCCTCCATCGATTGACCATAAGCAGTAGAAGCGGTTGAGTGAGATGGGGAAGACGGAGCCCCGCGCCAAGCGCAGCGCGCTGACTCTGTTTGCTTTAGCTACGGTTTCGCCCCTCGAACCTGAGTGCAAAATCAAAGCGAGGCTCCTCTGGGAGCTGCCTCAGCAGTCCTGAAGCTAGCAGGCCGAGCCAAGAGAAAGAGAGCGAAGGGAGAGGCTGAAAGAGAGGTGGAGGTGGAGGGGGAGGCAAAAAGAAATGAATAGTCACATGACGGAGAGACGTTTCTCATTTCTTTGTTTAGAACTTCTGATAGAATTTATGTTTAGTCTGATTTTTTTCCCAGTGTGTTATAAATACAAATTAAGGTTCAGAACTCTTAATTTCTAAGAAAAATTGTGGCGGTTTAAGTCATACTTTTCGGTCGTTATATTTCCCCAGTTAATTTGCACATTATTATTGCAAATAAGGAAAATTTAAACAGATCTGCCTTGAACATAATTGCAGTGCTTTGTTAGTTTTTCTCAGTCAAACAAATGTGTATGTCATTCACAAATATGGGCAAAATAAGATAAATTATGTACACCTTATTTTGGTAAATGAATTTAAGCTATGGCAAATTGAGATATTCCATAAATTAACCCAGAGTGTGTACTGTCAAATGACATTTTTACAGGAGGTGATTAAGGGAAAATCTGTAATATAACTGGATTTCATTGGGGGAGTTGGTTGCGTAACGGTTAGGCAGGTTGTCCCGTGATCAGAAGGTCGCCATTTCAAATCCCAGACCGATAAAGGTAAAGGTACTCTTATGCTCTTATGTCCAAAACTGTTATTTTTCAGGAACTCGAAAACATAATGTATATTCTAAATATATGAACAATGCGTCGTCAAAACTCTCAACACTTTTCATTGGTTAAATATTTCTAAAACTGTCAGGCCAACATGAAGACTGACCAATAGAATTACTTCATAACAAAGTATAATAACGGACCAAAAAGAAAATGTACCCCCCCAACAGCGACGATATATGAATTCAGTTAACAAACTGCCAGTACGTTTTCAGTCATTTTAATGGATTTTAAACAGGGATGTTATGGGCTTTTTGTCCTCCCAAGGAAAGAAAAAGAAAATATTTTGGCCCCTCAAGCCAGTTTTAGGTCGACAGCGTTATCTAAACCCAGTTAAAAAATGGGGTTAGAACATTTCAAGCTTGTTTTAGTGCCAAACCATTTGAATCTGTGGATTAAAAATTTCCAGCCTCTAACCAACAAAGATGAACCTGTTTAAAATCTATGCTGGTCGATCCAGTTTTGTTTCAGCGGGTATATTAGACGGAATAGAGTAAAAGTCTGTGAACGGTGCTTAAAAAAAGAATCCATGCAGTCGTAGTCAGCTTGAGAGTTTTGGCCGATAAGACTCTGGGCTGAGAAATCTGTCTGGATAGCTGTGAGACCTGTGATTCTCAATGAGCTGTAGAGAGCGATAAGAAAAAACAGCATTCAACGGCTGTGTGTGTGTGTGTGTGTGTGTATGTGGTCATTGAGTTTATGCACAAAGTCTACTGTTCATAGAGTTTGGTTGTGTTAGAGAAAATCTGGGGGTTAAAATCCAACCCCTAAGTTAAAAAGAAACACCTCTAAAACTGTTATTTTGGTTACTGAAGTTAGACGCGAGGCTAGAGTTATTCTTCAACACTTTGCATAGGTAGGTCCACATTTATAATACAAATGTGGCACTTTTTAATACCCGGATAAAGTGTTGAAAGCCCATGTGTGTCTTATCTTAGCAATATGTGTGTGTGGGAGGGGAAGAAACACACATCTAGACATCCCTACATAACATTATTGAGATTATTATCTGTCTCTGCACACATTGCTTAATGCCCAGCGGATACGACCCTGTTAGAGAGCGTAAGTCATGACGGCAAAGGTAAATTACACTACAAATCACACCACAGATGTCGGTAAGATAGCAACCACATTCACCAACTTTTCCTAAACTAAAGGTTTAACACACTCTTAAAAAACCACGACATCAGCTCTCATTCAGTGTTAGTGTCTTTGCGTATTGCAGTTTACCAACTTGAGACCAGTGAAGGTTTACACCTCTACTGACTGATATAGATTATATTCTGGTTCATAATTACATGTTATGGAAGTGTACTTGTCATGTTATAACCAGAACAATTGTCATGTTTTAATGTGAGAATTTAGTTTGATCGGTTTCATGTGATAAGGAAAATGAGACTTGTTATTTAGCCCCATTAAATTAAAGCTATTTTTTCACCAGCTTCATTTTTGTGGTTTCAACAGTGAAATAACAGTGAGCCTCCAGTAGATGGAACTGAAATTGCAAAAAAGCAGCTGGCAAATGACCAAATATCTCGGAGCAGCACGGAGGATCCTGAGTTCAGAATCCAAGATGGCTGCTCAGTGCAAATGCTGCAATTTTTAGTGTTGTTTGTGTCTAATTACAGTCATACTGCACGAGAAATGCCATGCTATGTGTTGTTTATCAAGCAGCGATGCTAAACTGGTTGGTCGATGTTGCTAAAAGCAAATAACTAGCCTAGTTAGTCAAACAGGAGTATGTTTCCCAATAGCATAGTTGCTAACGTATTGCTAACTAGGTTCACAACACTGTGTTATTTGCTAATGTAGACTGACATATTTAGCAACTATGCTTTTGGGAAACTCCTGAATACTCCTGAATCAGCAACTCACGATGGAAAATTCCAATAAAAAGTGCAGATGCAGTGTTAGCGTTAGTGTTAATATAAGCCTAGCCTCTTCTATCCGAGTTCAACTCTCCTGTGGCAAATGGAACGCATCCAACTTGGTTTGAGCGGATGTAGCATCGTTTAGCCAAATTAATCTTGGATCCAAATGGAAGCCAACTTCAGCCTTGTTTCCCTTAACCTATCAAGATAAGTTTTCATGTTATAATGTGATATGTTTATTTTATACGTTGTAATAATTTTTCAAATTATAGCCTGATAGTCTGATCTTTTTGTTTCATTCTTGCATGACAGCAATATGCTTTTAAATATTTTTCATTCAGACGCTAATCAAATTAGTTAAAAGAGTAAATCGCAACTTGGTTTGCCATTGATGCCAGCATGAAGGATTTAACAGAACAACTTTAGCTCATTGCAGGTAATTGGAACAATGAGAACCATTAAAATGGTATCCCTCAAAACCATCCCTGCTGTTGAACAAGCAACTGCAGTTTTTACATATGTTATACATTTCCCACCTGCAAAAACTCCTAAGAAACTGGTCTCAGTTACCCACGCATACGAGACTGACTATAAAACAGCTCCTAAACCCCTCTAACAAAAGTCCCATCGTTTTACAGCCATATTACCTGATCCTGCCTCTCCTCCTCTTTGATATATCCAAAATGTGTGGGCAAACGTAAAAGTTGTGCCGCACCCAAAAACACGAATGTGGCAAACACTGAGTGAAAGCGTAGGGGGAACTTTTAGCCTGAACCATGGACAACTAATGCTGAACGCCCTCATTAGCTTACTTTTGTTGGCCGCACGGGTGTCGCCTCTTTCTTGAGATTTGGTTATAGAAAGCTTTGAGAAAACCGCAAGACCTATTGTCGTCTCAAGTAGTATAACGATGAAAAACAGGGTGTGTATGTCTTAAAGCATGTTTTGGAATTTCTCTGCAAATCTTCAGAATTTTCTGTCTCTTTTGGAAAACTCCCAATAATTAAAAAATATTCACAGATATTTGCATCAGAACAAATTTTAACCCTTTATTCCGTCCATATTTGCTTTACTACTCACAATCCTACAGAAATGCAAGATTTCGGAAACTTTTTGCCAAGTATTTGAGTGGACGGAGATACTCCTTTCATTCTGAGAGCTTTACAGGGTTAACACGTCTTCATTGCGGAGTGCGGCTTGGAGGTTGCGGAAAGTCGTTTTGGAAGCAAGGCTGGTTTGAATTTGGACCAGCTATGATTCTCAGCCATTCCTGTGGTAGATTTGAGCTCTTTCTTTTCTCTCTCTCTCTCTTTCTTTCACTCTTTTTTTTCTCCTCAAAACATCTAGTCAGAATGAACTCAGCAAATCCCGCCAGTTTCTTTATTTTCTTTCTTTCTTTCTTTCTTACAAAGACGGCTGACACACGGTGGAACATTTCTAACGTAAAGAGAGGAAAACTTTTTTCAGGGTGAATAGCCAGCGAGACGAAAGTTCTCCAAAGGAACGTCAGTCCCTCTTTCCTTTTTTGAGGGAATTATAGAAAGACGGAGCGAGGGAAAAAGAAGGGAGCATTTCAAAAATTGCTGTTGGCCCCCACCCAAGGCCCAGTCTCTCTGGTAATGAGGGGTTAGGAGTGCTGTTATTGCTCCCATATGTAGCTCTGCCTTTTTGCTGCCTTTGATGCAAACCCAAGTCACCAGCACTCCAGTCTGCCTTACACACACACACACACACACACGCTCACACAAATACAAAAATATAGACCCACACAGACACACGTACTGTACACTACACAGAAACACCACACACACTCACACAGAAAGAGACATAAAAACAGGCATCACACAGTTATAACACACCTACACACAACATAAAGACACACATATAGGAACAGCGCACACACATAGTATAGAAACACAAAGACGAATATATTAACACTCATACACACACATTCGCAGCACAAAAACGCAGACACTTAAACTGAATCACACACACTTTTGCTCTCTCACACGTCTTTTCCAACCAATAGGCTTCCTGTTTGTCCTGACTTTCACAATCACATATTTCACATCACTGTCCACATTGTAGACTTGTGTGTTTGTATGTGTGTGTGTGCGTGTGTGTGTATACACCAAGGAGAGGTTTTGCGGGTGTTTAAATAGTATCTCACTATCACTTACGGCACCGTCCTTGCCACATTTGTGTCAGCCAGAGGGTGTGTGTGAGTGCGTATTTGCTTGGAGAAGTGTGTTTGCAAGCCCCACTTTTTGTTTGGATTAGGCAGGCGGGGGGCTGGAGTGAAACGTGAGGTGTGTTTACGAATCCAATCTCAACTTCCTCTGCTTTATAATTACGCTGGTATTAGTCAGGAGTAAAACAAAACAACGGAAAGTTTTTTCCACCTCTCTCTCTCTCTCTCTCTCTCTCCGCCCCGTGTTTTCCATTCAGATATTTCGTTCCGTCCATCAGCAGCGAGTCTCGGATTTTAGATGGTTAGAATGTTTGTATTCTGCAAAATTAATTGCAAGAGTTTTTTTATGGAGCTTAAAATGTCATGAGCGTTTTGAGTGAAGCAGAGTAAAGCGAAGAGGAACTGAGCCGCGCTAGTTAACTTTACAAGAACACATGGAAAATCATTCTGTGTGTGTGTGTGTGTGTGTGTGTGAGTGAGGGAGAGAGAGAATGGGTGGGTGAGAGAGAGAGAGAATGAATGAGTGAAATCGTGAAAATTAGTGAGTGAGTGAGAGAGAATGAATGAGGGAGAGAGAAAGGAAGAGAATGAGAGATTGAGAGAGAGAGAGAGAGAGAGAGAGAAATTTGAGAGAGAAAGAGGGGAGAGAGGGAGATGTTTAGATGGAGGGTCTACCTTCACACGAAGGGTAATCTGGCTTCTCACCTTCTGATGACTTCCATCCGCTGTGTGTGTGTGTGTATTTATGCGTGTGAAGTATGTTTAGATGGCATTTCTGCCCAACGTTTGTGTGTAGGTTTTTGGATATTTCTGAGGACATGACAAGACAGGAATACCTGAGATTTGTCTGATTTTTCTAGTGATGTGAAGCCATTTTTGTATGAGGAACAATTCTTGAGCAAACAGAATGCCCAGGTTCAGGTTTTCTGTGACAAAGAAGGCAAAAGATTAGCTTTCAGTCAAAGTCAAAGTAAACTTCTATGTTGTGTGTGTGTGTGTGTATTTATAAGTTTACTTTGACTTTGTATACATAGAGACGAGACGACGTGGCTCCAGTTTTACAGAGTACAAAAAAGACAAATAAGGCACATAAATAAATAAATAATAATAATAATAATAATAATAATGAATAAATATACAGTAAACTCTAAAGAGGTAGAAAATGAAGTAACATGCAGTATTCAAACTACTATTATGATACTGGAACTGCAGCAGTTCAATATGGAAATTCTACACAGAGAATATATGTGACCCGATCTGCCGTAATGAGTCGGAAGTCGGCGTTCTATTTATTTAGATACGGGCCGATTAGGTTGAAAGACATCAAAAATATCGATTTTTCTTTTTTGGTCTTATATGAAAGAAAAGGTCTTTAAAATTTATCTGGTCTCCAAAAAAGAAAAATCAATATTTTTGATGTTTTTCAACATAATCGGCCCGTATCTAAATAAATAGAACGCCGACTTCCGACTCATTACGGCAGATCGGGTCACATATTAAAAATAACAGTATCTTCATAAAGTTAACTATGTGATGGGTTTAATAGTATGTGCAAATTGTTAAGTGGAGAAAACTATAATCAGTGTGTCCGCCAAACGTGTTGTTTCACTGAGAGCGCTCAAACCCCCACTTCCAGAGCGGCCATCGGGCACTTCCGCGTTCGTTCCTATTTCAACGTGTTTCTTTCAGATCGCTAGTTAAGCCGACAGGATGGCGAGAAATCGCACCTTAGCATTAGTGGCAGCATTTGAAACAGATTCTCCCATGTCTTTGCGACGAGATTGGGTGCATGAAATCTTCTCCAGCTGCTCCAGATACTCCGCCATTTGTAATGAGTTCTTGACAGTGTATGTCCCGCCCCTTCCTCGATTTTGATTGGCCGGCAAGAGACGAATGACACTGACAAACGCAGCGCTGTTCTAAAAGTTGAACGGATTTCAAATTGAAGCACACTGCAACGAAAACGCCTCCACTGGCATTTTTTTCCCCGTTAAAGGTGCTTATAGCGCTCTGAACACTGAAGCTCATAGGATTTCTATTAAAAATAGGCACTGCCAGCAGGGGAAAAAAAACGTGTTTGCGTAATATGTGCAAATATTGTAACAGAAGTCAAAGGAGAAAAATACAACCAGTAGTATGTACAAATAATCAGCAATAATTGTGCAAATATTGTAACAGTAGTCCATTTTAGTTACTGAGATTAGGATTAGGGATAGTGTTAGGTGTGGCTGTGGTATTATTTACATCTAGTCATTATGGCAGTGAAAAGGAGAGGCTTAACGAAATGATATTGACAATGTGTGCGCATAATATTCATGCATATTAAAATATATATTAACACATTCAGAGGAGACTAAGAACCTTTGTTATACGGTTTATTCAGTGGCAGTGGTAGTCTGTGAGTGTACTTTCTAAGTATGGGTTGCCTTTGAGAGTCTGTCTGGCTTCCTGTGCGTGTGTGTGTGTGTGTGTATGTGAGTCTGTGTGTGTGTGAGAGAGAGAGAGAGAGAGAATTACATAAAAGTCTGTTAAGAGGATAAAGTGCTGTCTGGTTGTTCTTGGGCTGAATCATGACAGATAACCCTGCTCTCTATGTCATCCCTTTTTCCTTTATTCCCTGCACTCCTTCGACACACACTACTCCAACTCCCACACCATCCATCTCTCTCTCTCCCTCTCTCTCTCTCTCTCTTTTCCTCTCTTCTTTTTTTGCACACTCTGGCTGAGGGAAAGGAAAATGTGTGAGTCACTAAATGGGGCGCTCCCCTCTGTGTGTGTGTGTGTGTGTGCGTGTGTATGAAGGAAAGAGAGAAAGAGAGAGATGGAGAGAAAGAGGGAAAGAAAGTGTGTTAGATGACGTCACTCACACACAGTGCTATAGTAACAGAGTGTTTTGTCTCTAGTGAGAAGCACCTGGTTCCAGCTGGCACGTCCACCTGACCAAAGGGACACTTTTTTTTCCTTTTTCCCCTCTCTTTCATTCTCTCTTTCCCTCCCTCCCTCCCTCCCTGTCTTTCTCTCTTCCCTCGGAAAGCCCCTGAGCTTCAGTGCATCTTAGAGCTTATTACTCTCATCCCGTGTCCACTCAGGTCTGATCCAAGTTCATCTTGCAGATTCACTACAGAAGCCAAAGGCCGTTCTGACCCTGTCCGAGGTCCTTACATAATCTCGACCACAATAAAAGGATGTTGATGATTCTAAAAATACACATATGATCGTAAATCTTGGGTTTGTGTTTTCTGTGTGGCCGGCAATGAGTAATAATAAACGATTACTAAGCAAATCCAGCTTTTGGTCCAGAAACCGCAGCACTGAATTGTAAACGGGTGACTCCTCGTCGCTGCTGTTTTAAAGGAGCGACCTGCTGAAAATGCTGTGAATAATAGCTGACACGCAGATCACACTGATCAGTAATTATTAACAAAAATATTATTGGTTTCTATTCATTTTAGCCACATTAGCGTCTTTGATTAGCACACCCTTCCCATGACGCTAATGTGGCTAACAGTAAATGAAAACTAATAGCAAACTGATTAGCCAATATACTGTGCCTGTCAATTTATGAGTAGAGTTCCCCTTTAAACATACTCCTCACACACCCACACACACACGCCCTCACTCACTATCACGTTCCTTGCAGCACACAGACACACACACACACACACTCCTGCAGGCCGTACCGGGGGCGGGCATGTTTGATTTGGTGCAGCAGCAGCAGCAGCAGCTGGCAGGCCAGGGCGTGGTGCCCTCTCCCAGGGTGGGGGAATGCCAGTGCCAGGCTTGTGCCCGCCGGTCTGCAGGCTCCTGACGGGCCGCCAGGCTGCTGTGGTGCAGACCGCTCTGTCTCTCTCTCCCTCCCTCCATCGCGCCCGCTGGTTTATTTTAGCTCTGCTGCCTCTAATCAGTTCCAGCCCTGCTGCGGTGGGGCCTGAGGGGAAAAGAAAGAAAGAAAGAAAGAAAGGGTTCTCTCTCTCTCTCTTTCTCCTTCTCTATCTATCTATCTATCTATCTATCTTTTCACTCTTTCTTCCACAGTCCTTCTTTTTATTCTTTTAATCAATCCGTCAATCTAAACACACACTTCACATCTCTCTCTCCGCCCTCCTCCATCTCAATCTTCTTATCTTTTTTATTTACCCTTCTATCTTCCATTCTCCTGGTGTAACTCTGTCCGTTTACCCATCTGTCTTAAACAGCCTTCATTTTCTTCCAGACCATTCTCTCTTCTTCTGTCCTGTTTTACACAACATCTTTCTTCAGTCTGTTACCCATCTTTTATTCCGTTATATGCTCTTTCAGACGATTACTGCTCTGTTTGGTCTCCTGCTTTCCCTTGGTCGCTGTGCTTCTTCTGTGAATCCCCTTTCCTAATCAGATTCCAATTCTGGCTTTGATAAATGTAGCAACCTAAAGGAAAAGAGGCATGTCAACACTACTCAGCATCAACCGTTGCATTAGTCCAGAGAAATCAGAGATGAAAATGAACCTCTCTCTCTCTTTCTGTCTGTCTCTCTCTCTCTCTCCGTTCTAAACGCTCTTCTTTTCCGCCCCCTGCAGGAGAAGGAGAAAAAGTACATGCTGCAAGTTGACAACCTGAAGCTGAGAGATGTGGAGAAGAGCTTCATGTCCAGCAAACACATCTTTGCCCTGTTCAACACCGAGCAGAGGTCAGATAAAATCCTCTGTTAGACAGAACAGTGAATCACTACTGTCATCTGGAAACTGTCCGTGAAAATGTTTCTTTACACACAGGAATGTGTATAAGGACTACCGTCAGCTGGAGCTAGCCTGTGAGAGTCAGGAGGAAGTTGACGGCTGGAAGGCATCTTTCCTGAGAGCCGGTGTTTACCCAGAACGTGTGACGGTGAGTTTTCTTTTTCGTCACTCTCTGCCAGTCTTACGTAGCAACACCTGATGTCTCTGTAAATTATAAAGCAATTCAGATTTTTTGCACACCCTTCATACAGCCATAAGAGGGTGTCATTTAAGTCTCTGTCACATCCTGAGCTGTGTTCATCTACGTATTAAACATGGAGATTACAATACGGAAATAAACACCCACTTTTAACTTCCTTAGGAACAGTTACCTTAAGCATACAGTCACTCACTTAAAAAAGAGAACCTACATGGTTGAAGAAGTTATGCATTTATGTAGCATTTTCTAGACCCCCAAAGCGCTTTACAAAGGCAATGGGCCTCCTTCACCAGCTGTTCTTAAGGAGAAATTTGTTCTTAAAAGCCACTTATGGCTTTTTAATGAAGGTCCTGACATTCGCCAATATTTTCTTACTTGAGATTTGTTCATAGGTAAGAAGAGCAGTCTTATGTTAATTTTATTGCATTGCATGTTTTGCATAACCTGTAGCATATCGGGGTTTCTGTTCAATTAAACAGTTGTATAATATTATTGAAATGTAAACATTCATTATTGTAAGAACTTGCAAACAGTTTAAAAACACTCTATGAATCAGACATAGACTTTTCTTTAGAACTTTCTTCACTTTCTTCACTTCAGCCAGCACTGATGTTTTGCTCTACTTGGATGATGCTTCAGCAACAGTTTTGCATCAGTACACTCGCTACACATGACCTAAGGTGCGGTGAGGATTTGACAGGGTGATGATGGGTAATTTAGCAGGACATCAGGGTTCCACCTCAACTCTTTTAGAATGATGTCCAAGGATCTTTTGTGAATTCAGGGAGTCAGGACCTGGTATTATTTAGGTTTTGGCTAATTCTAGAACAGAGGTGGGAAGTGATGAAGTATGGATGCTTCGTTACTGTACTTACATAGAATTTCCAGGTATTTCTCCAGGTATTTTTCTAATACCTTTCTACTTTTACTCCCTACTTTTTCAAAAAAAATATCTGTACCTTCTACTCCTTACACATTCAAAACTGAAACCATAAATGTGTTGTTGTTGAGAAGATTTCTGTGGTAAAAGTGGCTGTGGCTAGACACCAACAAGGTGGGCGTTCCTAATAAAGTGGCTTGTGGATGTATAAATGGATTATGGTTTTGTATGCACATTATATAAATAAATCCTTACTGTCTTTATTACTCACTGTACACTTACTGTACATGTTGTACTGTCTATCTCTGACATTGTGCTTTTTCTTTCCCAAACAGGACAAAGAAAAGGTATGTGCTCCAAACGTTCTTTAACTTTCACCACAATCTCCTTCCCTTCCAAAGATGATTAAAAATGTTGACTTTTAGGCTAAGCAACTTTTTTCATTTATTGTCAGATTAGACTTGACTATTAGTTTTAGAAACTATGTATATTTCCCTAGAAACTCTGAGCGAGAGAAAGAGAAAAGATGGAGAAACAGACATAGACAAGTTCAATTTGAAGTAGTGAGAGAGGCTCGGGACAGAGAAGAAGAGATGCAGACAGAGAAGAATAGATATGGAAAAAAGCTTTGTCTTAACTTGATATTCTTGTTGTTTATTTGTTGTCCAGAGTGAGGGCGGTGAGGAGAATGGCTCAGACGGCTTCGTGCACTCAATGGACCCCCAGCTGGAGAGGCAGGTGGAGACGATCCGCAACCTGGTGGACTCCTACATGGGCATTGTCAACAAGACCATCCGCGACCTCATGCCCAAAACCATCATGCACCTCATGATCAACAATGTGAGTCGCAGGGGGCGGTTAAAATTGTTGTTTTTTCTTTCAAGGAGGCGGTTAAGTTTTAGTCATTTTTGTGGTTTGGGAAACAAGCAATATGTAATATCTCTTGCTGTCTGTCCAGACGAAAGAGTTCATAAATGCGGAGTTGCTGGCTCAGCTCTACTCGTGCGGGGACCAGAACACGCTGATGGAGGAGTCGGCCGAACAGGCGCAACGCCGCGACGAAATGCTGCGGATGTACCACGCACTGAAGGAGGCGCTCCACATCATCGGAGACATCAGCACCACCACCGTGTCCACCTCGCTACCCCCACCTGTGGACGACTCGTGGCTCCAGGTGCAGCGTACAGGATCTGGAGGAAGGTGAGAGAGAGTCAGAGAGTTTATCAATAAAGTCGGCTACTATTTTGATTCTATTTATTGCAGGAGCTAGTAAAAGACATGAGAAAATATCATGCTGATTTAACACAGTAACTTCAGTTCTTATCAAATCACAGAAATGCGTTAACGTACTTTGTAACTTTCACATAACAGCATCCATCATAGCAAGAAAAGACACAACTGAGGAGGTAAAGAGGCCAAAGGAGATAAATAAAGCTTCTGATATGTTATGCTGAGGAAATGGCGCCACCACCTGTTGAAATGTAGCTAAATGTTTGTTTTTGAGTGTACAGTTGGTCACTTAATGGCCATGTACAATCTACATTTTCATGTTCTTTTGTTAACTATTGACTACAGTTGATTACTAATTACAAAATTATTGTCATTCAAAGCATTTATTTAGTAGAGGCTGATATACCTGGATTGATGCAAACTGAACTGCAAAGCCACTTTGTCTTGGTTATTGTCTTTGATTAACTGATTGATTGATTCGAAATGTACTGGACATTTTTTAATCTGTTAATCTGGACTGTTTAATCCTGTTAAAATGGGATGTTAACGGCCATAGCAGTGGGTCCCAAACCTTTCCTCATGTTGTGGAATTCAACAAATACTACACATAGTGAAGATTTTTTTTAATGGAGTAGTCTCCATAGTTTTATTATTCAGGGTAATTAAATAATATCACACTATTTAGTTAAGTCACACAGTTCACATAAAAGCAAGATGAGTGCAAAATAATTACTGTTGTTGTGCAAATACAAAAAAGAGGAAGAAAAATGTTAAATTTCCTCTAGACAAACTGAGATGCTGTATAGATTTGTTACAAAAAGCTGGAAAAGCACATGAAAGCTTGACAAAAGAAGCCAAAGCCAAATCAAACACACTAGTCCTAAAACGTCTCTCTCCTCTCCCTTTTATTTGTCTTTTTCCTGAAGATCTCCCGCCACCAGCCCCACCCCTCAGAGGCGAGCCCCTCCTCCGGGACCCCCAGCTCGCCCCGGTTCTCGCGGCTCGGCCCCTGGACCCCCTGCTGCCGGCGGTCCACCCGTGCCCTCTCGCCCCGGGGCGTCTCCGGACCCGTTTGGAGGGCCGCCCCCCCAGGTGCCCTCCCGGCCTAACCGCGCCCCACCCAGCGTGCCCAGGTGAGAGAGAAACAAGCCAGATTTAGATCTTCTTTTCAAAAAGAAATTTGATGCCCACTCACTAAAATCCAGCTTACGGGAGCTTCACTGTATGAGAAGTAAAACATTAACAAATAAGCTTTGCCTATTTTAACAAATTGCATCTGCTCACAGCCGAGGAGTGTGAGAAACACCCCCCTGACGGAGCGGTGTGGGTGAGTGAATAGGGCCAATCGCCGGGCACCATTTCAACGTTTAAACGATAAGAGATGGCGAGTGTGGGGTCATTAATCGGTCATTAATGAAAAAAATTAACATCAAAACGTATCAATGGTTGGCTTAATGACCTTAATGATGCTGTTATTTAATTATTTGCTTATTACATCATTTATAACTTATTTAATTCTTGCCGATTTATCGTTTTGATTGTCGTTATCGTTCAAACGTTAAAAGTATTTGATCACTGGGTGTCTAGTGTATATGAAAATATCTGGAGTATGAATGAGTGAAGAACACGAAATAGCTGAGCACCGACATCTCCGCACTCTGTGTGTGAAGACACTGCCGTCCTGTAACAAGCATCTCACATGCTAAATAATCACACCCACTCACACACACACACACACAAAAGTAAGCACAAGGAGTACTACTTTGACCATGGTTAATCAGTGGTTGTAGGGCAAAGTACTGAGAGAGAGAAAGAGAAGGCGGAAAAAGAGTAGAAAGGAGAGAGTAGAAAAAGAAGGTGGGAGATACAAAGGTGAAGAGACAGAAAGAGGGGGAAAAGGAAAGGGGGGCGGTGAGAGAGAGAGACAGACAGTACAGACATAAAGTGGGGCAAGAAGGAGGAGGTTACAAGAAAGAAGGAGAGCGAGAATGCTATGTAGGCAGATAAAAAGAGGATTGACATTAGAAAGAAGGGAAAAAGAGCAGGCAGAGATGAAGGAAACATATAGAGAAAGGGTCAGTGGAGAGACAGAACAGCAGAAGAGAGATAGAGGAAGAGTGAGAGACACAGAACTTGGACAAGGAGGAGAAGAGCGGAACGGAATAGAGACAGAAGAGGATAAACTGAAAATAAGGGATTGATTGAGGAAGGGATAGACAGGGAGGGAAGAAAGAGAGAGAGGAAGAAGGGATAGGAAAAGAAAGCAAGAGAGAAAGAGGTTGATACCGTTCACGTTCTTTGTTTTTCTCATGCCCTGCTGATGTGTTTTGTGATCTCATACTAACAGCAGCTTTTCTCTTCACAATGTCACGCCGTTCCACGCTGTTCTGTCCTGCACACATGCACACACACTCTTAACTCTCAACACGTCTGTAGCAGGAGGTGACTTACATCATTAGATGAGAATTTTACTTAGATATAACCCTCTCATAACTTATCTATTGTTTGCAAAATGGACTGAAATAATCCTGGCCCTGGATCAGCAAGGAATTCTCACATTTATCTCTCTATTAGCAAATATCCTCTGACCAGATTTAAGATTAAAGATTCTTTATTAGTCATATACTTATGTATACAAGAACAACATGCAGTGAAATGTACCCTAAGATGTGAAGTGTATTCCTACATGTAAAGTGCAGAGTGCCTTATTGTTGCAATTACTGAACATACATTTTCGGATCTGACCCATTTTACCCTCTGCTACAGACAATTCATCCTTCTGACCTCCAAATCTAACCTAGAAGCTAACACTCCTGTCATTTGTGTCCTTGTAGCTGTCCTTAAATTAGAAGAGTAAAACCTCAGAGATTGAGTTAATTTGGCACTCCCACTCTCAGATCAGGTTTTGGACATTTGGTCCTGAGGTTTTGCCCTTCACCGCACTATTAGTTGAGATTGGAGTCTCTCTTCCACTTAAATGTGTTTTCTGCATGTTCCCTCCTCTTCCCTTCTCCTCCACGCCGCCCCCTCCCTCGCTCTGCCACCCCCACTCTGTTTATGATGACTTTCTGCAGAATTACGATCAGTGACCAGTGAGGACCGGCGTGCCTGGTATGTGTGTGGTACTCGTGTCCAGGCTCCGTAACCTCTCTGATATTAATAAACAAATAATGACTAACTTGCTTGCACATCGCTGCATGGCTGTCTGCCTCTGAACACTCCCTGAAGATTCACACACACACACACACACACACACAGACAGTCTTGTATTACTATCTTTGTGAGGTTGTGAGGTCCATAGGCTCCCATAATGACTAAAGTACATAATTTTACACCTACACCTAATCCTAACCCTAACCCTAACCTTAACCTCAGTAACCAAAAGCACATCTTTTACCTCTTTTAGTTTCTCAAATAAAACAAGCACATTTTCTATAAAGTCATTTCTCCTCATGGGGACCTCTCAAATGTCCCCACAAAGCCCAAAAAAACAGATTAAAAGTGATTTTAGGGGACAAAAAGGTCCCCACAATGCGACAAATATATGAACACTCACACAAACACATACACACACCTTCTGGGAGTGGGTAAATCCATCTAATACACTGCAAACTCCTTCAACTTGGCCCACTTTCTTTTTAAGAACTACTGAGTTACGCCCTTACAATGTTGTTGGTTATTGGCCATTGTAGATTTAAAAAAATATTAATAATTGGAGTTGACAGATGTGGGATTGTGGGGAAAGGTCAGATGTTTTGATATTAAAGTCATAAATTTACGAGAAAAAAATCTGGCTGTCCTCTGAGACATAAAGTCATAAGGCTGACAGAAAAACCTCAAGCCTCCTGACGTTACAAAACATTTGACACACTTTTATTTTTAATATACCTGTCAAGTGTGTTTTTATTATATACATACATCATTGGAGAATGAAAAAAGGCTTGAAGGACTGCAGAGAAACGTTCACTATGAAACTTTTGTAGATTATCTTTATGGAACAGATGAGCTCTCATGCACATGAGCAAAATCCGTTCTGTAAAACTGATCTCGGCCTGGGGTGTGTTCCACAAAAGCAGAGTGATCATTAGCAACTAACATAGTGCTGCTGACATAATAATACGTTAGTATTAAACTCTGCTTTTAGGAAACGCACCCCTGAATGCTGCACTGTTTAAAGTTTCAACTTCGGAATAGGCCAATATGCCTATTTAGCTCACACCTTGTTTGTGAGCTGGTGTGTGGAAGTGTGTGGCCTGCTTGTTTTTAGTTTGACGACTTTTGCTTTATTCCAACAGAATTTAGACCCTACAGAAGAAAACACTCACACTTACACTATTCTGAACAAGGTCTCGGCAGGTTTGAACTGTGAGAGCAAACTTTGCCAAGTGTCGCCTGGTTTCTGTCGGTTGTGTGTTTGTTTGGTCAATGCATCAAACCCATTTAAGATACGGAAGCAGAATATTGACATATCGCACATGTGATTTTGCGATATTCACATATTCAGCTATGTCCTGTGTTTATGTACCAGCAAATGTTTCGCATAGTGTGTTTAAGAAGAATAATGTGTATGTTTTCATTTCTGGACATTGCCCTTGTTTAGATAGCGATAAATGCGTCATAACTATCGTTACGTGTATTAGTGTGAAGTTACAACCGAATTGCGCCCAAGTTTAGTAGTATTCAAGAATATTATAGCAGACTCTTCAGTCATTTAAAGTAGTGCAAAAATAACCAGAAAATTATCTACGGTGGTCGTTAAGTTCGGTTAAATGTTGGTTGCGTTCAAGTGAGGCTTCACAGTAAATACGAATTACGCATGAGCAGCAACATAAAGCCATTTTGCTAACTAATATAACTTACATTTAGGAAGGGTTCTTTGTTTTTGACGTTTAAGAATGGCAAAGTACACGGATTGCAGATATGTTTGTGGAGTTATTTAATGATTTGTAGTCATTTCATGACTACCCACACGTGCTAGAAATAGTTACACGTAACTTGGTTCCTAATTAAGTCTGTTGCTGTTTATGGCTTTGGCCAATTTAATGCTGTTCGCTCCACATTCACTTTATCCGTGTTAATCAATGACACCCGGTTATATGTAGACGCGATCTTAAAAACTACACCTTTAAGCAGAAAATGGATATTGCATAGCTGACAGCCATTAACTGTATTCAATGTTAAGAAAGCAGTTTATTTTGTACGAGATAGCATCATTTCACGTGATGGGAGATTTCATTCCTTATCACAATAAGACGTAAACTGCGCTCAATTTAATTCAAACGAACCTTGAGTCGGGCTCGGTTCTACTAATCATTCTGCCTTTTCAGCATAATATCCTAAAATCGTTTTAATTGTCCATAATTAACGACAGCACCAAAACCTCTCCCGTTTTTATTTGTCTTTCACCGCATCACAACACTTGTGCCAAACGTCTACGCATTCTCAACCCAGAATGCCCAGTTTTGCGCAAGTGTAATGTATTTATTTTACAAACTTTTACCATATCTTGCAATTGGTAAATCGAATTTAAGTGTCAATAATGAAGTAAGCATGCGTATGTAATATCATTGTCGGCTCATCGGTGCAGTGCTGTACTGTACTCAGAGTAAATCCACAGTGTCTCATATGTTGTGAAATGTGAGTTGGTCCTGCTATTTGTGTTGTGTTACCATGCATATGTGTGTGTGTGTGTGTATGGGTCCATCACTCATTCCCGTCTTCTTTCTGTGTCTGTGTGTTCCCATGACAGCCGACGACCCCCGGCCTCACCCACCAGACCCATCTGATCCACCGACTCCTCCCTGTTAGACTATTAGCCCCTCCCACCACTGTGCCAGAGGAGACAGACACGCCCACCCACTCCCAAAAAGCACCACCTTCCCTCCTTTTGGCCTAAAGACACACACACGCGCGCGCGCACACACACGTACCCGCACCCGGACACACACACACACTCACACGCACACACACATACACACACACCCACACCCCCCCCCCCACACACACACCCGCACACACACTCACACCCACACACATACACACACACTCACACACACGCGCACACACCCGCACACACACACATACACACACACACTCACACGCACACACACACCCACACACATACACCCACACACCCCCACACACACACCCCCACACACACCCGCACACGCTCACACACGCGCGCACACACCCGCACACACACACACACACCCACACACGCACACACACTCACACACCCACCCGCACACGCACACCCACACGCACCCCCCCCACCACACACACACACACTCACATACTCTCACACACACCCACACCCATACCCACACCCGCACACACACACCCACACGCACACACACCCACACGCGCGCACACACGCACACATACCCATACCCACACATACACACACACACCTGTATGGAAGCCTGTTTCCACGTAAAGAAAAATGTCATAATAACGAGAAACTTTCTCATTTCCGCCACCTAAAGAAATAACGAGAAATTCCATTATTACTAGGCTGTAATAATGAGAATAATTATAAGAAAGTAGGTTACGTTGTAATTATGAGAAAATAGTCTGTTATTATAAGAAGTTAGCTAAAGTTAAAGTTTCTCGTTATTACAAAATATTAAGTCATAAAAACTAGAAAGTTTCTCATTATAATAATGTTATAGCGAGAAAATTTCAGGCTTCCATACGCAGTTGCACACCTTCTTGCACAACATAGACATTACCCATGTCAAAAACAACACAGCAAATTTTTTTATTTATTTATTTGGATTAGCTGAATGTTTTTGACCTAGGATTTAGGTGAAATTGAATGAACGAAATATGTAAACATAACCAGTTATGCCTCTTACACTATTTATTCCTTAATCCACTTTAAAAGAGAACATATACACATATGTCAGCATAAGCTCAAATGCATCTTTGTTATTATTATTATTTTTTGCCTGATATATTTGTTTGCAAGCTTTTGTTTCCTCTTAACGTTTTCCTTACTCAACTGAATGGTTTTCAGGTTCAGTTGTGACTCCTTTTTTTCGCTGAATGAAATTTTGCACCCCGGAACAGATGCATTGTCTCTCCAAAGTGATGATAACTGGAGAGTCAGGGATAGATGCATCTATCATTTTTTGGTGTATGCTTTTGATACTATTTCTTTCTGTTGTGTTATTTTGCTTTGTTTTGTGCTTTGTCTTTCTGTTTTTCGGACAGTGGTCCTTGAAGTCACAGGCCGGAAGACGTCCCCTGACTGACTTGAAGGGTAATACGTTTTTTTCTCGTGATGGATCTGGTTTGAAGACCTGACAGCTTTCAGCCAGGATAAATCTTATTTTTCTCCTCTAAATGACTGACACTATCTGATTTTTTTTCTGTTTATATAGATATGGAATGAATGGATATTTAGGTGATTTTTTTAACTTGCTAATGTAGAATTTTGTGCTTTAATTATAAGCAGGCTTAAATGGGAAATTGTCTTCCAGCCTTGTTGACTTTGGGGACACCTTTGTAATAATTTTTTGCTGCAAATGTGTCATTTCTTTCAACATTCACTCTCTTTTTCTCTCTTTTCCTTTCTTTATCCTCCATTTTACTGCTCAGGCCAAACAAGGGCAGCTCTTCACGTCCCGAGAGCCCTCTTCCTCCATCAGACTCCTAATTACCCTTTCCAATTTCTCTTCTCCCTTTTTCCTTTCTTATGATTGGACCATTCTTTTTACCTCTTCACTTCCTCTCCTATTCAGTAAAATTGAATCAAACCCCACCAGCACAAACCTTCCACACAGATGGAACAGTAATGGCAGGGAAAGAGAGAGAAACAGAGATGGAAATCTTTCCAGTCTGTGCCTTCTCTTCCCCTTTAATCGTGACAGACGTTGCTCAACATCTGAGTTCCTCAGCATCAAGAGGAACATGGCCAGTATGCTGTGGGAGATGCAAAAAGTCTTGTTTTCTGTCTGCTGTCTGTCTCCCTCCCAAAACCAACTGGCTGCTGGGACGGTCCACCATCTGCATCACCACCTTCTTGAAGTCTACACCTTTAGTTCCTGTTATTTCAGACTGTTCAGACTGTATAACATTTTCTGAATTCTGTAGCACTGATTCCTCACCTTTTTTCTTCAAAAACCTCTGTAGTTAAAATTTGTAGTCAAAAGCCATGTCCCTCTCCCTTTTCCCTTATCATTGCAGCTAAACTTTTCTTGGCCACATTTATTAAGCTATAAGTGTCTGCCCTTCTTACCCCCTTTTTTCCACCTTCTCACGTAGCAGAAAGTTTATCTAATAGCGAGGCGGGATTTATTTAGAAAGTGCAATATGACCCGAGTCTGGCTCCTTCAGGGGCCGCTCCCATTTCACAATGTAACACAAAGTAGATCTGACGTCTGAAGGCGGACACATGACCGGTCTTTACGTGGCTCCTGCTAATGTTTTAATAATCAGTGTTGACTGTGCAAACTTGTTGACTGTTGAAAGTAAATTTTGTCTCCTGCATCATTCATTCTCCCAAAGCCAGTCTTGAGAGAAAACTCATTGTTGGTATATTTTATAGATGTGTGGTTTGAATAGCATTTATGCAAACTTATCTCAAAACTGATGTCTGGCTGTAAATGATTTAGAAAATCGGGTTTTTAAAAAATATCACAACTGGTCTATGCATAGAGATCATGATTGTTCAGTCTGATGTTGGTGGATGTTAAAAACAAATCTCACCTGTCGATAAGGAGTGGGTTGTGTATATGTGTGTGTGTTATTCTTTGTATAAACCTGTTTGTACCCGTACCCGGTGGGCATGCCAACGCAAACCCTCAGTGGACACTGCGCTCTACCAAGGCAATAGTGACATTTCTCAACTCAAGACACGCTCCCTTTTCACCTTTCTCTTCGACTTAACCCGAGTCTTAGTAAGCCACAGTTACAAGCAGTAATTATTATTTAAGAATCAATAGATTATCATGGACATATCTTAAAATGTGTTATGTATCATTGTGGTGCATTTATGGAAATTGTGCTTCCACTGTTTAGAGACTAGTCTATATGTATAATTACTGAATAATAAATTATTGTGAGTAATGACAAATCAAGCCTATGAGACAGCTTCAAATACTGCATCAGTAAGGGGAAACAGGACTTTCAGGTTTAAATGCACACATTCAGAGAGGATGTGACACGTAGCATGTTGAGAACTCATTCTTTCACGAAGGAAATAAAAAGTGTAAGCTGTCGTCCTACTGTGACACTGTATCTTCTACTGTGCAACAAATGAACGAGTCGGTCTGGCCGGAGTGTTTTGCTCCAGAAAATAAAGCTCATTGTAACAATTTGTGACCGTTGTCATTCATTCATTAATAATCCGAAACGCTTGACCCCTATAAGAGTCACAAAGACCAGAGCCTTTTTCCGTGAATACAGTACAGACGTGAGGCGAGGATCAACCCTGCGCTGGCGCCAACACACCGCAGGGCACACACACGCTCACACGACCACACTCACACCTTACAAGGCGAATTAAAATTCACCAATTAACCTACAGTGCATGATTTTGGACTACTGAAGGAAACACTTCCACCAATCCTTGCAAATGCACAAAACCCATACGAACACAGGGAGAGCCTGCAAACTCACACACACAGAAAGGCCCTACGGCCAACACCGGACCTTCTTGCTGTGAGGCAGCAGCGCTAACTACGGTGCCACCGCGCTGCCCCCAATTTGTGACCATTGTGACTCATCAGTTTAGAATAATTTGTCGTCGATACACACTAATTTCAGTACAATTTTCTATATTAGTAATATAGCACAAAGGCTGAATAGTTCTTGAAATACGTTTTTTTTACAAAGCCACCATAAAGATGGCAGTATAGACATCTATCAGAACTGTTATTTAATTTTGTCCAAAAATCAATAAAATTTGGATCAGACGGGACTTCGACTCTCACTTTTACTGCTCAAGTTTATTTAGGAGGAACCAAAAAACAAAATTATATGGGAGAAGAAAAAAAAACATTCATTATTTCTGCAGAATCATCTTTGAATATTTTGCATTAGTCCTTCGTTGTGTTCCAACAGTCTACTACATTTAACTGATTAGTGTGTTTATTTCAAATAAATAGATTTCATTCACCATTGAATTGTAATAAATCACACACTCTTGCACCCACTCATTTCATCTGCTTCTAGTTTGTCCATCATCTTTTGATTCTTTTTTTTACAGTAGGCAAATAATAGTAGTAATCATCTCTATCGCCCACACACCCGCTCAAATGAATATACAATATGTTACACAGTAACACTATTTACACGTCTGTTACAAGCGCAAGAACCTTCTCTTTTCCTTTCTTATGTATTGAAAATCTTCACAGAGGTACCAAAAGGTTTCGATTTAAAGCCTTCTGATACAACAAAGTTAACGTAATCATTAAACAATTTCAAGGACAAGGAAAGGAAAAGAAAAGCCTCTTCAATAGACTCTAGGGGTCTACAAATCAAAAGTGCAAGGGTTTAGCATTTTCCAATTCCAGCCAAAAATACTAGCAGGCGTTCGTTCGAGTAACAGCAGATTTTAGCCTTCTCACACCCACTGTACTCATCCGTTCTCCAAGCCTACTCACACATACAGGACACTTTCCAGTTATTGTTTACTAAAACAGCTTTTTCCTTTAAAAATGAAAGAAGCTTCGTAACTTCAGGACTTCAAAAGTGAGTTAGAACATGCCATTGAGGAGTGACGTCTCTCGTAATAAACTATCTAAGGCCATCGTGACAAACACTCACATATTAGCAGCTTTGCTGCCAAACTTTTGTCCTCTTTTTGATCAAAATTTGTTTCACCCTTCCCGAGGAGCGTGAATTCGTATTAAAGGTTGTAATCTTCTTAACCTAATCTAATATGTACACCGTTTACAGCCTTGTGAATTCACTGCTAAAACCGTGCTATTCTCGACTTTGCCCAACTCTCAGCCAATCAGGATCTGGCTGAATCGTGGTTGGCATCATAGAGTTTTCCCACCGCTGCCTTAACACTAAAGAGAAATTCTGAGTATTAGAAAAACAAAAGGACCTGGATCAGATATTAGCACGAATTTACATATATGTGAATTTTGGGTACGTGGGGTTAAAACATTGGATAAATAAATTGGATAAATGCTTTTCAATAAATTATTTGTGCAATTAGTCATCTGCCTGGTGCCTGCATGTGAGATGCCCTTTCTTGGGGATTTGTTGCGTAAAGTTTGCTTTGAGTAAAGCCTGATCACCAGCAAGTTTGTTCGGTGGATGGATGGCGATACTTGGTGATTATGGAACGGTATCTGTAAAGCCTGCACTCTTCAAATCTATACAACTTGCTAAAAAATTCTCATGTCAATCCTTCACTTCCATCCTCGAATTCTGGATTCAAAGGTTTCATGCGCTCTGCCAAAATAATACGTTCACCTACAACAAGAACGTACCCCTTCAAAATGACCTTGAGGAGAACAAGGTCCAGCTTTTACGCCTTACGGCAAATTTCAGCTTCTACCATCAGACATGCCAACCTTGATGCTCAAAAAATGGCCTATAAAGATCATGTTGGTCTAACTGTGAAAAAGACTCCTGCTGAGTGGCAGCTTAAAATAATCCTCAGTAAAGCCAAACGTCTGGTTTTACTTGTGCCGAGTTGTTAAGTTCAGCCAGTGGACTAAAAGACTGACATAAGAGGTCAAATGAAATCTATTGCACATGTCCAGAGAACTTAAACAAAAGAAAAGAAACCCTAAAGAGCAAACAGGTTTAAGCAGCACCTAATTCTCAAATTAGTAGGCCTATACCTTCGCAATCTTTCTCTCGCTTCGTGATATGTCCATAGCAGTTAGAGCTACTGAAAGCTACTAGCAGAACGCAAAAAAGATAAGGGTTCTTTTCTGCCATCATAAAGGAAGAGAGCAAGGGAAAATGACTGATAAATGCCCAAATACACAAAATCCAGTCATCACGTGTCTGTACACGTAGAAAACAAAAGGCTCCACTGCAAGCCAGTGGACAGCGGAGGAAGGAGGCCGTCTTCACGCCAAACCCAGGGGACAAAAAACAGAGGGAATGGCACGGGACGATGAAGGCTTCTTACACCACCATGATCTTGACTTCGTCATTTTCGTCTGCCCTGTAAAAGAAGGGGATGCAGGTGTCTTCTGCCAGGAAGGGAGCAGGTCGCGCCTGAGGGTTCTGGATCTCCTGGAGGAGCTGCATGATCTGGCGTGCTGTGCCGTCCTCTCGCGGCCTCAGCGAGGGCCCGGTGGGCGACTCCAATGCCTCGGAACTCACAGCCGAGGGCCCCAAGTCTGTCCTGGCCTGTAAGTCTGGAGTCAGGTCTGCAGCCGTGCTTATGTCCATAGGAACTGCATTGAGAGGGAGTAAGAGTCTTAGGTGTGAGCTGCTGCACTGCAAAGAACTCACTAACAACGGTGGCGTCGCATCTGGAGCAGCTTACACATTTCGAATGAGGCTAAAAACTACAATTAAGCGATCAAACCCCTAACCAGTGCTACTCTCCCGGCTGATTTTTATGCACGTTTTATCTCATGCACCCAATCTCTACGTCTCGAAGGCATGTGAGGATCTAGTTCAAACGCTGCCGCTAATGTCAAGATGTAATTTCTCTGCATTGTAAAGATAATCTCTTTTATGTCGTCTAAACTACCGATCTCAAAGGAACACTTTACAACGTTTACATGAAATAGGAACGAACGTGGAAGTGCCCGACGCTGCTTTTCATAACTTAGCAACGACAAGCACTGAAAGTGCTCTGGAACTGAGGTTTGACCGTCCCTAGCGCAAAAAAACATGCTGGGTGGACACAGGACCTAAGTCGTGTTAAACGTACTTTTATTTTTACTTCAAACAATCATTTATGCTCATTTATGCATTTAAACTATTATGAGTTTTCATGGTTAAGATAAACCTAGGTTGAAATCATGAATATGTGACCCTCCACGGCAAAACCAGTCGCTTGTCGCAACAGAGGTTTCTGAGATAAACGAGCGTTTATGTTGCGTGGGGTAAAATTTTGGATTGTTTGTTTTTAGTGTTTTGAAACAGTGGAAGGTCTATACTGTACTGTTGTGAATAAATTTCGCTGAAAAACTTACCCTTTCCATCCTAAAAACGTGACTTTCTTGAGGCGGGGAATTCAATTCCAGCAGAATGTTAAAAGTTTCTGTTTTGACCGCTCTACTTCAATATTTACGGTAAACCCACTGGTTGACTAGTGTGAAGATATTTCAGTTAACCTAACGCAGGTAGGCTATCCATGTGGCTGTAAATGCAGCGTAGGCTACCGTAAATGCAAACGTAGCCGCGACCGCACCAAGCGTCTGTGAGTGCCACGTCGATAGTCAACTTCAAAGGCAGATTTCTCAGTTTCTCACTTGCCGTGACAGGAGAAACCCGACTCCTTTGAATGTTGATATCTCAGTCATATGTCGTCCGATTCATTCGATATAGATATCGTTCGATATAGGTATTGTTGAAGCTTGACTTATGCCCTTTCATGAAAACACTAACTCAATTTTGAAAATTTGCGACAAGCGACTGGTTTTGCCGTGGAGGGTCACATATGTCCAATTTGATGTTACTTTAAACTTTATGGTAGCAACTGAACTACTTGAACCAGATGAATTATTGACAGTATTAACACATTCACTCTTAATACACAGCTATAGTTACAACCTAACAGTTTAAAGTCAATCTGGCATCTTCAATTCCATAACTGACTTAAAAAATCTAAGTTGTAACACTTTAAAAATACTTCAAAAACCTCGGCTTTCAATATTATTTACTTTCTGTTTGGGTCAAATGACCACAAATGCTCAAAAACACTCACCCGAACTATCCACGGCGTTAAGCTCCATATGTCCCTCTGCTGGCTGGACCATTTCCTCACCGGCGGACAGAAGATCGGGATTCCCGATAGCGCTCATGTATCGGCTGTACCATTCGTTCCTCTCCCCCACCAGGCGCATCACCAAATCTTGAAGCTCTGCCAACTTCGCCTACAAGATGTGACAGTAAGCAAACGAGACTGACTCTCCGTCTTTTGTTTTATTCATGATTTGTCATCGAAGCATGTGTTTATGTGCATGAAAAGGTGGTACCTTCATTTCCTCTTTGTCTTTGGCCAGCAAACTGATGTACTGCTCTTTTTCCAGGTGCTTCTGTTTCATGATGGCTCTCTGGTTTTGGTAGAGTGCAATATATTCACCTAAAAGTAGAAGAACAGTCAAATGTGAGGTGAAGAACTCGGCTGCGATGTAAACCACAACATGATTTTACCGAATCCTCACCAATAGTATCAGTTTCTCCCGACAGCTGAATGCAGCGATGCTCCAGCTCTTCCACTCTCTCTCTCAGGTCGATCTTCTCCTGCATCAAGTCCTTAAACCGCTCCTGCAGCTTCTCCATGGCAATCCGCAGCGTCTCGTGCGCTTCCAGCGGGACGCTATCAGAGCTCCCTAAACACACCCACACACATTCTCAGTGAGTCATTCTTTAAACCAGTCGTCTAACAACGCAAAGGCTGAACCGAAGAAATCTCCCCAAACATGATCAGGTGTTCCTCAAAGCTGTCCTTGAGTCCTTACCTATTTCCGTACACGTGCTGTGGTGTTGGTGCTCATGGCTCTTGTGAAGTGCCTGGTGCAACCTTCTTTCCGCTTCCAATCTGTGTTTAAATTCCTCCTTCTCGGCCTCCAGACGGGACATGGCAGAGTATAAGAATTCCTCCTGTTGTAATGTTGTAAGAAACAAAGCAGGCATCCATTTTATTTCATTTTAAAATGTGGATCTAACTATTCCTGCCATTGCTTTTGTACTGTCCATCTTCTTCTTCCGCCTCAGTGCACTTTATACTGTCCATCTTACACTCACCATTTCCTCTTTGCTTTCGAAGTCCTCTGGGATGGCTATAGATGACTTCTGGAAGCTTTCTGACATGGAATGGCCTTCCACTCCGTCACCTAGAGAAACAGGGCAGTCGGTGACTAAACGTTACACAGTTTCAAACTAAGGGTGCTTTCACACCTTAGTACGCTTGCTCTGGTCCGAATCAGTTGATAATTTTGTAAACTTGTAGCATTTTCTCCTTGGTTTGGTTTGTTTTCACACAGGAAAAAATCCAAGCGTACCAAAATGTGTCACTTTAAATCACACGCGAACGTCCTCTCCGCTTATTGGTCAGATGTGTTTGCCACGTGAACAAAAATGTAAATACAAGAAGAAGATTGTGTGTTGACTGTTTCAAGATGGAGAACCTACGTGGACTGGTTGTCGCCCTGGTGATTACTTTCTACATCTCGTGTGTTCACCACTTCAGACGAATTATTGCGTTTGAAAATCAAGCACGGTTACGGCTGGAAAACAGCGTATTAATGCACTGCATTCGCCGAAGGCGCGTATCGTGAAAATACAGGAGGTGGCGCGCACCAATAAGGAGGAACAGTGATATGCTCATCATGCGAAAATTTTCCCGAAGATCCAACAGGTACAGGTATGTATATCACGTGATTCGCAGCCTTTGGTCCTGTTCTGGTTCGGTATGCTTTCTCACCAGGAGGACCGCACCAGAGCTCGCTAACTGATTCGGATCGAGACCACCTCTTTCGGGGGGGTCTCGGCGCGGTTGTTTTGGTCCGCACCCGAGTGCGATTACCGTGTTCACACCAGACCAAACGAACCGCACCAAGAGGGGAAACGAACTCGAGTTTGATTGAAGCGGACTAAAGCCTGTAGGTGTGAAAGCACCCTAAAGATGTTCCACTATTCCACTGTGTTTTTCCACTCACCCTGATCCCTGAGTGCTGAAGTTAAAGCTGAGCTGTTCAGAAGCTCTTGCACTTCTGTTTTAAGATGCTCGTTGTCCTTGACCAGCTGATCAACTCTCTCCTGCAAATAAAGTGTCGAAGAACTATATAAACAAATGAATAAAAGCCTTAAACTTCTTCCATCGTTTTTTTGGATTGGGCTAAATGTGGATGTGGAAGACCACTTTTTAAAGCATCTGAGTATGACTGACCTTGGCCTGCTGCAGTTCAATGTGGCTCTGTTCCAGCTCCACTTTGCCCTGAACCTCATCATGCTGTAGCCGGTCCATCAGTTGCGTTTGCTGCAGGAACTGCTTGTGTAGCTGCTCTCGCTCGGACACTAGCTGCTGGTAGCCGGCTGTGTACTGCTGTAGGTGGGCCAGGTACTGATCCCGCTGCTCCTGGAGGGACACACACTCCTGCGACTGCTGTAGAAGCTGCGAGGGACAGGGGTAAAGTGAGCAGATCCTTGTTGATAATAAATAGTCTGACGTGTAAAATACATCAGATTTATGTTATAATTGATAATTTCTTTTTGTTTCATTAGTTTTACGTTATATGAGACATGACGTAGTATGCTTGAAGTGATTTATTTATTAATGTTCATACTAGGGCCGGGTGATTATTCGAAATTAATAGAAACCAACATTTATACCCTTTATTCCTACATCTTCTTATATTAGCCATGACATTTATTTCAGTTTTTCATCACATTCTCACTTGTTCTTTGGCATTGTGGAGGTCTTCCTGCAGCTGGCCCAGTTTACGTGCGATCTCTGCTTTCACATGTTGCTCTGACTGCAGGGTGCTGGTGAGCTCCATTTTCTCATTGGTCTGTAGCGAACAGAAAGGCCAAGTTCTTGAGTGAATAAGGAAAGACGGACTGGCTATAGCAGAAAAGTATGAAAACACAGCTTTTAACACACACAAAGCCTCACCAGCTTGACGAAGCCATTCTGCAGCTCGGCCAAATGCTCTTTCAGCTCGCGGTTCTGGGTCAGAGCTCGGCTGATGGTGGCCTTGTCACTCTGAACATCCTCCAGAATGCGCAGTTTGTCCTGAGCCTCCTCAGCTGCTCGCTCGGCCTGCCGCTCCAGCTCCTCAAGCCGAGCTTCCTGCTCCTGAAGCAGACGACTCAGTTGCTCGTTGTCCCGGAGCTACAGTCAAGACACAGAAGCGTTAATGTGGGCAAGGAAGGGGATAAAACACTGATGTATTTTTAAAAAGCTTTCATTTTTATCATATCATTTCAGAATATCTGACAGAAATCTCACACACGCTGTAACTCACTGGGAACTGTGAAATATAACCCAGTTCTTTTTCTGGTTCAAAAGTTATTACGTTTTGGGGTTTCTTAGGTAAACGTTCAACTTTTTATCTTAAGATGAACTCATTAGCAGGAGTGTAAATAACAAACTTTATCAAAATATCAATTTAACGGACGACGATTCAATAACTGCAGATGTCACAAAGTTTGTTACGATATGACATCGATTTGATTCTGAAACTGACTCAATCACTTCCATTCATATTAAATCACAAAATTTCACAAAAATCATTTGACATTTTTTTTCGCGAGCATTACACTGTATAATAGAATGTAATAAAAACAACAGCCGACGTCTTTGCACTCGCTTGGCAAAAGACTTTACAATTGGTACGATGTCTGACAGCTGGTCTCGTTGATCACAATCGATTTATTGATGTAGATCAACACTCAATACAACTCCAAGGTCTTCCTGAATGGCATGGGGCTCCAAAGTAAGATAATAGTATCAGAGGAAACTAGAGCTGAAACGATTATTCGAATAACTCAAATAATTCGATTGCAAAAAATGGTCGAGACAATTTTTCTAGAATCGAAGCTTCGTTTAAGTCATTTAAATGGCTACAGCATGCGCTGCTTGTGTTTCACACAGACGCTTATTAATGACGCACAATATTTTCAGTGGCGCAATCAAGGCGAGAACAGATCCCTCTGTATGTGAACGTATTTGTGAGATATTCTGTGCAGTTCTCTTCCAGAAAGGCCAAAAGCAACTCATTTTATTGGCCAAATTGATTCAAAATGACCCTTGAACTTCATGTTTCTTCATTTTCAATTGAATACAACAACATAAAGCGTATTTGACTAACTTCTACTCACAGGAGAATAAGCCTAATAACAAATGTATTGTCATTTTCATTTACATTTTTTTATCCGATTACTCGATTAATCGAATCGATAGATTACTCGATTACAAAAATAGTCGTTTGTTGCAGCCCTAGAGGAAACCAATCATAGGTGCTGACCTGTGCTTGGTATTGCAGACTGAGACTCTCTTTTTCCTGCTGGATGTTGTGGAGACTTTCCTGCAGTTCCAGCTCTCTCTCCGACGGCCCCGAGGACTGAGATGGAGCCTGGGCCTCCTGGTCCTGAGATGCCAGAACTGAGGGTCGGAGGAACAGATCCGCGGTCAGTTTAACTTCATAAGAATGTATTTTTCAATGACAATACCTTTGAAATAGTGATGGACAAGTTACAAAACAGATGCAGCAAGTTGACAAGAAGAGGTCCCACAACCTGCTTCATTTATGTTTTAAGTGCTATGCGGGGGGCTTACAACATTTTCACAAATTATCTCCACAGCGGCCAAATAAAGTTAGGGTGGACGAGGGATGCAGAAGAGAAAGAACGATGAAGACCTGCAGCGTTCTTTAGCTCTGTGATCTGCTCGTTTAAGTCCTGGATCAGGGCAGCATTTCGGTCTCTTTCTTGTGACATCAATGACACCTGCAAAAACACAGTCAGTTATGACCTCATCTGCCTTTTGTGTTTGTGTATTATTTGATTTTTGTGTGTGGGTGTGCTTGTGTGTACCTGAGAGAGAAGTTGCTCCGTCTTGTCCTTCCACACACGTCCCTCGTCTTGAATTTGTTCTGCATACTGGTCTCTCTCTCTTTGAAGCTGTACTACTGATTCCATCAGCTACAGCACACAATACGCATTGAAATACTGGTCACAAACACACTTTTATCATACAATTATAACAACATTATTAATCTGGAACTTAGAATGTGGAAAACTTTAATAACCTGGAATTCTTTTAAACACAAATGAACCATGTGAGCTCCAGCAAATTTTATTAATAAACGTCCGGATAGAATTTTGTGCACATACTGCAGTGATGAACTTTTCACCAAAGCACAAGCAGCGAGTACGGCGGATGAAATTGGTGCGGGCGATATGGCCTAAAAATAATATCGCGATATTTTTAAGCTATATCATGATACAAGACATATATTCCGATACAGTAGGGGTGGGCGACATATCGAATATACTCGATGCATCTCGGCTTGTTCCACGTGCGATGTAGTAAATGACTATATCGTGACCATCGAGTATAAATCCTAACGTTATTGTGAAACAGACAGCATGTACTTCGCTTTCGAGTTTTGCTTTTCTGCCGCGTCAAAGCAGACAGCTCGCTGCCCCGCCCATCCAAAAAACTCTCCTAGCGCATGCGCGTTTTGTACTGCTTTCGTGTTTCGCTTCTCTGCTCGCTCCCTCGCCTATGGCGTCACATCAACGCCAAAACTAGAGTGCGCAAAGGCTTGCTGCGAAAATTCCGCGAGCGTAAATTTCGAAGTCGCGAGCGCAAATGTGAAACTCGAGAGCACAACATTAAGAAACGAGTGTGCGGTTGTGATAATATTGCGCGCAAACTGTATTTTTCTTCTCTCAAATGTCTTTTTTCCTCCCAATGTGTTAAATGTCCTCACGCGCAAAGTAGATTACCGACGAGCAGCTTTTTTGAGAGCAGATTTCTACGTGAGCGGTTTGAAAGGGGCGGGGTTTGGCAGTTTGGGGCCGGGGTTTTGGCTACAGACAGTTTCTACAGAAAAACCAAAGATGAAAGAGTTATACTTCCTTATTTATTAGTTAGGTCTTACACGTTTAATAAGCACGCAATCTATGGCTCCCCTTGCCCACTTGTCTGTCCCCAATATAAAGTTTGCTATATTTTACTTTGGTTTAAAATAAAAGCATTTACTATGTTAAACTTTGGCTAAATTTATTATATTGGTGTCATTTTAAGCAACATCGGGCCGAATTTATCATTTATATAGTGATTTAGAGGAAATTTCAAGGTATTGAGATATATATCGTGTATCGCGATATAGCTTAAAAATGTCGTGATATTATTTTTATGCCGTATCGCCCAGCCCTATGATACAGTAACTACATTTCCCACCATCCCCTGCACCGCGACTCAGAGCTGCATCACTATAATGTGATGAACGTGTGTCCGGAATAATATCAAGTAAATAGCTATATTGTGAGTAGAACACTGACTGTTGTTATTTATCAGTTTTGTCTGTAATAAAGAAGATCTGACTGAGTTGGAGCATTTTTGTAATGAGGGCGTTCTATATGGCAAGTGCGAGCGCCCACACAGTGCGTTTACGCATTTACTTCTGTTTTTGTGCACAGAATATTGTGTAAAAGCTGGTCGCCGCCATCTTGCAGCTCCGGTACGTTGATAAACGCTAAGCGCGGCCCCAGTCCGACAGCTGATTTGCCGATGCCACCGAACTGCGCTCTGCTTTGACGGATTTAACACAAAACACAGACAGATGGACTGATGGAGTCAGGTAGACGGATAAACAAGCAAAAGACAAACCTACAGACACACACACACACTCACCTGAGCTGAGTGCACCTCAAGCTGATGTTTCTCTTCCATGAGGAGCTGAATTTGGTGGTGCTCGGAGGGAGGACCGGACTGATTGGACAACTACGTAAAAGCGAAAAAGAAAAATACGAAGTGACCTTAATCTAGAGGCATTAACAAGACGATGTGGCGTTTACACAGTCCGCTTCCTCACCTGCTGCAGCATGACGTCGGCCATCTCCAGTCGTTTACGGTGTTCGTCCAGCTCCAGTCTTAGAGCGTTGTTCTCGCTTGCCTTTAAGTTCAGCTGCGCCGTCAGTTCGGAGCTCTGCTGTTTGATTTCATCACTCAAATTGCTGAAAGAGACAAGAGAGGTGAACACAGTCATGGGTGGCTCAAGGGAATCGATGGGATGAGAGAATAAGAAAGTGGCAAATGTTCTTCAGTTGCTCAATCACAAGAATGATTTACTGAATTGTGAGCAAAATAAATAATGACAACAAAGAGAATAAGGCAGACTTACTTTAACCTGATCACTTCTAGCCGCAGACTGTCTCTCTCCTTCTCCAGTTCTTTGCTATGCTGCTCAATTAAATACAAACAGAACATGACTTAATATGTGACCTCGCCTGTGAAAACCCAGCTAAAATCGCCAAATCTAATTATGAAATAAAGAGCGTCAAAGTAGTCATAGCGACAAAAATGTCAACAATATGCCATATGAGTTTATTGCAGTAAATAATAGATTATGTACTGAGGTTTTCAGATGTAATGTTTGAAATGTAATTTCTAACAGGATAAACAGCAAAATTCGTGATTTTATTCACCTTACGTTTCCATTTTCCACCGGAAAATACCGGAGGTTGGCTTCGTAAACATTGCTTTTCTAACATCTTTGGGATTACTTTATGTGCAAAAACAACTGGTGATTTGGGTGTTATTCTGTTTAGGAACTACTGTTCTATCATTATAAAGTGCATACAGACATTAAGATCAATGTGTATCCGCGGCAGTCACGTCAGGTAAAGAGGAGGTAGAAAAACTGCGACTTTAGCCGGGTGCCGCTTTCTGTGTGGTACCACTCCCCCATTCATTTCAGTGTAATTGGTATGCTTTTTCGCCATGCATATCATAATAAAAAGACCCATTTTCCAAAAGTATCAGAATTTTTCCATAAATGTGTCATATATCACTTGAAATGGGAGAATGTAAGCTTTAATTTGGTATATGACACACAGTCAGGATAATTATGGTTCAAAGATGCATCAGTGTTGAAAATATGTGTGTTTTTACATTGAAATTTCTCAAAAACCTGTTTTTCTGTGCCTGTAATTTGCCAAATCTTTGACATGGAGTTACTTGGTCAGTATTAAAGATGTCAAGGTGAATTTTTCAGAAAATGTTCTTTAAATTATGTAGAATTATTTTATGTATAAAACAGAGAGTTGCCAAAAAATGACTTTAGCTGGGTTATCATAGGCAGGGTCACATATGTCTTTATACAGTGTGCAAATTTAGTTTGGTAAATTGATCATAAAAACAAGTATTTTTCCTGAATCACAGCTTGTAAAAACGGTACCTTGTCAGTTTGTTTCTGCTGTGCCGACACAGTGCTTAATGTTCTCTCCAACTCGGACACTCTCTGCTTACTGGACTGCAGACGATTATTCAACTCTTCTGCATCTCCTGGGACAAAAACGCAACACACACACACATACACAGCAAACAATTGGTAAAGGCAAGCAACACAGTCAATTCTGCTACTTGTGCAAAAACATTTGAATCAAGTTTGAATCAAACAGAACTCAAAAGTTGTAAGACTTCACTCTTATAAGAGGTCATGTCATTAACAGAAACATTTAGAATCATATCAGAGATGGACAGGCCAACACATTGGCACACACCTGTTTTTTGGCGTGCTGCTTGCTGTGTGTAAGACAAGGCCGTCTGCAGCTCTGATTTCTCAGACACCAGAATGCCGATGGTCTGGATGTGAACCTGAAACGACACAAGAAGTCACCCCTGAGGTGCGTTTTAAAGTGCTATTGTGTGGACTTTAATGCGTTTTGCACAAACGTCTGTTTGAAGTTTCTTACGGGGCGTTTAAGACCCTTAAATTAAAGGTTAAGCAAACATGTTTCTCACCTGCAGCTGCTCACGCATAGCACTCTGCTCTTTTACAAACTTCTGTTCAAAATCCTTTCGCTCCTAAAGATAACAAAGAGCGTGTTTACGTTTGCAATTCGTATTGACCTATTTCCGTAATGCTACATGAGTTAAGAGATTAACCACATCCAAACTACCCCAAAACTTGTATTTCAAAGGAAGGCTGGTGAATGAGGCCCAACAGTTTTAAGTACCTTCTGCAGCTGGTCTGACAGCTCCTGGTTCTGCTTGGTCTGAAGACACAAACAAACAAACAGCTGTTATCACTGAAAGTGTGACTGCAACAGGCTCAGCAACAGTTCAGGTCAGACATTTGACCAGTTCACCTCCAGCAGGTTGTAGAGATAGGAGCAGACAGGAGGATTAGTGAAGATTAACACTAAGAACAAGCAAAGTGGCCGATGAGTTTTAACGCAATCCGCGTTTGCAAGCTGGCCAAGCAAGTCAGGCTTCTATTTACCCCAACATGCTAATGAGTAAGATCCAAGATGGGAGTAAGTAAATTATAGCGTTTAAAATCAAGAGTAATACGTCATGTCGATTACTTAGGCCAGGGTAGTCACCAATAAATAAAGAACATTTAGCATCTGGCTTTAAACTTGAATCGAATTATCAAAAGGGTGCTACTGTGAGTGTACTGATCATGTGAATGGTTTCTACGACAAGCTTATAAGGCTTTTATATTAGGGATGCACAATATGGGAATTACAGATGTCAATATCCATGTGTAAATCTGCTGATGAAGATGTCGATAAAGGAGGAAGGAAGAGTCTAGCGTGAGCGCAGGCGGAGTAGAGCACGTAAAACGCCATAAGTGTGACATTTCTAACAGTGCGAGTGTGAAAGCGGAGTAGAGCGAGGGCGGAGCATTTCGAGCGTATAGCAAAACATTTTAAGAAAATGTCACTTTCCGCCCTGTGTGGTGCACCGAGTAAAATAGGGCGCATGTGACACTCCATGTGCACTGCCTAGCGTGTAGAGAGCCGTTAAGCTACAACCCCGGCTTTTCCTGAGATGCATACTACCACACAGAAAAGCATGATTAGAGCGCCTTACCTAGCATACTAATAAAGGCATTAATATATGTCTCGGGACTAAGTGAGGCAATTTAGGTAGTTAAAAATTGTTCGCACGTGCAGGCAGAGTTGATTATGTAAAGACAAGAGATTGTGCATGCGAACGTTCCACTGTGCAAGTTCGGTTCGATGCTGATGACTCTAAAAAAAAAGAAGAAAAGAAATAAAAGCAAATATCGTCCGATTCCGATATGACTCCGATATTATTGTGCATCCCTAATATATACTGTATGTTTTAAACTCCTTTAAGAAAGCGTGACAGAGCATACTGCTATATGGAGGAAGCCGTAGGATAATGAAAATAAAATAAACAATGATTATATGATTACATGAGACTCATGCATGTCCAACACAGTCATTCGTGTTCAAGCGCACACATGCAATTATGGCTGAAATGGTGAGTGTGAGAGGGTGAAAACAACTACTAAAATCACACTAAAACCAACCAATGTGAGATTTCTAGTATCAATGCCAATTTTATTATTTATTAAATGATAATTATTTTCTCTCATCAACACATTTTACTTCATATTTGTTACACTATACTACATTTTGTTCAGCAGTTCTATTTTATTTGCTTATCAAGATAACAAGCCAATACAGTTTAAAAATAAACTGGCCAATTACCCGGCAATTTGCTCACATCAATAAGATCGGCAGAATGATTTATCGGTCAGTCTTTAAAACACATACTCACTCACTCTTGCCAGACATTCTTACCAGTGTCTCTATCTTTGCAGTGAGCTGAGAGTTCGTTAGAGTGCTTGAGTCCAGAGCGGCTGCCAGTTCCTGGTTTCGGCTCTAACGTGAACACCACAGAGAACAAACTGTATTAATATGCGCAACTCTGTCAAACCCTCCTTGACCTGTTTGTTTATGGTGCAGAAATTGTGGTGTAATAATAATCACAGCTGCTTTGTTGCATTACGGATTGTGAATATGAATGTCAAGACTGCATGCAGGTTGGTGCGTACAAGACAGCGGGGAAAGAGAGATCATGCGACTCCTAATGTGGCCAAGAATTCCAGCGCCATGCTGACTAATAACAGACTGTTTTTGTGTGCCCTTGTGTACAGGGATACAGAAAAATTCTAAATGCACCTAAGAAGCAAAACTGAAAGATTGGACGATTGATTTCTTGACCCAATCTTTTTGAGATGTTGCAAAATGAACAAGGAATAAAATGCTCCTTGGCTACAAATCATATCCACATGTGCTAACAACATCAGTGGACTCACATCCCCTCTAACTCACCTCCAGTTGTTTTTCACTGACGGGAGACGGGCCGCTGTCCCCGTTGATGTAAGAAGAAGAAGACTGGAGCACATACGGGAAGAAGATCAGATTACATTACAGACGATAGGTAACATTGTTTTATTGTGTGGGATTAAAGCTGAATGTTGAACCAACGCACTAAATGATCGTTGAGTTTTATTATTCATGTATTAGTTAAATGGCCATTAAAGGTCTTAATTGTGTAATAAATACCACTAAACAATATAAATGTTTCTATTGATTAATGAGCTTTATCAATAAATTTTGAGAAAGATTATTGCACCCAAAAAACGGAACTATCCCATTAAATATACAACTTAACAGTTGTGGAAGGCTCGATGCCATGTTGATTAAGGGTCGACCGATTATCAGGGGCCGATATCAGGCATTTCGCTGATTATCAGTATCGGTGTGTAATTTTGACCAGCACCAATATTAAGTAACTACTTCGCTACTGTGGCTCAACACAGAAGCTTTGATGTCACTCACACGCCAGTGCAGCATGAAGCTCCAAGAAGGTGAAGAGGAGAGAGGAGAGTTTCAGCTGAGCCTCATGTTTGTAAAATTCCAAAATCTGACAAAGATTTTCTCTTTTTTTGCATGTCGGTTCCCAGTCCTGTTAACTAGCAATCATCTAACTAGCAATATCGATATCAGCCCTGAAAAAACTGTACCGGTCGACCTCTAATTTTGATTTCCTTACCTCAGAGAGAAGACCATTGAGCTGCTGTGAGAGTTGCCTCAGACTCTCTGTGGATGATAACGGCCTGGAAAAGAACATCGATAACAAACATCCATTGAACTTGATGGCAACAGAACCATAAAAATTTGCAGTGGAGAGAAACACCAAAGACTCCTCACCTGTTTTCTTCCAGAGAGCGTTCATCACCGTTGGTATCCAAGTCATAGTTCTGCTGAGGAGGAAGCGGGATGAAAAAATTAAAGATACATGTGACGTCAACTGATGCAAGGCATAGCAGACTGCAGCAAGAGAAAAGTAATACACTGAAAAAGGATTGGCAATGCAGAGGGAAGAGTTCGTACAGACACAGCAGACTTTATAATTCACCTAGGGTGGGTATAAACGGTGCGGTTTAAGCCTGATTTGAGACCTTACTTAATTACTTATGTACAAAGTAGCCAGAGAGATGTTTAAAAATCTTCAAAAATTACACTCAAACACAGTTATGTGGCAGAAAAATCATACAACGGGATATGTTTTGCGATATCAAATCAGCAAAATCTGTACGTCGTCGAATCTCTTCTTTACTAAGTAACCACAAATCTTGCCAAATGAATTTAGATTGGAAAGTTGTACGGTGGCATGTATCATGTGGTGTGAGATGGAACCGACCTCCTGAGATCGAAACATTGCATAGTGTGCGGGCTGCCCTTAACCCACAGGAGAGACCAAACCAGACAAAGCAACATTCCAAACCAATACACAACAATGACAACGTCTTTGTCACAATGGAGAAGCAGCGCTCAACAATTAGTTGAGATTGTGAGACAGTCATCAGCAGACGTATGTGGTTAATCACAATCAATCACGGCGGCGCCCAAAGCCTGGTTTCACAGTCACAGTTTCAAGGGCATGCTGCTTAAAGGTGCTAATGTGACTAAAAAGGAATGAAATCTAGTAACTTTTAACATCAAACTTTTTGACTTAGAGATGTCTCAAGTAGGATACTGATATGGGCTTTCGGTTCAATGCTGAACCAAACAACTGGATCGAGTATCAGTAACAATGGTAATTATTATTTCATTTATTAAGTTTGCTTCCATTATTTTGTGGCTTATATTGTTTATCACTTTGTTCTCATTTGATAGTTGTTGTATTGGTGTAGGCTGGGATTTTAATGTTAAATTTGAATTTGGTGTTGCTTTAAAAGACTTAACTCCTGTTCATTCTGGGGGGGTTTTAAACTAAGTTGCACGTGCATGAGAGTAAAAAGAAATCTCCAAAATGAGCAGGAATTATATGAGTGAGTCTTTTAATTTAGCAACACTTCATGTCAGCATCCCCAGACTATACATTGTTTTAATATTAGAACTATGCAACCTGAGGCTGTGGCCTGGAAACTACACTGGGGTTACAGACAGTTAGACACACAGACCTGCGAGGAAATGCTGTCAGCAACACACTCTGAGTTAGTAGTAGCAGTGGCATTAGACACAGGAGAGCAGCGGTCGGCCTCTCCGCCGACGTCCTCCTGCACAAGGGAGACAGGGGAGTCGCGCGTTCCCACGTCGCCGAGGTCCTGATTTAACACATAGTGACACAAACACACAGAAAGTGCTGAAACTCTGATCTGTTTCTCACTTGTGCATGTGTTGATTTATTTCTAACTCTAATATGGTCTAATAGTATTATGGTTAGGGCTGGGCAATTCATCAGAACCTCTAATCATCATAATCTTTCCCATGTCTTATTTGAAGGATTTTTATTATTAAATTCTTAACAGGTTTTTGAAAATAATTCAGTTACTACTTTCTGCCAATGTCATCTGTTAAATATTTAAAGCTCAAAGAATGTCAGACAATTATGAGGGAACAAAAAAAATTCAGTAATCGCAATCACAGTAATTCTGTAATCGCCCAGCCATAATTTTGGTTATTCTTTATTGAGGAATAACGACTAGAAGTTGAAGCACAAACCAGATCTGACGCAGACAAAAAAAAAGACATTATTTGACAATGTGCTTGGCATACGTACAGAACATAACACTTTGCTTTCCAACAATGAGAAAAAAAAAACAAACAAACAGAACAAAAGTTCAACAAAGTAACAAACACACAGAAATAGTAAAATGTTCAAATGCTTTGCAAGGAACGCTTCTCTACAGATAAGCAGAAAATGGGCGTGTAAGCTATGCCTTTAGCAAAATCCTGACATGCAAAACTAAATACACAATACAAACCAAGCACTCTTCCACTCAACTGTATTCTAACAGCATTCAAGGCTTGTGGTCACAGCATGCCAGGCGACGAAAAGGCAAAAAAGGCGAAGAAGAGAAAGACAGAGGTCAGGAGGATATGAAAGAGGTAGAGGCTCACCTGGCTGTTGACCAATGGAGGAAGAGCTACTCCATTAGTCAGACTAAGGTCAGACACCATAACATTGAGAATATTCTCAATCTACGGGAAAAGGAAAAGGAGGAATGAAAGAGAGGGTTCTATCTTAGTAGAATGAAAGAGGGAGAAGGGTGCAGTGACGATTGAAAAGAAGGCTGAAAAAGCAGCAGAGCTTCAAAAACAGTGTTTACTCTCCACCACTGTTAGGTGACGTGTCTATTTCCTCATCCTAACTTGCTGACATTTACTCAACCTGCAGAACGGAGATAAAACTCCAATGCTATGCATATCACATTCACTCCTCAGGGTCAACAGGGACCTTTTCAGTCACTACTAAAACAAATAAATGGAAACCCAAGTCTATTTTTTTTTAATCAAAACTGTCTGACTAAACAATCTCTGTTACTAACATCTGCGGTGTGATCTGCGCGGTCTGGAATGAGCTTCTAATGCAGCGTTAAGAACAAAAAAAAGACAAATGTGGGCTGAAACTCACCTGGTCTGGGGCATCTCCCTGACCCCCTCCTTTCACCTTCCTCTTTTTCTTGGGGCCAGCACTGGGCGGTGCAGAGGGGGTGGTTTTCTGCTGAAACTCCTTAAGCTGTCAGCCCCGGGAGAGAAACAGATGCATAGCAAGTAGAAATTATTTTTGATATTTGATTTTCTGTATTGACTTAGCGCAAGTTAAGCACTCAGTTCGCTATAAAGAGAACACATTTAATGGCACCAATTCCACAGGTGACAACTTTTCAGAGACACAAACCAAAAATGTTTTAAGTTTAACATCCTCAATGATACATTTACTCCTTTTTACTTGAGTCTCTTACACCTTTAAGAAAGGTAGATGGTTGTGGCTTTATTAATATATTTAGTCATATGACAAAACACCCTCACCCTCACATCTATTCAAATAAAACCTTGTTAAAAGTTCCTTCACCTAAGTTAAGGATTATGCATTATGCTTTTCAACAGCATTCTGTATTGAATGTGTACAAATTGGAGCACATGAAAAACTGGAACAAACCCAACAGCTAATCCGGCTCTGCCTTAAAGCAACATACTGCCATAATGTGAAACAAAGCTAATATCCACTAGCTCACCAGCCAACATCACAGCCTTTTCATGATCATTCAGCTTCTTAACAAACTCATATAACATATCAGATGAGTTCAGTGAAACTCAATCCATCACAGACGTTCCCCTTCCTTTTTTATTTGCATGCCATTGGTTATTCACATCCTGCACAACAGTCTTGGACTGCAACTGATTATTAATTTATTTAGCAAATCTGTAAAATCTGCACATACTGTAGCTCTGATATTGTACTCTTTATTTAATATGCACTGTGGGTTTTGCTCTGAACCACAATCAATTAAGTGTTCTTGGTTCAGAACGCAGAATCTCATCCTCCATTGATTATAACAGCTTCTGAAATGACCATTTTGCAGAGTCACGCCTTTCAGCCAAACCCAAAAGTGACAGCTGTCAGGGGAGGAGTCTGAGGGCTCGCATGACAGACAGAGGGCTTTCATCATAACTTAAATTCCTTTTGAGAATACAAACTGGCCTCAGATCAGCCGATTATGTTGTGGGGGAATGCAGGAACAACCAAGAATGAGATAACGCCAGTCCTTGTCCGAATACAGATTCCAAGATATTGCAAACAAAATGACATTGCCCTATTTTTCTGCAATATATGTAGTGATGGATTATAGATAATAGCTCCATTTGGAAATAATTCCTCTAGAATTGATGGGGTGTAGGGAAGTGCATCTGCAATCTTAGTTTGAACCAACCTTACTTGAACTTTTCCCAACAAGCCTTAAATCTGAGAAAAACATGCTAGTATGACAAGCTAGTAGATTAGAACTGGGCAAGTGTTCCTGAAGCATCAAGCAGGAAAAAGTTGTAATATGACTTGTGTTAATGTGTTAATTGCTATTACACATCGGAAAATGTATCTTCTGCACATGCGCACATGGCTATGTCGATTTTAAAACGATGTACCGTTCAGCCCTAATCCGAACCAAGCTGTCACCTGATCGACACAGTGTATAAAACTCAGTAGAGGCAGTTGTAATTTACGAGACAGTAGTGTATATACTTTGGTTTTATTAACGTTATATAGGTTTGTTTAGTAGTGTAGGCTGTCAAAGCAAAAAAAAAAAACGCACGTTTTTAAATAGCCAACAAGCACTTAAACCCGGCTAATCTCCTGGCTAATGTAGAGAGAGAGTCCACTTGTTGTCTAACTATATGACAAAAATATTTGTCAAAAAGTACGCAAACCGCGGGTTAAGTTATTTAAGCACACTGACACCACAATTTAGCGTTTTAATCTTCTTCCAGTAAAACTTTATCGAAAAGCTCCCATCCAGCCTGGAGCTAACAGGCTAAGAGCGAGCTTTAGCCATAGCATTAGCGTCATCTAGCTAACACCAGCCAAAAGCAGTACATCTGTGTAGAATCCGGACTGACAAATCTTCACAGACTGTTTGCTATTACTTGCGTTTTCACGCACGAAACGTTCCAGCGACATGACCCAAAATACAATCGCTAACTCATAATGTCAATAAGGCCGCGCTAAATCCCCGCCCTCGCGTGAAAAATTCCGCCGCATATGGGCGACGGAAGGCCTGACAGGCACTCTTTAAGAGGCCGGTAGACGTGGAAGGTCAGCGAAGGGAAACAAACCGCCAGATTCCGATGTTTATGGGCTAGGATGAAGCAAGCCAGGTAAAGGAATAGTGACCAATAAATGGTGTATAAGAAACACGCACCTTTTTCTTTGCTGCAGCAAGTTTAATTTGCCTGCTCTGGTCAGCCATCCTCTCGTCCTGGCCAGCTAATGGCACCACGTCATCAGTAGAGACTCCCGGCCGTGTGGTTACAGCATCGCGTCTTCCATCCGCCCAGCTTCCGCATGAGGTTACGTTACTTTAAAGGAAGGGAAAAATCCATATGTTTGCTCTAAATCTGCCCAAACACGTTGCAGTGTTGTCATATTTAAAGAATAAGATAATAAAAGGATAATAAGTCGTTATTGCCATTGATTACATACGGTTGGCATCTGTTTGTACATCACTCTATATAAGAATAATTATCAAGTGATAATTGCTCAATTGCCCTTCCAACTTAAAATTATATTTGTCAGTATCAATTGTCAATTGTCCATTGAATTTAAAAACTAACCCCCATTTTTGGGACAGGCACATCTTTAACTGAGGACGTTAGGAAGAAAACCTGGCAGGAATTTTACTTTCTCAACCCACACATTTTCTACCTATTTTCTTTGCGGTCTGTCTGTACTGAGATATTCAACTCAAACACTTCCTGACATATTTGGTGTTCCTCAGCCATTCCTGGTCTTCTGTGAATCTGATTCGAACAATAACAGAATGAGACATCAATTCCGACCTCAAACTGTAACAACTGTAAAATAAAACAAAAAGAAAATACATATGCAGTATGATGGATGAACCATATTGACACTACGGTGAGCAAGATTAAATGTTTTGTTGCTGTGTTGCTGCAAGGTAGTAAAGTGATCCAATTATTAGACTTAGACTTAAATAATTATTACTATTTATTTAGGTGAAGGTGATCTAGTCTCCTGTTGACCAAGAGGTTGCAGGTTCAAATCCAGCTCTATCCTGCCACCAGAGCTACCACCATCAGGCCCCTGAGCAAGGCCTTTAAGTTACACCAGGAAGACATTCATTCTTTCGTTCATTCATTTTCCGAACCCCTTAATCCCTATCAGGGTCGGGGGGACTGATGCCCAGCCCAGGAACTATGGGTGATAAAACACCTGGCAAAATATGTGTACATAACCTGTGTGCGTACATCTGATTTAGCATTAATAAGCTCTATGTCTGTCTTTAGCTCTATGTCTGTCTTCCCTGTCTAGTCTAAAATGTATATTGTATATTGTCTGGTTTAAAATGTATATTGTTTAATGTATATTTTAGTATTTTTACTTATTTATTGTTTATTCCATGTGCCTAGTCGTGCCACTGCCTATTTATTCTCTGTTCTACTGTTCTTTGTTTGTTTGCACTGGAAATAACCTGGAGCCACGTCGTCTCGTCTCTCTATGTATCTGTACAGTATATAGCAGAGATGACAATAAAGTTGACTTTGACTTTGACTTTGACTTTGATCGGATGTTTGAGGGCTGAAACTCCTCTGGTGTGGCATGTGTTTTTTAGTGACCTGTGCATCTCCCTGACCCCCTCCTTTTAGCTTCTTTTTTGTTGGGTCATTGCTGTCCATTGGGGGTTCTGTCCTCTGCTTAAATTCCTTCAGCTATGGGCCGGAAAAAAAGAAACAGAGACAGATACACAATAACAATACATAATAACATAATGCTCTTGCTCCCTTTTTTTGTGGACAAATTGTTATTAAGCAGCACAGGTTTGACAAGAGACAAATGATTTCACAGACACAGTACTTTAAAGAACAGCCACAATGATGCATAAACATTATTTTCTTGTCTTTTTCACCTCGAGTGACTTTAGAAAAAAGTTTGACAAAATGCCACCAATCTGTGACTAAAGCCTCTTCTCCAAAGTTTTGTATCAGGCATTAGGTTTTCCACTACCAACCTATAGTGACTGAGTACAAATTACAGCACCTAAGCTAAATTGGAACATACTGATCAACTTCTGGACAAACCCAACTCAAGATAAGATGAGACAAACAATAAGTGAAGAAAGGTAGAGCAAAAATACCTTTTTCCTTGCTGAAGCAAGTGTCATTTTTCTGGTCTGATTGTCCATACTGTTGTACCTAGCAACTACTGCCTCCATGCCTGCTTTACAGACTTTATGCCGTATGGCTTGAGCCTCACTGGGTGACAAGCGTCTTACAATTAAATGAGGAACATGAAAAAGAAGAAATAATATTTTATCCCAGGATTATAAAATCACATCTGAACAGTGTTTCAAGTTACTTTCAGCACAAATATAAAAGTTTTACCTTTTTAGTTTGCTGTCTGTGAGTAAAGGGGCATTAAGTTCAAGCACATTCCGAGAAAGGTTCTGCTTCTCAGCTATTCCTGGTCTTGTGTGTGTCTGATTCAAAAAGATAATAGAGCAAGAATTCACTTAAGACCTGTGTGTTCGTGTTGGGATTTGCGAGCTTCCCTTAGCCACCTTCTCTTACCTTCTTTTTCGTTGGTTGATTGCTGACCATTGAAGGTTCAGTTCTCTGCATAAATTCCTTAAGCTGTGATGCAGATGGACAGAATCAAATTTGACAGGACAGACAATATATTTCATTCTTTTAGTTAAAAATTTACCTTTTTCCTTGCTGAGGCGAGTATGATTTTTCTGGTCTGCTTATCTGTACTGTTGTACCTAGCAACTACTGCCTCCATGCCATCTTTACAGACTCTCTGCCGTATGGCTAAAGCCCCACTTGGTGATAGATTTCTCACTTTCTTCCAGTTTCTACATGAGGAAAATATACTCTTGGAACTTAGGGCAAGAAAAAAGACATTTACTTGCACAAAATATACTCTACCCCCACACATGGTCATGTTGCCAGATGTCACGTGCAAGCAAATAGATGGTTTACAGGCATGACATAAATACTGATATGTTTTGACTGCACATTTTTAACATAAAACAACACTTGTAACAGTTCCATTCCTAGCGTACCCAAATGTACATGTTTTACCTATTTTCTTTGCCATCTGTCTGGACTGAGGTTTTAGGCTTGATCACTTCCTGGGAAAAGTTTTTTGACATTTTAAGACCTGTTTGAGGATTGTATAAGAAGTTTCTGATTTAACATTAAATAGCTAGATTGGAGGATTGTTGGGTGAAACTCACATGATCTGGAGAGTATTTGTCAGGGGCAGGCACATCCTCCTGGCCCCTATCTTTTACCTTCTTCTGTTTATTTGTTTTTTTGCTGATCATAGGGGGTTGAGAGTTCTGTACAAACTCATTTACTTGCTTTGGATAGAAGTTGAGTTGGATAGATGCAGACAGATGCAAAATAACAGGTAAAAATGTCCAATATTGGCATTGTCTAGCATATCTGCAGCCCTTCTGGACACAATTTTACTTCAAAGTATTTTTTACTTCATAGTTTTTTTGTTGTTAGAACACTATGTTTACACATCTAAACCTCATTAAATAGTAATGCATAGTATTAAGCAGAATAGATTTGAGAGAGGACAAATAGAAACATGGTTAAAGTTCTTTAAAAGCAACAACCACAGAGAATCCCTGTCTATTATACTCATTATACTCTTGTTTGAATTACTTCAGAACAATTAGTGTGGCTTTTTTAATTCACACCCTACAAATATTTACTCAAATAAAAACTGCCTTGAGCAAAAATGTACCTTTTTACATGCTGCAGCAAGTGTAATTTTTCTGCTCTGCTCATCCATATTCTCATACATTCTGTTTTATGGCTAGTGAGTTGGGCTTTGACAAACTCCGATTCAAAAAAATTTGACTGTAAGATAAGAGAAAGTTCATTTACTTGTGTAAAATTTTTTTTTAACATAAAACAGCATTTCTAGTTCTATTCCCAGCACATACATACAAATATCTGACTGTTTTGCTTGTCTCTACTGAAATAACTGAAATACAGGCTTGAACATTTTGTTTTTGGGAAAGATGCAGTTCCTCATCGATTCCTGGTCTTGTTTGTATCTGAGACATCAGGAAAGACTATTAACTGTAAAAATTGGCATGTAAAATGAGAAAATGGGGCAAAAACAATGCAGTATAATGGATGAAATACAGATGATGCATCAGGCAAGGTATTAGACTGATAATATTATCCAGATCATAATTATGATGTATATTAACATATGTGCTGAACCTACATTACTTGTATGTTTAGTGTAACATGCATGCTCCGTCTATGCTTTCTTGAAAATGTATTTACTTGTATGATTGTGAATTAATATCTGTCCCCTAAATTGAAATTGTGAGACGCTACAGGGCGTGGGTTCAGCAGAAAAGGGCCGGTGCGCCTGCGCAGCAGTGCATGTTAAGGTCAGTCAGTCTTTTGTTCACGAATGAACTGAAACAACCTCACGTTAATGTTACATTTAGTATTTATTTAACTTTAGGGAACGTAAGTTCTGCATGCCATCATGATGGCATTAGAATGGATTGGAAAGGAGGAAAAAATAAGTAAAATCTTAATTGGGAGTGATTCATTGTCAGCACTGCACAGTCTCAGATTGGGTGTGTCCAGTAGCCATCAGGATCTGCTGTATGCAATATTGACAACATATATGAGAATAAAAGGAAAAGGTAAAGAGATTAGACTTATTCTCATATATGTTGTCAATATTGCATACAATATTGCTGTATGCAATATTGACAACATATATGAGAATAAAAGGAAAAGGTAAAGAGATTAGACTTATTTGGACTCCAGCTCACATAAGTATTTTGGGAAATGAGAGGGTGGATAAGTTAGCCAAGCAAGCAACAAAAAAGATAATATTGAAGTAAATATAAAGATGTCAAAGGCTGAAGGGAAAAGTATAGTTTGGAAAGAAGCTGTAAAAGAATGGCAACAGCAGTGGGATAGGGAAATCAAAGGGAGACATTTGTATGGCATTCAAAATAAAGTTGGAACTGAGAGGAACTGGGGAGGGACTAGAAGAGAGGAAACAGTGATGACAAGATTAAGAATTGGACACAGTAACCTGAATAGTACATTATACATTATTGGGAAGCATCCTACTGGTTTTTGTGAGGTGTGTCAGACACTTGAAACCATAGAACATGTACTCATACATTGCAGAAGATATGAAGAACAAAGGAGGAAAAGGATGGAAGAATTAAGAAAAGATGGGTTGGTTGGGGCAGAGATAAAAGATGTATTGAAAAGTGGGGTGATTGGGCAAGGCAAGAAATATATTTGTAATTTCTTAGTTAATACTGGTTTGATGGGTAGAATATAAACTGTGTAGGGAATACGCTGGAAATAGAGCGGAGAATCGCCAAAGGAGAACCAACCAGAAGGTGGCGGTAGTGCAACGCTTACGGATACAAGCCGCCGTTAAACTCCAAAGAAGAAGAAGAATACATCATTCGGGTGAGTTTTTAAGACACCGGTTTAATTTTGAAGAAAATGCCTGTATTTTCTGTCAAGTTGACATACAGGCAACTGATCACCTTTTCTTTTTTTGTGTGTATTCCAGAATTTTCTGGGAAAATATGTCTTATTGGTTGGAGACAAAAATTCAGTCACTGCCCAATTTTGTTAGAAACCACATTATGTTTGGAATAATGTTAGAGGATAAAAAGAATGATTTTTCAATTAATATAATGTTGATTCTGGCCAATTTTTTTCTTCACAAATGCAAATGTATGAAGACAAAACCTTATTTTTCTGTTTGTTTTGTAATTACTTTTCGTCCTTAGAATATATGAAAGGTAAAAAGGCCCAGAAACTTGTTGAAATAATAAGGAAACTTGATTTACATGAAGAGAGATGAAAAGACCCCTTTTTGTTATTACTTCCTATTTATTTAGTTATTTTTCCTTTTCCTTTCTTCTTGATCCTTTTCACAGAATATATGTAATGTTTACTGGTACTCTGTATCTGTTTTGTTGGATATGTGCCTTGCTAGGTATCTGTTTGCTTACATTTGTTAGTGCCACTGTTTATGTATATTATGTTCAATATGTTCAATAAAAAAGAAGAAGAAGAAGAGGAAGAAGAAGAAGTTGTTGTTGTTCTGCAGAAGGCCACTAGGGGGCAGTGAAGCTGGACCAAAGCTCGCATGCGCAGTAACACATGGCGGTAAACACGAAGGAAGGTGAAAGCTGAGAAATAAATAGTTTAAGCCGTAAGTCAGTCAGTCTTCTTGATCAGCGGTGTTCTTCTCTGTGTTATTCTTCACTATGCGCCCTAAAACGACTTTAATGTTGTGTGTTATTGTTCCCCATCTATATTTAGTTGTTTGTGGGGTTTTTTTGGTTTACACCATTTCGCTGTGTTTTTGTCCGTAGTTTGCGATGGACTTCGTGTGCAGTTCCTCTGTTGGGAGAGGGGGCAGCTTACATCACCAAGGTGGGTCTGTTAAAATTTATTATAGTTATTTAAAGTAGCTATTGATTATAGTTTACTTGTTGGAGGCATTTACTTTAACATAGATTTTAGCTTAACGATTCATGGTGTAATTAAAGTAGTAGTAAATCCTACAGCACACCTCTCATGCCATCTCTTATGATTTTTATTTATATACACAATTAAATAGACCGACTATAAATAATATACGTGTTAATTACTTATTATATGGTGTTGACATATAGTGCTGTGCAGTTTTAGAGCAATTCTACATTTCTTTATATTTTGCTTCCAAAGAGCCAGGCTTTCTTGTGTTTTTAAGGAATTGTATTTACATGTATATTTGCACGTTGCAATAATTCACTGTACCTGTTGTCCCGTTTTATAACAAAATACAAAGAAATGAGAAGTGACTCAAGATTTATGCAAGCACTGTATTCAGTGAGCGTTCTGTAACCTGTTTTTATGCATTATGTTTATTGTATAATGACGTTCTGCTATGATGTCTTTGTGAACTCATAATGCCAAGAAACAAGCACATTTCAGCTAATGTCTGTTATTAAATGCCACACTGTCTCGTTATCGTTAGTTTTAGCTGCGTTCCCGCTCTGCCATCTGACAGAAGAGGATTTGACCCAGAACCCTCTTTTCTGCAAGCTGCTGGCCATGCTGTCCCAGCATGTGGACCGAACTGGACTCACTTTGAGCTTAAGGAAGGAGCTGGAGATGGTGACATGCTTTGTGTATTTTCTCAGTCATTCTTTATCTCAGCTAATGGTAGGATGTTCGTTTTGCAGACCAAGAGCTTGTGGGATTGAGTCTGACTCTATCCTTCTTCCAGCACTACCGCCACAGAATCCACAGAGTGGGATCGAACCAACAATCTCTTAGTCCATAATGATGTATCCTGCCAAATTTTACATCCATTTTACACACATTATATTAAGCAGATGCTTTTATCCAGAGGGATTTACAATCGAAGGGAGGAACAGTCTCCTTGAAGCCACTTGGGGTTATGGGTCTTGCTCAGGGCCTCTGTGGTGGTAGAACTGGAGGTAGAACAGAGCCTTGGTCTTGGCCCATAACTGAAAAGTGAATAAAGTGACTAAACATCTTCCATGCAGGCTGAGAAAGAGCTCCGAGCACAGAAGATGGCCTGGTTGCACTTGGAGAGTCTTTTCAGGCTTCTGCAGGAGATGGTGCAAGAACATCATTTCAGCCAACACCACTCCACTGTTCTGATGGGCGAAGACAAGGTGAGTCCTGTTCTATGTAAGCAGAGAGCCCCTGTTACAATGCTGTTGTTGATATTTTTGTGTTTTTATTTGGTTTACTGGAATATTAAAGTGGTTAAGTTTTTGGATTATTACATATTTGTTGATTTTCACATATGTTATTTTTTGTCTCCCGGATGTTTCGTGAAGCACGGTTTCTCATTTAAGAATCAATATGAGTGTTTTTCATATCTGTAAATTCTGCTTTTTTTTTCTTACAGATCCCTGAAATCTGGATGCTACTTCATTAGGTGTCTATAACAACGTTTCTGTCTTAACTAATTTTTTTTTTTTTTTGCCACAGTTCTACACTACTCTGGAGCAGTGTCTGCTAGTTGCTCGCTGTGTCAAGCAATTAGATCCCAGCTCTGCAAGTGATCAGAATCAACCTCCTATTCTGGGACTCTCTGCTGAAAACGTTTTGAGTCATATGCCTCCCAAAGAGGTATGCTCCCACAGCTGACTTCTGACCATTAAACTGCAACTCAGTTACACTATTAAAGCAAGATATTTAATCATATGATTTGATACAAAGTTTTGTTTCAATATCTTTGATTAGGACGTGTGGGAAATGAAACAGAGGCTACCTTCAGAACTGCAGAAACACCTGAAGAAAAAGCTCTTAAGCTTGCTGTCATACTACCAGCCAGAGTGGGGTAAAGGGATTTAAAGTTTCATATTACTCTAGGTTACATACATATAATGTACAGCATGCATGAAGGAATATACAATTACGGGCAAAATAATTAACACCTTGAGCCTCCTAAAATTCTGTTACAGCATTTTTTGGCTTTGAACACCATACGACTGGCCTCAACTACAGCACACTTCCATTCTTTGTAACTAACAATTACTTTAATCATGTTTCGTCTTGATATCACAAAATACGTATATTGGATGACGAAATTTAAAATGTCTATCGTTTCATATTATACTCTATCGATAATTTTGTGGTGTCGCTTAATACGCGCCACGTGGATGTAGGCACAGAGAATATTATGCCGTTATATTTATGCTTTAATTTTGAGCTTGTGTTGGAGCTTTCACAAGCCATATTTCATATATGTGAGTTTTGGAAGCCTGTCCTTTGGCCTGATGAGACAAATCAAGTCTCTTAGTGTCTTCTCAAATCCCAGATATTAGACTCAAACTCATAAGGCATTTAATCGAGATAATCTGGAGAAATTAGGTTGGGAGAAATGGGAATCACATGTTTTTCTCATTGCTTCTTTCAGAGAATGAAAGCGAAGGTCTCCGATGTGTGAAACTGTCCAAACTGCCAGCGCTTCTGGAGGGTGAACGCAACAGAGCGGAGAGTTTGGAGGAGAGGAACAGAGAGAACGCCACCTTACTGCAGCGGCAAACCCACTCCTACCTCTCTGTGAGTGTGCAGGTGATAAAATGGGTGAGGCAGTAATAAAAAAATGGCATAATTGTGCTGATTGTATTTGTTCTTTTTTTTAATCAGGAGCTGCTCGAGTGCATGCAGCTACTACAGACGCTCGTCCTGGACCACCGACTGAAAGTGCAGAAAGAGCTCGACAGAAAGAAGATTGAGTACTTTGAGGCCAAATGCGAGATTGGGATACAGAAGATTAGGTATTAATATCAATAGCTTGAGATGTTTTGGATTGTAAATATCTGTGTTTTTGGTAGATATGTAAATAATATCATATGCATTTTGTCAGCCCCAGCACTCGATTAGTTTTTCACCAATATTAACATCATAAACCATGCACATTTTTTAAATGTAAGTCTTCCCAGCGTTGAGCGAGGTTATTGCCTATGGATTGACTAAGAGATTAAAAGAAGTAGTTATGTTTCCTGTAGTTATAGCACTTATGACATTAGAGACGTTGCAGATTTTGGGATTTAGGCAAAGAGTTGCTCAAGTTCAAATGTATTGGGTGGATTTCCTAATTTTTATGCATTTATTTCAGTTAGACTCACTTTTCAGGTTGATTTTGATATTGGAATCTTCTCACAGGGCAGAGATGCTTGAGGTCCAACTCGACACCTACACAAGAGACAAGATCGCAGCACATCGTAAAATATCGTGAGTAAACGTCAGCTATCTTTAGAATGAAAAAATCTGTGCAAAGTCTGATTGTATGTAAGCCTTAAAATGTCAAGATTCTTTGTCACATATATAGTTGTACAAGTGTATAACATGGACAGTTTGCAGGATCAAAACGTAAATGAAGAAATGCTACAAAATCTAAAAAAGGAAATATATTGAACAAACGCTTCCCAAAATAGACACTATAAAGAGTATCTAACTATTTACTAATTTACACATTATTATTCAGTAGTTAACTTTAAGATTAAACATTTTAAAAGTGCATCTGTTGTTCAATATCATTTCCATAAATAGGGTCTGTCTGTCTAGAGGTACAGTAAAAACGCTCAAGTCTGTTAAACTCCTTCCCCAGTTTTTGTCATAAAGACATAATTTTTATCCCTATCTACGGTTTCTTCTTTTTCACAGTGCGGCTCGTTTAACTGTGTACCTTACGCTGTGTTTCCTGTCTAACCTTTCAGCCTTGGATTTCTTTTTTAATTTGTTCACTTCAGCTTCTTATCTGGCCTGTTTCTCACGCCATGCTAGCTGAAGGACGTTCTTATGGCAATATCAGTCACTTTGACACTTGTATGTCATTGTAAAAGGCGAGCGGTTGACCCTGACTGGCTCTTGAGCGTTCTGTAAACATTTGAGATTAAACAAAAGTACAGACAGGCAGTTAGGTTTTCCCTGTGTTTAAACTTGAAGAACATGCCTTGTCAATAACTAAAGATGTCGCATTACCATTTACTGTATGTAGCAGACACTCTTATCTAGAGAGACTTCCCTGGAGCCATCTGGGGATAGGGGTCTTATAATAATTTTCCAGTTTATTTTTCATCTCAGGGAGAAGCTTGGTGCCGAACTGAAGGACGCCCAGTTGGAGAAACAGTCCCTGGAATCCAAACTGGCGTCCTTCGAGATCTACGGCAGGGATTTTGAAGCGCTGGCAGAGGAATATTCGCGGCTGAGGCAGGAGATTGCCACTAAATCTTGGGCACTGAAAGAGTTCACAACATAAACAGCACAAGTCCTACGAGCTCATGGTTTGAACAAAACTCTAACATGTGGTTAGAATGTGTCAGACGATCCCTTATTACTTTGTTTTTCATGTGACTGATTGTTCACCACCTACATTTTTATTGTCAACATTGTGTTATTAATGTCATTAACATCATTCATATAATTTGAGTATTTCATGTATTATTGTCACATTAACTGAATTACAAGACTGTATCTCATAGATATTTGATTGTTCACCATCAGTCTGCTTTGTATTTTTAAGATGTGGTTTCAATAATAATAATTCAATAAATAGATTTGTTAATATGACAATGCTTGGTCTATTTGCTTCAATGATATGGTTATACAAAAGACGGTTTCAGTGGGGTTTCCACTTGCAGTTGTGTTAAGGGTGAAATAATTAATCAGTCAACATTGATACGTCGATTCATTGATCAACAAGCCCATAGCATTGATCCAAAATGAAAACTTCAGGTTTCATACATATTGTAGAGTCATTTTATAATGAACAGGAGCTGTATTTTTCATAAGATTATTTATGGTTATATATGGTTAAGCTCGGGAATAAAAATGTCTATATTTTAGTTGATTTTTTTGTGATATGATGATGAATGGAAGTGATTGTGTTAATTCAGCACATCATGACGTCTATTGAATTGAAATCGTGTGACATCAGGACTAACTGAACCATTGTCCATTGGATTGATATATCATATTGTGATGAAACCTTTTATTTAAACCCTGAATTTAAAAGTAATGCAATTTGGTTGAAAGTGGGACGCAAATCTTCCAAACAATTATTGAGCTTTTTCCTTAACTATAAAATAAAATGTAACTCCTCTGATAAATTAAGGAGGCCCTTGTGGTATGAAAAGTGAGTCAATGTGGATATTTTGAAAGTGTAGCCTCACAAGAGCTTTTTAACATTTTTATTCAGGTACATTATTTTAGGTTGCCACTACTCCAACATTACAGAAAATGCTTTTTTTTTTTTTTTTTTTAACTTAAAATTAATATTTAATATAGTTTTTGGCTTTGCACATTAATAAGTTTAACCCACAATAACCCAACATTTATAGCCTTTAAATGAAAACTGTCTGAATATAAAGGCCATTAAAATATTACTGCTCTTGAGAAAATGTAAGCTCTTTAGATGACTTGCAGTGACTGATTTGCAGTTGTGTTTTTACAATCTACACTGTAACACTCTTTTGACACGTTTCCCCAAACAGCCGAAAATCTGCACATCTGTTGACACACAGTGCGCGGGCGACATCTACTGGTCGTAATACAACATTGCGCCGCCATCATTAAAAAAGCCTGTTCCACGTTACGTTACACATCAATCATTATTTGGCTTCGCTCGCCCTCTAGCGGTCAAACTGTAAAACTGCAAACGCGCCTCGCCGCCGGAAATCACGTGTCCCAGAAGTTGCTGATTCAAAACACGGATGCCACAATGGCGTTTGAATTACTTTTATCATCTCTGTTTGCCCACTTTGAATACTAAAAAAGGTGTGTCTTTGTAACAGCAATAAGGAAATTTAATGCCATAAAGCATTTGAGGCGGTTCATCTCAATAAAACAGGAAACGCGTGGCTATATTTATGCGTTGTTTAATAGCGCCATCTGGTGGACTGCATAAACTACAGCAAAATGTTGATCTCTAGAAACGTAGCAAAGCTAAAGACGTAGGGTCTTTCCATAAGAATGCGCATCACTATCAGGGGTGGAAGTAACAATTTACAAATACTCACGTTACTGCAATTAAGTAGATTTTTTGGGTACTTGTACTTTTATGAGTAGTTTTTCAAGTGTGTAATTTTACTCGCACTTGAGTACAATTTACACCATGTAATCTACTTCGCTGCTTATAAAATCAAAAGCCGCTACTGAGTACGCCCACAATTTGAATTAATATTCAAACCTTTCATCTGCATCTTTGCAGCCAATAAGGCTGTGCAATCGCGACCGCGCCAATTAATCTATGACGTAAGCAAAGAATAAACTCCGCTGCAGCAGCAGGCACAGGTGTCTGGAGGAACTACACAGTGGAGCACAAACTCATTTATAGACTGAAGATTTGGAGACAAAAAAGCCAAAATGGAGAAAATGGAGCCAAACGAAGCCGGATAGACTCTGTTAATTTAGAAAACCAGCTCTTGCTGAAACTGAACAAAAGGTTCAGAAAGTGAAGTGTGACAGAAATGCTAT
>JAVGVS010000260.1:125000-195000 GCA_032718565.1 Distichodus sexfasciatus | reverse complement strand
CCAAGCCAGCAACACCCTGATCAACCTGACACCTGCTATCCAACACACCTCATGATCATTACACAGACTCGCAAATGCTCACATTTACTGCATTTCTTTTCCAGTACCTTACTTGGACCTCAGATTTTCTCTACATATTAAGGCTTTATGACTGGCTTCAAAGGTAAAAAGGGTCTGAATCTACATTGGTGTTCCTAATGTATGTTCATTAAAGTATTATAATTGAGTCAGAATCTTCTTTTGAGGTGTGGTGAAAGTTTGGAAGCCTGAGGCTTGAAACATTGTTAAAATCTCTTAAAGTTTTAGCATCAACAAAGCTTCTGATGCCTAGAAATGAAACACATTACTTGTGTATTTGAGAGAAAATAAGTAACTTTCATTTGCTGCCACTGTTTTCAAGATCACATTAGGGCCTCCACATTCTGTTCCACAAGCTTTATGGGATTTAAATTTGTGCTTTTTGGGTGCCAAGTGCTTATTACTTCTGACTTTACACCAGACTGAAGTTACTTGTTTTCACACAGAGCCATTTAGTATCATTTAAGGTACAATTTTGGCCGTAATTTGCCAAAGTTTTTGTTTGTCAAAAGAGGAAAATAAAGCATATCTCAATGTTTCATTTTGATGCTCAGAAATAAATTATTTGTGTATTCAATAGAAACAAACCAACTCTTTTTGTTGCTCGCTCTGTTCAAAGATCAGTTTAAGGCTTTGACATTCTATGCCATGAGCCTCATAGGATTGGAAATTTTGCAATTTCAGTGTCCAGTGCTTATTACTTCCCACTGTACACCGGACGTAGTGCAAAATTATATATTCCCTTTTTCTCTAGAGTTGATATTTTATAGTATATTTACATACACAATATTCTATGTGCCTACATTATATAAAGTGGAAGCACGTCGTCTCATGCTATTCATGTATAGTGCTGAGTTTGAACATCCGGGTACTATTGGCGGACTAGTTCTTGGTGCACTACTTAGCGCACTAGTTAGGGTAGTAGAATTGTGCAAGTTGTGCAACCTTTAAACCGTCGAGTCTTAGGAACACCGGTTTCATTTCTGTTCCGTTAATAAGTCAGTTCACGACTGCGTTGCAGTTCGGGAACCACACAGTTTCTTTATCGTTTTAGGGATATTTAACGGTCGTCGTTTGGCGGATTAAGATCTTTGTTGACAGCATCCATCCGGCAGAGAAATGTAAACTACTGCAACGAAACGGAGTCGACACGGCACCACTGTTCACTATTAACGTCGTTTTTCTGGTGATGTAGTAAATCGAATCGTTATTCAGACTCACGGCTGCCCAGGTTTGCAAACATTTATTTATTTATTGCGCAAATTATGTCGTTTTTAACACACCTTGTGGCGGTCACGGCGTGTTGTCGTCATGATCACGTGACCGCTTGGGAGCGACTTTTATTTTCAGTACCTTTTGGTCCTTAATATCCATACAAAAATATACAGTTTTCTGTATATTTGGACTTTTATAATTCCTGTCTAAACCATGAGATAATAAAAAAATACGGCGCTGTTTTTGTTAGGATAACCTCTAGTCTTAATATAGTAACATAACACAATTGCATACAATTAAGAAATCTTATAATATGACTATATACATGTTTTTTTTTAATTATTTGTATTGTTTGCATGCCATATGTTATTTATTTTTGCTTTAATGATACAAAATGGTATGATTTGCATAATTTAATGATTTCCTGTTTTATTAAATGATCAAATAATTGAATATACAATGTGCTGAATAAATCGTTGATATCTCTAACGTTTGAGCAGTTATTATATTATGTTGCTCTATATAGTATACTAGTATAGCTATAAAATTTCCACCGTGTTTCCAAACTATTTTATAAAGTCGTGTAATCATGATTATGCATCCAAGTTAATTCTTCTTTCCGCAGACCGGACCCTGTCTTCACACAGCCATGCCACTGAGTTTGTCCCCGTCTGCTGTCTGTCAGTGTTTCACACTGGTGTCCTTCTGCACCTGCCGTGACTAACTGGATTACTGTGCAGAGCAAAACGGACTCGAGCAAGCAGATCATTTATGGAGTATCATTCATCATGCATGCTACACAAAACCTGAACGGATATGGTAGGATTGCCAGCAATGAAGACAGAATTTAAAATGAGAAAGTTTTGTTATGAATTAATAGCTTTGTACTTGGGACGATACCTCAGTGGTACCTTTACCCTCTGGGACTTCAACCGGCAACCGCCGATAACCTTTAGCACTACCCACATGCCAGTTGACATCTTCTGACGTGTAAAAACTTATGCCATTCAATGAAGGCATTACTATCTAAAATCAAGTAAAAATAAGCACTATGCCACTGACTCAAGTGAACAGTGAATAATTATTTTTGTTTTCTAGAGCCAGACTTTTCTATTGCTTTCACCAAAGTTTAATTTTCCATGGTTGCTTGTGTTATAGCTCCTCTGGGTGGAGTGAATGGCTCAGTCATGTTGCTGCTCTACACGCTGGCTGCGATCTGCTACTGTGTTGTGCTGTTCTCCAGCTCTTCCCTCCTGCTGGGCATCCTGGGTGTGGGGATCAGCCGCCCCAGGCTAATGCCACCACTTCACTCTACAGGTAAATTAATCCATTTGGTTTGAAAGCTTATTATACATTACAGCAAGGATTGAGACTTTCTCTCCAGGCCTTCCAGGCAGCCCACCTCCATAAAAGACTCCCGGAATAATCATATCATGACCATTTAGTTCACTACTTCCCAATAAGTCAATCCTATGTTCTTTTCACTCCTCTCCCCTTTCTTTAAGCGCGCTGCTATGTCTGGCTGCCTTGAGCGTGAGCGGAGTGTGCCTGTACATTGTCCAACTGAATTTACAGAAAAAGGGGTTGTGTCTGAACTGAGGCTCAAGCTGGGGACAATCTTTTTATGCTTGATAGATGAGTCCTAGTTTTCTCCTTCATGGCTAGCTTTCATCTTATGTACCTTAGGGCTGCAACGTCCTTGAACCTCTCTGGAAGTGATGAGGAGAACACGCTGATTGCCGCGTCTGAAACCCGGATGCAGAGGAGCCGGGCGAAGTGTCCAGTATTGATTAGGGTCTTATATATTTTGACATACGTGCATTTTCTGTACTCATAGGAGCAATGTGCAATGCTAACTGCAGGGGGAAAAAATCAAGAGTTTTTTACGTCGCTTTTTGTCAAGATTTTGCAGTTCTGAAGTATTTTATGTTTGTCTGTTTTTTGCTGAATGTGTTGGAGCCTTCCAACTGGCCTACTCTGGGCCCACATACAAATTCAGAGCTCAGAAAAATCACAAATGGACCAAAATTGTATAATGTGACCTCTCAGCTCTTTCTTCAGGCATTTAAGTTCATGTGTTGCATTTAGTGATAAGTAGTTAATGTTTTTTACTAAGGGGGGTTTGTAGGTCTGTAGAAGACTGTTGAGTTTTACATTCTCTGCATGAGGGTTTTTCCACAAAAACTTGTGTGAAGATTAAACTCAAGCCATAAACTGTCTTTATGGTATACTGTATATTATTATTAAACCACTACACTAATATTACCACTAGATGAAGGCATTTTATGGATGTGTTTTATGTCTACAGACTTTTTTTTTTTACCTTTTCAATCTTCTATAAGAAGGAGTACATCATTTTAAATACATTTTATTGAGTTAGCAGTTACTCTGTGGAATGTTACACATTTTTCACCAAAGATCATGACTGCACTGTAAAGTTTGAAAACTTTCTATTATGTCGTCATCACCGTCCATTAACCCCAGGCCTGCAACATGGGGTCAGTTAACGTACTAAGTCAGACAAAAATTCCTTCTACTGTTTTTGCTGCACAGTAATCAGTGATATTTGTTGTACACAAATGTTCAAGCCATAAACCTGCATATTGTCCTGTCTGTTATTGACTTGTCCATTTTGTTACAGGAATCATTAACCAATCTTCGTTGGCATTGTTTACAGTAAATGTCTATTGAAACTCTGAACAAATGTTTTTGCCTGTGTGTGCATTTATCAAATGCTCTTATCCTCAGCAACATTTTCTTAGGACAGGAAAGGTCTTTATGGAGTATCTTGGTGGTAAGGGACTTGCTCAGAGTAATCGTTAACTTTAGCGCCTAGTCCAGATTTTTCATATCTATTAAAACTGATCCATGGTCAAGTTTCGGTACTTCCTAATACTTTTTTATTTCCCTGGCAGTGATGCGCTCAGTGGTTTAAATACTGTAGTGTCAAACTTTTGGCCTCCGAAGGGGATGGTTTAAGGCTAGCAATGAACATTGTGACCGAACATCGTTGGAGTTGGAGTTGGAGAGTAGTGTGTTTTAATGTGTTAGAGAAAATTCAAACTTGACCATGATTTTTAAACTGGATTAGGATCTGACCAGTGCTGTGTTATTATTTTGTCACATTTCAGCTAAAGTATATGAAACATTTTGAAAACATTTTGCTATTTTGAAAACAAATAAAATTTTAATAATCAGCCTCATGATGAAAAGAAGCCAACAAAAATGCACAGTCAAATTCCATCCTGTTTGTGACCATGGAAGCTCAATGGTCAACAAAAAGGTTTATCATTTATTATGAGAAAATAATAAAGCTGAACGGTCCAATCATATTCAAAACAGTTTCCAAGCACAAATAAAATGTTTCTACTCAACAACAGAAGCGAAAGGGAGTCAAGTTGGTCCCCACTCTTGCTTTCTATCTCCATTTCCCTCCCTCCCTCTCTTTATTTTCCCCACACCCTCTGTCATATGACAGCAGCTTGTACTCCAGTTGGATGGAGACCATCGCCATAGTAACCTTGACAAATCGTTGATGTCACCAGTGAATTTGTGAATGGAGGGAGAAAAGCGAGAAGGGAAGTGAGAGCTTATGATAACCTGTCCTGTGATGAACAGTGTACAAATGGAAGGTTAAAAGCTTGTATGTTATTCCTATGTTCATTGTCTATGTGTGTGTTTGTGTTTGTGTGTGTGTGAGAGAGAAGGAGCAGCATAATGTTCAGCACGGTGTCAGAAGCTACTCACAAAAGTCAACATTAACTAGAAAAACACTTTTGGAGAACAAAATCCTGACATATCTATTTACTGGCCGTTATAGATGAAGCAATTCAGATCGTGGAGAGATTCCATATTGTGTCATATGTGACCAGGGCTATTATTGTTCTCTCTCGGCTGATCATTTCTTCTCATAATTGGAAGAAGAAGGACCTTGCTTGGCTATTTTATGATGTAGAGTGTAGGGAGAAAAAATATTCTAGGTCTTGATGTCTAAACATTTAGGTTGTTTATATCAAGAAATGACTGAGAAATATCTGCTATACAATGAAACCAATGAAGCATTTAGGCCTTTCCTCCTAGCTGGGCTTGCATAATTAACGAAAATGTGGTATTGAAGCGGCTTATATTGATCCTAATTTGCAGAAGTAAATAAGTAGGCAGAACAGACTTTCAAGACAATCATCTGTCCAGATTCACATCGTGTCTATCCTACCCTCCTTTGACAGCCACTGAGCCCATGAACAAGGCCCTTTACGGCCAGTTGCTCCATGGGAACTCTCTTTATAAGGAATTTTCTGTAACTTCTTGTTTTTCATATAACTTCATGTAATCTTTTTACCAAATAGCGATGAGCTACATTGTTTACCAAAATTATAATTTTTTCTCTTTTTACAGCAATCAAATGTTTCTGATTGAGTGTTAAATTACATGAAAGTAGCATCTGACTAACTTTGAAATTTGTCTGTGAATGTGTGATGCAAATAAATAATAATTGAATGGAATGTATAAAAGCTTTATTTGTACTTTTGTCTCTGTACCTTGTAGTGTAGCTAACTACTGTATTAAACAGGAGTTTATAAATGTATGTGTATATATAGCTGAGGATATAGTGAAACGAACAGGCATGCGCGTTCGGGCCTGTGCAAAAGAAGGGGGCGGGTCCGCCAAAAGGGGGCGGGGTGGAGGTGGGTGTGTGGCTACAGCTGATGCGCGCAGCCTCTTCTCGCTAACGCTACCTCCATCACCTCATCTCATCCTCATCATCCCCGCTCCGGGCGTCGGCGCTTCGCTCGGATATTCGCAACGTGAAAGTGAAAAAGCCTCCGAGCCGCGAAGAGAAGAGACTCCCGATTCTCCGATTCTCCGGTTCTCCAGTCCCGAACCGGGTGTCATTTTGAAACGGAATTTTAAACCAGTCTCGTCTCCACGCACGCACCAGGCCGGGATCGCGCACCGCCGCCAGAAAGGCAGTAAAAATGCCCTCGCGCGACGCTGTACGTTTTTGTTACCTCGTCCTTACCTGTGTCATTTCACCCTGCTTCGCTCCACCTCCATCACCTACACAACCGCAACCGATTCGCTTCCCGTGCGCAAAAATTGCGCCAAGTTCGCGCGCCGTGCGCAGAAAAATAACACCGAATCTATGCGCGCCGTGTTTATATGTTCTTGCATCATGTGAGCAAAAGAATAACGTGGAATTAAAATTTTTTTATATTATAATGGATAAGGATACCGGGAGGGTTGCATGGGGGTGGGGTGAGAAGTGGAGGGGCACGGTGCAAGTGTGGTGTTAAACGACACTTACCCCCCTCCTTCCTCCCATTCCCTTCTCCCGAATATGGCATGAAATCCAAAAGTGATCGTTTTTGTGGCTAGGCGACGCATTTATATGGCTGCGTAAAAGCGGGAGAGGGAAGATGGAAAGGGGAACCCAGGAGGATGGAGGGGATAGAAACAAGGAATTAGGCAGGCTGTCTTCCATGGCTCCCGTCTGGAGCGAGTCGTAGTGATGCTGAGGCTCGGCTCTCCATTGTGCTCTGTGACTTTTTTGCAAGAACGGATGAATAACACTAGCTTCTAACGTGATATAAATGGTTGGCATCGTCACGTTGCCCAACCTGCGATTATGTTCGTCCGCGCATCACAAACGCACCGATTTGTTATGTTTCTAGGCCTGGAAATCTTTTTGTAGGCTATGTTCTGTGAGTTTTTTGTGTATGTGTGTGTACCTGTGAGCGTATACACGGATGCCCATATAGGCAGGGTGGTTGTGGTGTGGAAGAAGCCTGCATGCCATGCCATAAAAGATTAGGTAATGGGCATTTATGGCTCTGGTGCTGATTTGAATGAAAGGGTGATATTTTGCATATTAGGGACAGGGTTGCCAGGTTCTGTGTTTCTGTCCCCCAGTGAAGGCCAGAACACCACAACACCGCATATAGAATCTTTATCCGTCTCTCTTTCTCTCTCTTGATCGTCATATTCTCTTCAATTTTAGTGACACAAACGTATTTTTTTGCATCATGTTTTAAAAAACACCCTCCGTATGGTAAATGGTGCAGTGACAATATGTAGCGTTTTGATATTTTGCTGTATGCGCATGTGCATGGTATGTAAGTTAATGTAGACATTTTTGGAAGCAAGAGGAACGTCCAGACGTCGGCAGCAGTCATAAACAGAGATTTGTATCTCCATCGGTCAATTTTGTGCCTCAGTATTATGGAGTGTGTGTGTGTGCGCGCGCGCTCGAGACGCACGGAGCGCGTGGCCGCGTGCGCGCGCGGTGCTATATGAAGCATGCAGTGATGATGTAATGCGTGTGCGGAAGTAGGCGAGTGGAAGCACGTGCGAAATGCCAGTTTTCCTCCGATGCCCCCTGCTGGACGCGTCGCGTTATTGCACCGTGCTAACCTCAACCGCCGTTCCTAAGATGGCACACGAACTCCGCGGCGTGTTATGTCTTTGCAGGTTCTCAGTCTTCCAGGACGTGGTAATCTTGAGAGCTTGAATCGATGGCAACTGGACTTCTTTTCAAATATATTTATGGGCACCTGGTGACTCCAGAAGTGGGCAGCCTAGTGGCTAAATGGCATTTCACAGTTTAGTCTCAGCTCGTTTCACTACTAGATGACCCGCTCATGAGTTCACGAAACATATCAGATATATTTTATGGGTTACACAGGACGTAGACGAGCTGCCTTCATCTTTCAAAAGACTACCAGGACTCTCCTTGGATCTATCATTGAGAAATGAGTTCTAAAATATAATACAAAACCTAGTATTGTGCAAGAGAAAGCTAGAACATTTGCATTTAAGGGACAGTTAATGATATAAGGGCTTAGTGATAAAAAGATGAAAAGTTCAAACCAACAACATCTTGGTCCAGATCAAACAAAATGCCTGATGCACATTTCACCTACTTCCGGTTAAACAAATCAGTATAATCCAAATTATATGTGCCCCTTCATTATAGACAACAAAGATGAAAGACAACTACTGGATTAAAAAGAAAGAAGTAAAACTGCAGTTTTAAGATGAGATTTATAAATGGAAAATGTTGGGGCCGCGTACATGCAGGTGAAAGCTCATTCTAAAGTTTTGGAGCTATAACAACAAAGGATTAATCTCCCTTAGTCCTGCTTTATTCTGTATTTTGGGAACACAAGGAGAGACCTATCAGCAGATCTAATAGCCTTTGATTGGAACATATGGTCGTAAGAGGTCAGAAAGAAAAGTTGATGCAAGGTCATTTACAGATTTGAAAGCAAACATTAAAATCTTAAAATCAATCCTAAAATACACTGAATGTTTGTGAATGTCCCTATCCCATCCTCTCCTATTCTCTCCTACTCTATCCTAAAGGAAATCGCCACAACCCTTTATTACGGCAATGAATGAAGTTATGTCATATGGGTATGGAATATTAGGATTTTTGTTTGACTAAATCACATATTGTCTGCTTACTTGTATTTTGGATTTCCAGAGTTCAATTCCTATTCTTTTGTGCCGGATGCTTTACCTGTTGGGCTGTTCAATAATGCATATTTTCACTGAGCTAAGGACCACAGCAGGGCCACACTAATGCACAGCTAAGATTGCATGGCCTTTTAGAGGGTCTCCACGGCTCTGCATGTTTTGCAAAACGCCATCGAATATGTTTTCGGGGCATGTAATGGCAAAGTCATTTATAATAACCAACAGAATCTACATCAGTGTAAGTGAATGTTTAACTAAGAGTCCTGAACTCCAGACTTATCAGGGTGTGTCACTCTGCCCCCTTTAGGCCAACACAAGGAAACAAAAAGTTTTGTTTTTATGTTAGTTCTTGGAGCCTTACGGATACTGACACGTAATGCCACGATTTGTGAGAACTTAAATTAGCTCATGGGAGGCGTTCCTGGAGGGCACTGTATGTATGTTGCATGGTACATTTAGGATCATTAATAACTACTTAAATGTATTGAGGGATGTCAGTTAGGTGTAAGAATTCCTTGTAAAGTTTGTGTGATGAAATCAGTGCAACTACATTTCCTCTTTTTGAGATGTTTACTGTTTGGTGAAACATCTTAATTTGTGTGCCTTGTTCACTTACTGAGCACTGGAATTCTTTGTTTTGTTTTGGAATTGGAATGTGATCACTATGTGTGTCAGATTAAGATTTTGTTAATTGACAAGCAACTTCACTATTATCCCAAAATATTTAAATTCTAATAATGGTTTTAGAGACTTAACTTAAAATGTGTGATAAAAGCCAGGATTTAAAAGCTACTGTCCTTCTCTCTAGATTTCACGTTGAATGTCTGTCGGTCCCAATATATAATCAGGTCAATTATGGTGAAAATATGGCTTCATGCCTATATATGCGACTCGGGGTTCTCCTTTTGACAACAGACCCGATGCATTAGCCGTCCATCACAATGTAGCCTTATAAAAAGTTGCACAGATTTTTTTCGTTTGCCTAATACATCAACCCAGAAGTACAAAATATACTTGCCAGTCCTTGCGGGTGTCTATATGAGATGCAATCAATGTTCATAATGTTGGCTGACCAGTGTATGGTAAATAGATTTTTTTGATTTCTGATTTGTTTGTTAAAAAATGTTGTGCATTAAGCAGCTTCATTAGATATTACAGGACTATAGATGTTACAGCAGCATAGTGCTGTTACTGTTTTATTGAGGGAGTTAAAAGCTTCAGGGTCTAAAATTATGGTTTTATTGGGTGAAAAATGATTGCCTTCATGATTATATTTTTGCATTTGTTTCATTTGTGATTCTGTTTGCATGTGCATCTTTGCTTCGCATTCTCACCCATGTCTCACCCTGCTAGTAATGCACCAATAATATTTTATATTTATAATTCTGATGACTCGCACTTTGTTTTTTCTTCAGGTTGTAAGAGTGTGCTGCATTAGTAAAATGTTGGTAAACTTGCATCATTAGTCATAAATATTGCCATACTGAGATAATTTTATATGATATTTTTTATAAGTTTGATCTAATACCTACACTGTTGTGAAACAGAAGCAAACAGAAGTCTTAACTGGTGACAGGCAAACTAAATACTAAATACTGACAGCTATACCATGAAATTGACAGTGATTTTTTTTTTTTGTCCTTAAGTCATATATTAACTATATATTATTTTCTTCCTTTTAGTGTCTGCACCTGTGGCCCTTTTGGCCCACCTGCCTCTCTCGCCCGCCCAGCCTCCTGGCGTTGTGGGCAGCAGTGAGGGGCAGCGCGCTCCTGGCATGGGCAGCGTGGGGAGTGGAGCCTCCAGCCAGAGGGCGATCACCATGCGCAGCGTGGGCACGCGGACCACCCCCAATGGCCCCCTGGCGGCGCTCTGCCCCTATCCGTCGCCGGCGCCTGGGCGACCCCATAGCTTCAGCGCCCGACGCTTACCACCCCCGACCACCAAAACTGCGAGAGCATCTCCAGCCGGCAAACACAGGAGACAGAAGTGCAAAGCGGGAAACAGCGGCGATGTCACCGGACTCCCCTCAATGCAACTCGGCGACACCTGCCATGCTTGGCTGGCGCCCTATTAGCCAACGTCTCGTTGTCAGGTGGGGGCGAGGAGAAGGGGGTCGCGAGCGAGGAAGTTTGGACGCTAAGCAGCAACATCATCTCACCAATGACAAAAACAAGCAGCCGCAAAGAGCCGTGCGGCACAAGAGACAAGAACAAAGAAGAATCAAGCCCAGACGGCCATATTCCCCAACGTCCTGCCCATCTCTTGCAAAGTGGAGCAAGCATAGGTCAGCATGGGCTAAGCGAGGATGGGAAGGTAGGGGTGACCTCAAATCGATTGAACACTTTACCTTGATTACGATTAATTACGATTAACAATGAAGAAAAGTACAGATAACGTCGTCAGTCTCATGAAAATGAAAATCTGTAAATCTGCTAAACAGAGTCATTTCTTGTGTTCTAATTTCATGTATTAGTCCCGATCGTTTTTAAAAGCGATCGGAGAAAAGTACAAATAAATAAAGTAGTTCTTCTGAAATAGGTTTACATGGCATGACATCAGATCAATACAATGATCATTTCAAATATTTCCTTCCCACCTAATTTTCCATTCAGGATCCTGACACCCTGGTGCGTCCCTCTGCCTTCAAGCCTGTGGTGCCCAAAAGCTTTCATTCCATGCAGAACTTAGTGTGCCCCTTGCAGGCTAACACCGGTGGGAAGGGAGAGGTGGCCCGGCTGTGGCAGTGGCCAGTGGCCATTTAAGACAGGAGCACGTCAGGTGCCACCGTGACCAGGACAGTCCCAACAACCGGGCAAATCACTCTGGGGGAAGCCGGGCAGGACAGGGAAGTCTGTCTGACTCTGGTAGGAACTCGCTGACCAGTCTGCCCACTTACTCGGGCTCTGGCTATGGCCCTCCACCTCCAGCCCTGGGGCCCCTCAGTGCCTCCACCAGCCACCTCAACCGGCTGGGCACAGCCGTCTGGACAAGCCGGACAAGCCGGGCTACCAGAACGGCCTCAGCGCCTCTGACAGCGGTCGCTCCTCCTCAGGCAAAAGCTCGTCGTCCTACCAGCGTCTCAGCCACCTGAGTGACGCACCCGCCCCGCTCCGACCCTCACCCTCCTCGGACGACGTCATCATCCGCGACTTGGAGGACCGACTGTGGGAACGAGAGCAAGAGGTGAGGAGGAGAGGGGGTTTTAGTTTTAAATACCTGTTAAAAAAGTGAAAAGAAAATTTCTCTAAAAATCTGACTTTCCGTATCGTCTCCTCAGGTTCTCCACATGCGGCGGAACCTGGACAGAAGCAGTGCATGTATGATTTTGAGGAGAAGCAACGTTGGGAGGCGTGAGATGGAGGAGTTGAGCCGGGGGCTACACTGGCCTTGTGCGTCTCAACAGGTCCTGGCCGCCCGTGCAACACTCTCCAGCAGGCCCTGCAAGCTGAATCACTTGACTGCAGCAGGATAGGCGTCGCCTCCAGGGCCGAGATACGCTGCTGCTGGCCCAGCGAGAGGAACTGGAGAAGAAGTGCCCTGGACTACCGGAAGGGCAGGCTGACCTCCTGCCCAAACTGGAGGAGACCAAGTGGGAGGTGAGACATTGAAGATGATAATATACAGTACATATTCCAAGCTCTATTAAAACGCCACATACTGAAGGTCTGGGTTTCAGTAAGGCATCAACATAATAAGCTATATATATTAGTAGTAGTACACATATTTACACAGTATTTTATTTAATGTTCTGTAATGTATCTGGTTCTAAAACAACTTAGTTTCCCTCAGAGAATTAATAAAGCCGTCCATCCATCAAGCCAAACAACCAACCATAACGCCAACTGATAAACCCAGCATTTATCTATCTTTCCTTCCATCCATCCATCCATCTATCAATATATACGTCTAACTACTTATCCACCCATCTAAATTACGAAAGTTCTGTGGGAAACTAAAGAAAACATTGAACAGCTTAAATACATTTTAAAAGCAGCTAAAATGAACAAAAATTTTTTACCCTTAGTCACAGGGACAACAACAATACTGAAAATGGTTTAAGGCAAGATTGTCCAGTTGCAGTTCTGCAATATAATCAACTTATCAATTTAAAATATAGTGTCTGGGAGTTAAAACTCGCCAAAATTACATAAATGTGATGAACCCTAGCTAACCAGGACCGTAGTTGAGAACAATACAAACCTTTTCAAATGAGATTTCAGCCACATGCAAACGACACTCGTTTTGCTGAATGGAGCTATGCAGCGATGGTGTGTAGGTATTATCCTCTCTCCCCCTCCCCAGGTGTGTTCAGAAGGCAGGTGAGATCTCGCTGCTGAAGCAGCAGCTTCGAGACAGCCAGGGTGAGGTGACGCAGCGGGCCGGGGAGATGGTAGCGCTCGCAATCAGCTGAAGGGCTCAACGCCCCGCTGAGAGAGAGAGAGAGGAGGCTGAACTCAGCCTCAAGAAGTCCTTCTGTACCAAGGCCTGGAGCTGGGCGGTGTGAGGCTGAATTGCAGGCCATGCTGGCTGAGGTGCTGACTTCACCTTCCGAATATGAACCAATATGTTGTGTATTTTGCCTCTACTAAAAACAAGTTGGTTTTATCACAATCAAAATACTTTTTTTCCTTACCGTCTTTGCCATAATGGTAGTGAAAAAGTCCAAAATATTCATATATGTAAAAAAAGATGCTATGTCTAGGTGAAAGTTGCATCAATATGATTTTCCAGAACCATCCTAGTCATTGAACTTCACATAGTTATTTTTCCCGTTCTGATAACTTTGATTCACTCATCACCTGGTCATAAATACCTTATAAAATTTTAATAATAAGCTATATATGCGAGAGTCATAGAGTTGTTGGCACCAAAGTAGACCTATAAATGTCGACTGGCAGTTTATGGTCTCACGTTTCCTCTTACTGCTCATTGACAGGTAACTGTGCTGAGAGACAAGCTGAGCGCTTTTGAGACCGAGGTGGCCGGCTAGAAGAAGGCACTTCTGGAGTGAACTCAGTAGCAACTCTACAATCACGAATCCAGCCTTTGCTGAAATGGGTCGGCTGGTGCTGTCTCTGCATGATGTTGGCGCCTCCTTGCCGCCCCTCAGCCCCACTGAGGGCTCGGCATCCCTCCCGGCCCTGCCTATGCTGCCCGGCTTGCCCGCCCTTCCCTCTCCGGACCCCCTTCTCAGCCTCCAGAGCGACGACTCGAAGGTCCAACGACAGGAGGCAGGCGACCTCTTGGCGCAGCTGGAGGCTGCTTCAGAAGCGGGCGTGCGTCTGGAGGCGGCAACAAGCGCGGCGCCAGAGCCTCTGCTTGCCCAGGAGCGCCCAGACCTGGCAGGCTGACGGTGCTCAAGTGATACCAGGCCCAGCTGCAGCTGAGTTACGTGGAAATGCTCCAGAAGAACCAGGCCCTGGAGGAGCGTGTGGACCAGCTCGGGGTCCAGCTGGCAACTCCGGCCCTGCCCTCTCCTGCCTCGCCGCCGCCGAGCCCGGATGTGCCCGTGACCGCAGCAGTGGCATCTAAGCTGACTGCAGCATACGGCTGACGAGAAGAAGCTGCCCGCTCTCCACCAGCTGGCACCGCCATGGCCCGATTCCACTCGGCTGGAAAGGATCGAGTCAACTGGTCTGTGACTCTGAATGCAGCCTCTTTGATGCAGTACAAAAGAAAAATGTTACACTCAGAGCACCAATTCAATAGTGTTAAGTACAAACCCTTTTCCTCCCAAAAAAACAAAACAATGAAGTCACAGTTTCTGTGCTGTTTGTTGAGGACTGTCCAAGGATGCCCTGCTTGAGTGAGGCAGAGGTCAGGTGTTGAGGTGAAGTTAAGACATGTGGCCTTATAGACAGACCTAGGAAAATGCCGTCTAAGAATGTGTTGGTTCGATAACATCGGACGAGCTGGCCCTGAGTTCTGAAGCCAAAGGACAGGGAAATGTACCTGGAATTTAATACTCAGGGGATAAGAGATTTACCGTTAATCATCCAGACTTGAGGCTAGACTGTTGTAACTTTTAGCCACGGTGCAACAGGTTATTGGTAACCCAGTAACCACTCTTGATCCGCCACTCGTGACAAATACTGATGGCTAAATCTCAGTCACATTAAATCTGATACTGATCCCAACAAACTGAACTCTCAGAACCTTTGTTTGTATTGGTCAAATTGCCAGACCCTCAATAGCCAGGTAGATTTACATAATAAGACAGGAGATGATCACATTTTGATGGTTGAGAAGTTACTGGGAGATTTTGCTCCTGTCTATGGTGCTTGTCCAGTACCACACAAGTGTTTTCTTCATCTTTGTACAGAAGGACCAAATATTTAGAGTCCCTGCCTAAGTCATCGTAGTCCAAAAGTACCAGGACTTCAAGGCCTTCCTGTGTTCCTTAGCGGTGTACCTCAACCCTCTCGCTCTGTTAACGAAAGCAGCCGGTGGAGGACTAACGTCTGATTGTTCTGCTCAAATTATGTGGCTAGAACATTGTTTTTTCGCCTTTTTCCTTTGTTCAATTGCAAACAATGTAGAATATGAGAGAGAGTATTTAAAGGGACGCTCCGTCGAAAGATTACTGCGTAATAATGATTAAAAGCTCTCGGCTGTTAGCCTAATTCACAGTAAGTGTTCTTTCATTGTTGGTCACGTTAACGTTTGGGCGGAATGTCATTTAAAAAATACAAATAGGTTAATGCACTTTGCTTTGGCCTCTGACAATGTTTCTTTTACGTGGTGAGAGTTTGTAAAGAGCGGCATCTTGCTGATTGGTGTTTGGATTATGAAGCTACTTTCTATGCGTGAAACGTCATGACTAGACAAAAAATGCTAAAAAAAGAGACAATCGAGGTGGAAGTGGGGGCTTCTGAAGCCCCTCCATCCACTGTTAATGTGGTGATCGTATTCAAGCAGGACTTTACCTTCTTCCAAAAAAGAGTATGTGTCCATGTATACTTTTTGAAAGTATCAATTAGAATATTTGACATATATATATATATACATATATATATATATATATATATATATTATATATACATATATAATATATATATGTGTATATATATATATATATATATATATATATATAATATGCAGTAGATCGAAGTGATGTTTTGAAGTAAGTATGCGGTGTACACTGGCTATTTCGCCATATCTGAATGGGTTCAAAAGACAGAAGTGTCAGTTTGTGTGGTTGTGGAGGGGATTAGCTAGTGAGATTGTGTAGTGTGGGTTAAGACTGAGGGAGAAAAAGGGTTTAGATACACTGACAAGAGGTGGTGATATGAAGACAGTGAATACGTGGGGATGGTAAAGTGGTAGCATTTAAAAAAAAAAAAATGAATAAGTCAAGAACACCTTTTGTCACAAAGCTTACAGTGGTATTGCAGTCCCGGTCTTGGTTTTGGTCAGCAAATTCTACATGTTGCCAAAAATGCCCTTTATTCCTGTTAGCCATTCAGAATGGCTGATCATACACCCCAGTCACCAGTCAATAGTATAAACGCTTTTTAATGGTAATGCTTTATGAACTGGAGAAAAACATTTTACTTTGGATTTCCTAATTGCAGGGGCAATATTCCTGAACCAACTTGGGGTAAATGGTATTGCTCAGGGGTAGCTCTGGCAGTAAAATAGAGTTGGATTTGAATTTACAACTTCTTGGTCCATAGACAAATGTCCTAACACTAGGACATCACTACCCAAAAATAGCACACAGACATTTTTCTCAACTCATAAGCAAGGGATGTCATCTACAAATGTGCCACATTATAATCAGTGAGTATTGAAAATTGCTATTTTGAGGGATTCATCACCCTCGGTAGATGCTGGTCCATCACAAGCACACCACCTCCACCCTTATTGTGAGACCGTATCAGTCAAAAAAAGATTTTAAAATGCCCCACAAACTTAAGTCACCTTTCATGTGCCCCATCACGACAATGGTCGTGAGATGTTTGAGATTAATTGCTGGATTGAGCGTGCTGGATGAACGGTCCAGACATTTTGTGTAGCTTTATGACACTGGGTGTTAACGTGAGGCATCACATACACAAAGCTTTAGATGGACGCCACCCTTCTACTGTCTTTGGCCGCATATGCTGCTATGTAATTCTGTTGTGTCCTGCTGTGTTCTTGGTAGAGACAAAGGGGCAGTCGACTGCATGTAAATAATCATTGTTATTTATGTGTACATATCTATTCTATCCAAATATACCGAGCTATTGCGTGTGAATACTTTTGTGAATTTAATGAGACTGACATGTCAGCTTTTATTTTTCAAACTGTCGATATAAGAATATAATATATGAATCTTTACAACTTCAGTCGGCCATCGTTTCAGGTTATGATCAAGATAACACATGGAAGCCTCTAACGTCCTTTCCCACCCCTTCACCCTGCTCCTCTGTCTTACGGTACGAAGGGAGGACAAAGTCGTCACCGGTGTTTTCATTCTGATTTTTTATGCTTCGAAATCGCTTGGGGAAAAATCATTATCTTAGCAAATATGAATTCAAATAATAAAGATGTGAATAAAAATGAAATTGAGACCAAGTGCTTTCTTCTGTGGGTGTCGTTGAGAAAGAAATAACATGGTTTCTTCTGACAGATAAAACATATTCCGCGACCACATGATAATTTTACATATTAGAGTAACTAAGATGACTGTAACCGCTTTCTCTCTCACACTTCTGTGAGCATTTGAGAGAGATTTTCACTTTATGCTGGAATTTTGTTAAATGTTTTATTTTCCAGGGTATGGGTGTAGCACTTGAAGATGTCCATTAGGTAGCAGCAAAGTCCACTGTTTCGTCTGCGATTAAGATTCCAAATAGCAAATTGGTCTATAGTAGTAAAAAAAAAATCCTACGCCCCATGCACCAATATTTCTTTCATTTGTTCTTAGGAAAGTTAAGACATTAAACTAGTATGGTACTACTGTAGAAGTGAAAAAAAAACACTGTTTTGCACACACGTAAATGCAATTAAATTTCTTAAATAAATCTTAAAACTTAAACAAGAAAACCTTCGTGAGCGTCAGAATATTTATGAAAAGTGCCGCGTTTTGATTCGAGTGTGTTAAGAATCGGGATCGGTGCCGTTTTAAATGTAATCCGTTGAAGGCAGTAGGAAACGCAGCTGTAATACAAATCTCATAGTGGGAAAAACTAAGTTAAAATGACATAGGACTATACAAATAGGAATCAGACAAAAATATTTCATGATTTTTCCGTTTAATTCTAATCACCACAACTCATTTCAGCTTATGCCACCTGGTGGACGACCAAAGTATTGCAGGATCCGTATTTTCACTCAGTATGACCCTGCTAAGCTACCGTTCTGCGGTGTGACGTTTAACTGCGCGACGGAAGTACAGGTTGACCTCGTCGGGATGAGATGAAATGTGCTAATGTGCACCGAGTGACTTTATGGATTGAATTATAATTTAACGATAGTGTAAGTGGGTTTATACTTTTCCCGAAATTATTATAAACTCAATGCGAGTTATTGTTTAGCCAGATAATTGTTAGAAATTTTGTTCTCAACCAGCTGTAGATGAATTATAGCTCACTTTGCTTTATCATGTTTATGAACAGCATTGGTTATAAATTATTTTATTTTATTAGAATTTTAGTTCAAATACATTTTTATGTCACATGCAGTGTCATTGTTTCAATTCATTAACAGTGAACTTTAACATAGAATGCACGTGAAAGATAACCATGTTAACATAAATATATAGTAAAAAAATATATATATATATAGCAAAAGTAAATATATAATAATGCATGTAGTTAATAAAGTGTCAAAACATAATCACTATATTGGGTAATTTGGCCATCAGACTTTTCAGGTGATCAGAAAAACATGGTTTTATACTGTACTAAAATGCTGTTCAACTGTAGATGTTATTTTACAGCAGTTTGTAAGAGTTAAATCACTCCTTAGTCTTGATGGACTGTGCTCTTTTATTTGATAAGGATTTTAGTGTTAGTGTGGAATAAAATGTTTTTTAACGATCTCTTGAATCAGTTTAATTTTAACATCAGACAGATAGCAAAAGTTTGACTCTTATGACTAAAATTGAAATTTTGATTGTATGCTAACATGTATAAGTCAGATATTAAACACAGACTTTTTGCCATATCGAACAGTGACATGCAGATTTGAAATCCAAACCTTGTTTTTTCCCCCCCTTTTTTTCCCAGCCTCTTCTGTAGATGTCTGCAAGGGCACTGTCCCGTCATGTGGCGTGGCTGCTGCGTCTATATGCTTCCTCACAACAAAGAACCATTTACAAAGTACAGCGTCTCTCCACCCAGCAGGAAAGTGGAGACAGGGAGGATTCAAAAGAGACCGAATCCACCCAGCAACCAGCAAGCGCAACAGCTGCAGATGGCACAAAGCTGGTCTACAACCCTTCCGCTTACTACCGAACCAGGGTAGAGCGCTCTGCCATCTTGGGAAGTTCAGAAGTGGAAGAAGAATACTTGCAGCCCGTTCTGAGTGCAGCATTCAGGCAGCAGAGTAACCCTTACACTGTCAGCTCCTCACGGCGCCTGTCAAGTGCAAAGAATGCAATGCTCAATCTGGCTTTCAGCAAAGCGGGAAGTGGCAAAAGCAGAAAATCCATTCAGCATCGCCCTAGGGATACACAGCCTGATGTCAAAGGGGACCCACGTGCCTTTCAGAGATCCAGTCCTGACTATCTCCACATGACCCACAACCCCTCTCAGCATCCGTCTACCATTCAAGTTGAGCAGGCTTATTCAGTGCTCCAAAAAGTTGCCCAAATGAAAGGAAACATGGAAGCCTCAGATATAGCTCATTTTCTTTGTGAATTGGGCCACCTGGTTCCCAAGCACACGGTTGTGGTTCGAGGAGATACACGGTTCTACATGCTTCTAAGGTACAGTGTGGAAAACCTCCAGAACTTCACAGACTCGCAGCTTCTAGATATATTGAAGAGCTTTGTGAGATTGGGACTCTCTCCCTCCCACAGTGTTCTAGGCTTGTACGAGACGGAGTTCAGCCACCGGGCTGGTAAGATGGATCTCCACCAACTACTGCTTGTGGCAGACCTGTGGCGATGCCTCGGACGGTCAGTCCCTCAGTATCAGCAGAGGTTGTGTGACTGTATCAGTCTGCATTTTAGCCAGATGGGTCCTCCAGAACTGACTCAGTTCCTGTACATATTAGGGGAAGCAAGGTGCTGTCCTGCTGTCCTTCTACCACCTCTTGAATGCCTTCTCATGCGCCATCTGGACAAACTCACAGCTGAGGAGGTGGGCGCTGTCTGTTTGGGTCTGTTTAAATCCCAGAGCCGCCTCTCTGAAGGAGCAGCGCGTAGGCTTGTGGACCAGGCTCGTTCTGTACTTGAGAATATGAGCGATTTTGGGATGGTGAACGTCTTGAAACTAATGCGTTTTAGCCACATGGACCACCTCCCTTGGTTGGAAGCGATGGGCTCCGAAGTACCCCGTCGTTCTCCTGAGATGGGCGTCCAGGGCTTGATGCATGTTGCCCTTGCCTGCTCTTCTCTGCACTACCGGGATGACCGGATTCTTTTGTCTGTAGCACAGCGCTTGCCACACCTTGCTTCCCATTGCAGGAGCAAAGATGCTGCCAAGCTTCTGTGGGCCTTTGGCAACCTTGACGTCCCTTTCAGCGAGTCTCCTGACTTTTACACATGCCTCACAGAGGTCCTTCGAGAACGAGAAGCTGAGTTCCAGCGATTCCCAGAACACCTCCTCACGGCTTTGCTTGGGTTGGCATTTGTGGGTGAGTTTCCTCGTGACTTGCTGAGTCTGGTTTTGAGTCCTGAATTCGCCGACAGAGCCAGCAAGTTTCAGGAGCTGGAGCTGAAGAAAGACCTGTTCACGCTGGACGGGACAGTGGGAAGGGAGCTTTCTGACTGGGCCGGGCCGCGATTGAGTCTGCCGATCAGAGAGGAAGTGACCAGGCAACTTTGGGACTTTGCCCAGGCTGACGTGTGCCAGAAACCCGAGGTTTTAGAGGCCGAAATTGCTCTCCGAGAGCTGCTGGGCGGAGAGAATTTTGTACGCAAGAGAATGATCCTACCGCATATGCGCTCTATCGACCTGGAAGTGCACTTAAATGCCAAAGAGCAACCTGTACCTTTTGCTCCTGAGCCCCTCCACCCCAATCCACATGCAGACACGGAGCCCTCAATGTTTTTTCAGGGCTGGGAGGGAGGACACACTGGGGTAACTTTGACAGATGACTTATTGATACAGCTTACCAATGGCAAAAAGACCTCTGAACAGCCCATATTTACTCCTTCTAAGCGACCAACTTTACGGCGGGTGGAGGACCTCAGCGAGAGAGAGGGCATCCTCAGTGTTGGGGTTGACCTCACTGATGGTCTATTGCAAGATTTGACGAAATCCCGGAACCATTCTTTGACTCCTAGTTTTACCCCCTCCAAACCAGCCGTACTTCGACTTGCCGTCCAGGTGACTAACAGGAATCATTACTGTTATAGATCTCAGCAGCTGCTCGGCCTCCACGCCATGAAAAGGAGGCAGTTAGCACTTGAAGGCTACAAAGTGGTGGAATTGCCTCACTGGGAATGGTTCCCGCTTCTCCGACGTTCCCGATCAGAAAAACTGGCTTATCTGCATTGCAAAATTTTTAGCTGTTATGACTCATGACGTGATTTGCCTCTTTGTGTAAGAGTGATGTATTTATTTGTGGATGTAAACAGAGGCATTTTCGTAATAGAATTATAGTGTTGAATGAGAGATCATTGTCAAACAGTATTAACAAACTATAAGGTTACTTCATTCATCACTTTTGGACACATTGTTTTACAGTTTAATCAGGAAACATTCACAAGTCTAAATCTTTGAATGGGTTGAGATGTTTTCATATGTCTTGTTTACAGTGATTAATCAATAGCTAATCAGTTTAATGATTAGTGAATATTGTGACCGGAGATGTGTATGATTCTAATATTTAAATATGAAAATAAAAATTGTTTTTCATTTAAAAGCAGCACTCTGCCAATAAATGTACATTAAGAACAACTTAAAGCTTATTCAGGACCAGTTTTCACTATCTAACTTTTACAGGATGCCTTCATTTTCTTTTCTGGTTTTCGCAGCAGATTTAGCTTGTGCATAAGTATTTCATAATCACAACAGATTTTGTGTCTAAAGATCACAGACAGGTTCTGGACATAAAGGTCACCATTTCCGATAGCTGCTATCATATTATGTGACCCAACTGTAACTATAAAATGTAAAGACATACAGTATATACTTTTCTTCAGATAAGTTTGTGCATCAGACAGGCTCTAGCATAGAGGTCACCATTTCGGATAGCTGGCGTACTCTACCTCATTTTCCACATGTATAACCTTTGTGCATCAGTACTTCATCATCAAAACCGATTGTGTGGTTGAAATGAACAGGCAGTCCCTGTCACAGTGGTCACAATTTCTATAGAATATATAGAGACCAGTGTTTTTACATTTAAAAAGAAAATAGTTGTAGTTACTAGTTACTTCTCCCAAAACGTAACTGAGTTAGTAACTGGAGTACAGCATTATAAAAGTAACTAGTTTCCAGGGAAAGTAACTCTTGTGAAATTTATAGTCAACCCGGATTGTTCATATTCGATTTAATAATAAATACGTCATGTGCCCCACATATTTGCTGAGAATATTTACTATAAACTGAATTGTGGAGATGTTTTGTAATGTAAAGGTATGAAACCATAAAAATGTCATTTTGTCAAGCAATATGTTAATATGAATACTGAGTCGGCTCAGAATCGAATTACAGATGTGACTCGTTTGCGAATGAATCGCCCTAAATAACCACAGCGCTGGTTGGACGCCTGAGCTGAAGCGCCACAACTTTCTGCGTCTCTTTAAATTCCAACGATCCATGGGAAGGCGTTATTTATGGAATTCAGTTCGAAAGCTGTTCTGGGTTGAGGTGTAGCCAATAAAGTCTGTATTAAATGTATTACGAATGTTTACAAAAGTCTTAAAAATGCTTCTACTTGGATTCCTCTTCGTACTTTTGGTCCTTCGGGCCGGTGCGTCTTTAATACGCGGTAAGTGCGCTCAAACTCGAATTAAAATAATCAAATGAGAAAATTAAATAATGAATAACCTTATTTACCCATTCTGTTCAATTTATTTTACAGACTGCGTGAGTGTGAATGGAATATTATATTATGGAGATCAAACGATCAGTGCCTCAGGTGAAAAATGCCTCAACTGGATGAATGTCACCAAGACTTACAACTTAACCATCAAACGTGGAAGCAATCCTGGTAAAGCTTTATTTTAAAAACAATATTTCCCTAACAGCTGCTGATTACTAATTTGTTTGTAATTTAGATATGTTATGTGGTCTTTGCGGGGTTGATTATTTAACGATCATAGTCTCCCCAATAATAAATAAGTATATAAATAATAAAGGAGATGTGATAGGAGCCAAGGGGCTGAATTCTTCAACCATTTGCCGAAATAATATTCGACTTGTTTTTATTGTAGTTGCCCCCCATAAAGAAACCCCCATTAGTCAAAACAGGCTTACACACAACCTTAAAATAATTTTGGCAAATGGGTGAAGATCTCAAGCCCTTCAACAAAGATAAGCCCTTGGGTGGGCCCCATGCCTAGCTTGCACTTCTGTGTGGTATTCAGGCTTGACTTCCACATAGATTTACCACATTCGTGTGTCTGAAATATGAAGGCAGCCTCTGGCCTCTAAAGGGCTGCAGTGAGGTTTGTGTTATTGGAAATGCTTGGTTTGCCATTGTAGGTGCTATTCAAGCTGATGTGCAAAATGAGTCAGGCGGTTTGTTTCCGTCGCCTCAGGACAGTGGGATCACAGCTACTGCCGCAACGCTGACTCCTCGCCGGCTCCGTGGTGTTTTGTAGCTTCCGAAGAGGGGGTCAGGAGGCAAAACTGTGTTTTAGACCCTTGTCAAGGTAGGCTACACTGTACACTGTATGTTGTGAATGCAGCCAGCACTTTCAGTTTCACAGTCTTTCTGTAAAATGATCTGTTTTGGTCATTTCACTGCAGTTCACATTTTTGCCAATGATATGGATTGTTTCTGTACTTTGCACCTTTCATTAACACTGATGTCCCTAAGCTCATCCTGTCTCTTAACAATGTGCAATTGATTTTGACATAAATTTCAGCAAAGGATTTATTCTTTTTTTTTGACGGCATACTTTGCAGACATTGATACTTGTTTGTGTCCCTAAATGAAAAGGCCATCTAAATTTAACTTTAGGTCTCTTGTTCGCTATCATGGGTATGACTACAATGTCACATAACTGGACAAGAAACGTCCAAACAAACATCTGTGCAATTCTTAGTAAAATTAGTATCAAATGTGATTGCCAAACTGTATACATGCCAAACAACATTATTTCAAAACATTCTGCAATTACCTTTTGTTTGTTTTAGTACATATGGTTTTGGTCATGTTTAATAACAGTCTGTACTTAAAATCATAGTTAATTTTGATAAAATACATTATATTTACACATGGAGAAACATATCACATTTCTATTTGTTAGATCAGACGGCTGGCGTCAGTGAGAGGGTGGAGGTGACGTCCGTTGAAGGACAGTTTGCGCTGCAGAGCTCCCGTCCACCGCCCAGGGAAAGTGTTGCAGCGAAACTTGACCCTGGTATCAACCGGAGAGTACGCTTTGGGCCCAAAAAGAAAAAAGACCTTGGAGTTTTGGGTACATCTTGTATAACCATTAAACACATGACTAAATTCATGTATTACTTTGTATCACATTTAGAAAATGAAAACTTAAAGTGTTCATCAGATGTAAAAAAAAATGTGTTTTTTTTTATCATACATGGTTCTGATACAGAAAATCAAGATGTAGTTGATAGAGGATTATTGGTACTATGTGTAGCATAATCATCTAGATGACGCATCAGTGAATTGCAAATCTAGTTGGGGCAAAGTTTGTACTGTAAAGAAAAAGTAGAAGAAATATATATAGTCATACCCATTTAATATATTCATTTAATTTATGGAGATGAACAATTCTATATGTGCTATCTTTAAGTGCACAATGAAAACTCACAATCTTTGGAGCATTGATGCTGCTCTGTCCTCCTCAGGGTATGCTCTAGGAGCCCTTCTCATGGCGATCATTGTGCTTTTGGGGTCAGGAATTACTATGGGCTACTTCTATAGGAAGTAAGTGCATGGATATAGAATAATGGAGTAAGCAAAGAAAATGTTGTATATTGTGAATCATGCATGTGTCTTTGTATGCTTTGTATTTCAGGGGAGAAAAATTTACATGATTACATGAAATACATGATCTTAAATGATTTCTTAACAGATTATGTCGCCTTTGTTTCTTTGATTTTGTGCTTTGTTAGTGTTAGTACTGAATATCTGATATAACTGTTTCTCTGTAGAGGCTTGAAGCTGAGAATTCAACAGGAACAGAGGGCCTATGAACAGGAAATGCACAGAATCAACCTCCCACTCTCAGCGTTCTCCAACCCGGCTTGTGACCTCGTCGACGAGGAGCCTGCAGCCGTCAGCGTCCAGCTCGAAGGAAGTGACAAGAAAGGAGAGGTGAAGAGAGGAGAGAATGCACATGTAGTTTGTATGAGCACACTGGGGACGACTGAGGAGAATGAGTTGAAAAAAGAGGGGTGAGTCAGGTTCCCCCTTCTTCGCTTTAGGCAAGAATTTTGAAGAAGGCTTACTACCAAGATGAAGATTAGGCCTCCAGACGTCATGCAAATATAAGTTCTTTGGTACCGAATGAAGACGGCTCAAAGCCTAATCCTTTCAGATGAACAGGAAACACAATGGAGGCATTGACTGTGTGCTTAGGGAGCTGGCTGCTGACTGTGAGGAAACAAAAGAAGCAGATTGCTAGCCTTGTTACAAACATGGGACCAACCTTTAAAAAAATATATAGAACTTTGCAGTATTTATGCCGTTTATGTACATGTGAATCAGGCCTATAGAATTTTTCCTGCTGCATGTAAAAATATTTTTGCACAAATGGTGCCAAAGATTAAAGGCACCTTTATCAATGACTTTTATTCTACTTGTAATTCAGCATTAAAGCAATATCAGTCTCCTTAAAGGGCCAAATCACGGCAGATTTTAGTGTCCTACCAGATTTAACTCACCTCATTTGGACAATAATTTGTCCATCAGGGCATTAACATTGTTGGATGAGGGAAACACTAATATCTGCTGATCTATTGCTCTCTACGACCTCCAGAGTTTGCAAAAATGTGATTATTTGTGGGGTTGATTATTTAACGATCATAGTCTCCCCAATAATAAATAAGTATGTAAATAATAAAGGTGATGTGATAGGACCCAAGGGGCTGAATCAATTTCGTCTAATAACTCAATACTAATACAAGTAAAATCATTTATTAATAGTAGTGTCCAATCCTAGTATGAAAAAGTGTTTAAAGACTCGGGTTAGTTGCAAATATTTGTATCTATATCTTGAATTTGTACCGTATTAGTTACAAATGTTTAAAATAAAATTTCCAGTTGAAGAGTGTTTTGAGGAAATCGTCTCCAAGAAACTTGCAGGCAGCTGCCACCAGATGGCGCTCTGCAGCAGCTCAAAATAAAGGGAGCAAAGGAAGGATTGTGTGCGTGTTTAACTTAAATGAAGTGATGAATACAGCACAGAACAGCGTGCACCACAACATGTGACCTCTACATTCACCACATCCATTCAGGAGAAGTGTGGAGCTTTTCAGCTTTACAGGAGGGCCAAGATTGTGCTCTGGAAATTTGTTCTTAAAACACTTTCTCTCACGAAAAATTTACATTCAACAGTGTTTTCTTATTTACAGCGTTCCCACGGGTCCTTGAAATCCTTGAAAGTTTGTGAATCTGAACAAATAAGTTCAAGGCCCTGGAAAGTTTTTGAAAACAGACATAAAAAGACACCGTCCTTGAAAGTCCTTGAATATTTTTTGGGAATTGAAATTTCATGGATGACGACCGCTGTTAACATTATTTATTTATAACGTTATTATTTTGCCACCACAAGTTTGTTTAAATCTATGCCTACGCCGACTTTTAATTTCCGAATCTCTGAGCCTAAAGATTCAATTCTGATAATAATTTTGTGACATTTATGGCAACCGTGGCACTTTAAACAGAGGTGTTCGAGTCTAAAACTAGCTTAATCAGTGATGAAGGTAAGTGAAACAAACTGATATCATTCTGAACATCTCACATTATTTCAACTAAAATTCCATAAAACAGTAACGTATATCCTTAATGTATGTAGCATGGACATATCCATGCATTGTTGATATGAATGTAGGCTATGAATATTATTGACATGACTGTAGGTTATACATTCAGTCCACTTTCTTGCATTGATTTTGTCCCAACAACTTCTATGCCATTCACAGTCTTTTATTGAATTTGCATCTAAAATTGTTTATTGATAACATATTCAGCGGTAGCAGTAGGTAAATGCCGCCGCGTGTGGTCCTTGAATTTGAGGATATTGGTCCTGGAAAGTCCTTGAAAGGTCCTTGAATGTGATGTTAACTAAGGTGTGGGAAACCTGTATTTAAAAACAGAATCTTCAACTGCTGGAGACTGCGTGCAGGTTTGTGCAAAATGTTGTTGGGTTTTCTTCAGTTCTCTAGTTGCATAATATTATACTATTAAACTTTCTTAAGCAAATGCTGGTGAATGAGGGCCAAGGGTACCTGTATCATTTACTGGTTCAGGATTTGTACTAGCAGTTCCCTAAACCCCTAAAGCCACCTACAACTTGTGACAAATTCAGGTGAATTCTAATATTTTCAAGCGTCTAGTAAAGGTGTTACCATCAGCCTGTATATTTTGCCATTCTGCTTAATCCTGAGAAGCAGATCCAACACAACCTGGCTTGTGGTTCACCTGCACCTTGACACAATGCCATTGCAGGCCTCAGGTGCCACCCATAAATGCCAAAATGGCAAAACATCTTCTACCAGAATAAGTGATAAGCACTGGCACAAAAGTAGGTAATGGATGATGGTAAAAAGGCCCAACAATGTTTTTTTTGTGAATTAAATTAGACTGACACTGCAACTAAAGTCAACATTTGTCCATTTTTTTATTTATTTAAATGAGCACTCTGTGTCTTTGTTCTGCAATGCATGTAATATTCTAACGCTAAATTTATATATTTAAATTTATTTTGATGTTTGTCTGATTTACTAAGTTCAAGTGAAATTCCCTCTAGAAATTGTGACTCAATGTTTACATTATTACATTCAATGTTTTGTGTTTGGAATCAACTAATTTTAGACTTTAGGACATTTCAGGTGTGTCTAAATAGTAACTGAACTGCTAAATGCAAAAAATAATGTTTAAATTGTTGTACTGAAAGGATTCTTTAAAATGGACTTGGGCTGTAAAAACCCTCTACTCTGATCTTATGCTGCAGATATCAAACCACATTTTAACAGAAATAAGACTTTTTATTTAAACTTCCATTTGAGCGGGAACGACAACAAGCGGAGCAAATTGAAAAAAGAAAATCACATTTCCATTACTTTTGTACTGGCTCCACAACCAACATGCAGTCACGATGTGCACAATGCAACTCCTTTACAAAGAAGGGACCCATGTGTCTTAACACGCTTCTTTTTAAAATCAGGCAAAAGCCCGACCTTTTTGACGAGGAGATTTAAAAAAGAGATATTTCCACTAGTGAAATCTTTTTTTTTGTAATCACTGTCTCTGGTTTTTAAAAAAATCAATCACAACCGTCAGTCACCGTTCCTTAGAGAGAAGACAGATTCAACATCCAGGTGAGAGTTCGTATTCGTTTAAGCGATAAGAAGCCAGAACATGATGACGAGAGCCACGAACAGGAAGAGGTGGGACAGGAACTGTTCGTCCATGTGCTGAGGTGTCCCAGGGGCCGCTGGAAAATCAGAAGGGAAGCAGGAAACATCACATTATGTCTTTATCACAATCACACAACCACATTCTAGGCTTATTAAATGCTGTGAAAACTGTTGTGACATGAGTATTATAAATTTACATAGTAGAGTATACATAGATGTAATAATCAACGAGCCCACTGCATCAAAAGGAATTTGATGAAAATGATATGATACTAAATTAAATCAACCATTGGCTTCTGAACTAAAATGAAATTATATCATAGCAGACTTGGTGATATCAGCAGACATCACATCATGGTATATCAAATCAAATTATATTGTATTGTGATTTACACCCCTGGTAAATAGCTGAAATAGATGACAATGTTTTCTTTGGCTTACCCAGTCAAGGATTAAACCTAGTCCTAGACTAGCTTTGAGTTTGAATAGTAAATCTCCATTGGTACTAGGAGTGTACAGTATAAACGGTATAAAAGGTACGCGATATAAATTTGGCCAACGATAGAGATTTTGATGATACCGGCATACCGCTGAAATTTCCGCTCCTCGCCCGCGAAAATGACGTAACCAAGTCGCGTCAAATGCGCGAAAACCACACCACGAGGCATTTGTTTTCGGAAAATGGAGAGAGAGTGTACGGAAGAGCAGCTCGTTAATAAGACCGGTACGACATGGTTTGGATTTAGGGTCTCGGATACTGAGCAGAAAAACAATCTGCAAAATATACGCTGTTGAATATGAGAGAAGCCAAAGAATGCGCCCGTATGTTTCGACAAGGGAACCGCTCCGTCTGCCACTCGCCACGCCACGTCCGATCGACTTATTTGTCTAGAAACGTCCTTTTTATTTAATGGCAGAAATGATTAAAGATTCTTTATTTGCCACATGCTTAGTTCTACAGGCATAATGTGCTGAAATGAACACCTGGCTCCCTCGTGAGACTGTGCAAGTCATTGTAAATAAAAGTAAGAAATTTGAGGAAGTAAATAAATAAAGCTAAGAACTAAGTAAAAACATGAATGTAAAATATTTACATTTATATATTACATTTGAATGAAAGTTAAATGATAAGGACATTGGGCCACTTTCACCTTCTGCAATTTCTTACGTTTTTTGGTCTAAAAAAAGTTAAGACATTTAAATAATATATTTTTATACGGCTGTAGAACTGAAGAAAACTCAATAAGCTAATGTTTTACACAAACAAGGAAAGAATTGTTACTTTAAGTAACAGTTTTATTGAAATTTACAGATCTAATCATATACCGCAATATATACTGTCTATCGCCTAGGGCTTAAAATGTACCGCAATATGATTTTTTTGCCATATCGCACAGCCTTAATTGGTACTACAACTTAGTCCGAGACTATTCTTAATCCATGAGCAAGAAACCAGCCGATAATGTTTTGAGGACTTTTAGGATTCCACAGTTCTGTTTGCATTATTATATTTAGACACGCTATAATGTACTGTTTTTGTGCACGTGCGTAATTCACACACCTGGAGGTGGTCTTCCATCGTTGATGTTAAACGCTGTGGCAAATATACCAAAAGGAAATGCTCCAATACCGAACGACATTTGGAAGCCTCCATCTCCAAAGCCAAACCCTTGAAAACCCTGCAGATAGATGAGAGAACACTTAAGCCCTTCTCAAGTCACTTTTGATTATACTGTATGTTAACGAGTGTTACTGCCAACAGTTTGGTACAAGTTTACATTTAACAGGGTGAAATGTCCTTGAGAGTGAAATCCGAGACGTATATGGGCTACTATTCGCTTAAGCAATTAAATCTTCAATCTATATACAATAATATTCACTAAATTGTACTGACACTATCTCTACTGCAGTATAATTAACATTCACACTTAATATTCATTTTAAAATGTACATATATCGAGCATAAACATCTATAAGGTAACGCCCATTTAATCTTGAGCCCAATTATTGCCCAGGTCAGATCCCATCTCCATCCATAAGTTTATACACTTCATCTTATAAAAATATCAAAATTATCAAAATATTCTCCAGCATCAAAAAATCACAAAAGAAATGGAGCAACGTGATGCAATCTCAAACGCAAGGTGTTGTCATCACCTGAGAGGGCAGCAAATAGTACTTTCCCACTTCTCTCTTCGGAGATGCCTCTTAATAAGTCCCACTGGGAGTGGAGCATTTACTAATGAATTACAGACACGCAGGCACTACAGTAATAACCCAGCCCATGTAATAGTTTCATCACATACCACTTTAGTGCAACCAGGTCTCCAGTATTGCAAATATGTCATTAGAACTTCAAGGTGCCCATCACTTACTGAACTCTAATGAGCAGATATATGACAAAACAAATATATTTAACAAAAAATAAAAAAGAATACAGACCTGACTTGATCTGATCTTACAGGATGGGATCTGTGCTTTTTATTTGGTTTGTTTCGATCCTTACAAATTTGAGTAGCCTGACCTAGTGAAATAAATTGTGAAGTAGATGATGAAATGACTTACGCCACGATTCTCCGGCTCAGGTCTCTGTCCCTGTGGTCTGGGAGGAGTTCTTTCTCTGAAATCCCAAAAGAGAAAAAAAAAAAAAGTCATTTGACGCACATTTTCCACAAATTACATTTAGTGCATCTTTACACTAAAAGACTGTCATTTGGCTGGCTGTATTATATGACTATTTTACATACAAGTACATTTCTAAACCATTAAATTTACCTTGGGTCCTGCTGACCCGTGCTGCCTCGCCCATACAGAGGGATGACTTTGTCTCGGCTGATGCCCGCTTTGCATACAGGGCACACCTGTCTATTTGGCCTCGTTTCCAACCACTGTTAACACAAAGAGAAAGAGAGAAAGGCAGCATACAAAACATTAGAAATAATAGAACCTCACGTCACACATTCCGATTTAAAATGTGAGAGCAATTAAATTTCAACACAGCAAACAAACCTGATGCAAGCAGGGCCAACTGGGAGTTCGGGAAAAGACAGCCATTCCAAGATGCCATGAAAGACAACAATACCTAGTTATTTTAAGGTATTAACCTGCATAAAAACAAATAATTCCGAACTCTTCTGACCCTCACCAGAACAGATGCCCACACAAGCTGATGACTGCGTCCTTCGAGGTGTCCAGACAGATGTTACACTCGAACGTACTGTCCTGGCTTCCGGTTTCTCCTGACGTCTGGCTGCCGGAACCGGAACCCGAGCTGGAGCTCGTAGCGCCCGGTGTGTCAGAGGTTGCAGAGCCCGATGCTGGGGGCGAGGCGCTGGCCATGCTGTCCTCAATGTTGGGGATACAAGCTTAGAAGAGTGGATGTCTGGGAATAGCATATAACATGTTTCTGATTACAGACCTGTCCTACTGTGACTAAATATTATTAAATTGCTACTACTGCTCACTACATATATATATACACACACACACACTCAGACAATATCACACTCACATTCACACCTTAAGGGGTCAATTTAATGTCACCAATTAACCTATAGTGCTTGCTTTTTTGGACTGTGGGAGGAAATCGGAGCACCTGGAGGAAACCCACGCGAACACGGGCAGAGCATGCAAACTCCACACAGAAAGCCCCCACAGCCGACCCAGGGCCTTCTCGCTGTCAGCAGCGCTAACCACTGTGTGCGTGTGTGTACATATATATATATATATATATATATATATATATATATATATATATATATATATGTACACACACGCACATATATATGTATGTATATTTAGCATATGACATTAATACATATAATTACATTAGTATATGCTCATATTATAATACAATATATTATAATAGACCGTTCTGTTCAGATAAACAAACAAAACAGAAATGACAAATACAAAAATATGGATGCAGTGATTCATCTAACTAATGCTACTTACCCAGCTAACAATGTCTAAGATATGAGCACGGCACACCCATTAATCTATATACGTTAACAATAGCAGAGTATTACGAACTAACTATACTAATGTAATCAGAATTTATTGTCAAGGTATTTGCATTGGCGTTTGATGCTGGGTTACCGTAAATGTAAAAAAGACAATATATGATAGGACAGAAACTACTACTAACGCTGTAGTGAAGCGGCGATGCATATTTCATACATATGAATATGTCTATTCTAACTATACTACATAACATAACATAACATAACATACAAAACTAATAAATGCGCAGTATTTCATACCACCTTATCTAAGATGCATGTCTAACTATATTCATGTCGGTCAGTTCTTTTTTGGCGGGTATATATATATATATATAGTATATATATATATATAAAGTAAACCAAAAGTGCTATACTGGCACAGAGCATTAAGTTGCGTCGTGTTGCCGTGTCGCTGACGGTTGTTTATTAGCACGTTAGCACGGGAGGCTAAAGTACAAGATACTACGTTTGCCAATAGCGCGCATTGATCGCCGAATGAAGACTCTCAAAAACAACAGCAACTCTACCTTAAACGCGTCATCCAAGAAATCGTCGATAAACCCGCGGAGAACGGAACCAGCACCGCTAGATCGTTCAGCTCCGACTCGCCAACTTCGGCGCGTCGCACTTTCAGCTGACTCAACCGAGCGACATCCCCGGAAACGCTGCGACATGACGTCACAGTTGCGCTGACCAATCCCGTCCCTCTGTCCTGGGCGCCCCGTGTTAAATCCCACAGTGAGTTTGTGGCGGTCGTTTCACGCTGCTTTGCTTCTTTGTGGTAATTGAGCCTAGAAAGTTTTTTATCCTGGATTAATGTTTTATAAATGGTGTCTTATATTACACTTTTACATATTCTAATGTGCAATTTGTTGTGGGTGCATGTTTTGCGTTTTTGTGTTGTGAGTTTGTTTCTAATTGTTGTTATATGGTGTATACTGACCACCAAGTTAAGAATATGAAAACACCACGTCATTGATTGCTAATGTTGATCCATTTATATTTTAATAGAATTATTCACTTGTTCATTCATTAAGAATCATATTGTTTAAGAATAATCAGTGATAACAATAACACTTTTTAGAATTATTCATATTTACACATGCAGTTAATTTCATTGTTCTGTAATTGAACACATTTGTGTCACTACAGATATGCATTCCAAGCATACAAAGCACAACCTAACAGTTATCGTTCATAACCTGTCATTCTATTAACATGGATTGTAATTCTACCAGCTACACTTTATACTGCTGTCTTTACTAAAATTCATTCTAAGTTGTATTACATGTTAGATATCGATTGAGGTTTAAATGTATTGTACTTCAGTATTGCTTTTTGGCTGGTCTAGGGATAAGGGATTTGATATATTTGATTATAATTTGTACAATGTAATCCTATTGTGAAAAGAACATTTGATATGTGATTTCTTATCTTTTGTAGTCACACATTTTACAATTTTTGCTGACTCTACTGTGCAACATAGCCTTATGAACAACATGTGGCCATGATGTTCTTTTTCTAGTGAGTTTTGTGTTTTGTTTTAGGGGACCAGTAAGAGGCCCCATGCCTGCTATAGTGTTTAAATGACCCGTCCTCACACCAGGCCGCAGTTCGGACCATTGTCACTTCCTTTGATGTAATGTGTGAGGAAAAGGTCATTTGGGTTCCATTCAAATGACAAGCTATAATGTGAAAAGGGGGGTGCATAGTTTTCTGATTGTGTGAGTGTGTGTGTTGTGGGGGGAAATTTTGGAGTATTTGGTGCAGAGTGGTTTAGTGCGTTATCTTTGCACAAAGTTCGAGTTTGATTAAGTTAACAGTTACACAACACATGCAGTATTACAACTTTGGCAGATACAAGTACATCCAAAGCAAACCCAATTACAATATTTAAGAGGGTTATTGTTATGCAAAAAAAAAAACCTTTTTCACAATAACATGTCATTGTGTTTGACATTGTTATATGGAGTAAACAAACTGGTCACTGTAAAGATGCAATGTAAGTTTCTTACAGAAGACATTTGGAGATAACTTGTCTAAAACAAGACAGTATTTAAAAATCATAGTAATAGTGTTACAAAATGGTAATTATGTATGACAAATATCACTCTGTATTACATATATGTTATGTATATATATATATATATATATATAATTTTGAGCATATGAATGATTACAGATGTTAATTAATAACAAATGTTTCTGAACATCTGTTATGTGTTTTTCTATAAGTAATATATGTACAGATCTGAATCCATCGACCCAGAACATTTCCCCATTGAACAAGATCCAAATGATCTTTTTAGAATGAACTACTTGGCCTATAATCTGTAAGCTCTACACACCAAATAATTAATAAACAACTTTAGGAGTTTATTTTCAACTCATTTCCAGAGGATGGGCCTGCGGCCTTATTGCTCACTCAAGCATTGCAGTTGCGCTTCTAGAAACCAACACAAGAGGACGACAAAATCATACGGATTAAATTGACAATCAGAAGTTAAGATCTTTCATATGTGCGTCTTTCTTTTATTTCATACAAAAGGTGTGAATATTTATCTCTTTGTAGTAACGAACTTTAAAGTGTAGCGCATCCAATTCATATGTAAAAAGGTCTCAGTTTCTAAATGCATGTCGCGTTTTTATTATTTTATTTCAGTTGAAACATTTCAGATTTTCTGCCATATATCATTAGAAAATAGTGTAATTCTGAAAGGATTGTACTGAGTTTTGCAGGAATTATACAATCTAGGTTTTTAAAAAAAAAAATATATATCTGAAGGTTATAAAATCGTTATTTTCCTTCATCATGTAATTTCTTTTGCTTGTCTTAGTGTTGTATATAGGATAACATGAGACAACGTGATTTCTGGCAATATTAACACATTTATATTTATTTCAGCATTTAGCAGGCACTCTTATCCAGAGAGGGGTTCATCAGTGCATTGTAGTACAAATGTGTTTTTCGAGTCTGTTAAGCTAGACTTAAAACAACAACCGCTGTTCAACTAAGTTACCACCAGCTTTCCTTAATACACCTAAACCAACCATGTCAAAGAAAATATCAGAAGTTAATACGTAGTCAGACAAAAACCCTGCTTAGTGAGTGTCCAATTATTATTATTATTATTATTATTATTATTATTATTATTATTATTATTGTTGTTGTTGTTGTTGTTGTTGTTGTCGTTAAACCTAGTTAAAGAAACACCACATCGCTCCGTACAACAGGAAACACGCACGCCGAGCTTAACCAGGCGCGCCCGCTTCACCCAGTTGGCCGCAGTTTCGTTTTGACGTTACTGCATCACAGGGCGCCGTAAGCAGCTTCGAGGCCGGAGGAGCGAGAAATGACGGGATGCTCGACGAGGGGCGGGGCGTCGCTCAGCTCCGTGTGGTTGCCAGGCGCTGGGTCACTGCTGAAATTTGCGCGTAGTGCGATTTGACTTTCTACTCACTACCTAGCGCACTACGAAGGGCGTTATGTCAGTGACTCCATGACATTTAATTTCAGTGGCTTATTATTTCACATATAATGACATAAAAAAACTGATAATAATAATAATAATAATAATAATAATAATAATAATAATAATACATTACTATTACATTAAAAAAAACACCTGATGTTTTATTTAATGTCAGGTTGAAACATATTCTGATGGCTGGAGTGGCAGTAATTAAATGCAATAGATAATAAATGAATGAATGAATGAATAAAAAAATATTGCAATAGAGCGTGCACCATACATGTAGTAGTGTGCAAAAATAAGGGTAAAATGATTTTAGGGGTTTATATGATGGTTTATTGATGGCCAGTGCACAAAACTGTTCTTAATGCTTATTCTACCTTTTCACCAAAAAAAAAAGGTTTTTAAAACACAACTTAACTGGTCACAATAAAAAAAATTAAGAAAAAAGATGTAAAATGTAAACCTTTTAGGGCATGAAACCATTTTAAAGACATCATTAGTATGGTGGCACAATATCATATTAATAATCCTTATTATTATTATTACACTGTGATGATACACTATAGTCAAATCACAAAACATGCAATGGTAAGAAAGACCAATTAAATCAATCATGTTAGCACAACTTAGTAGCATATATGGTACGGTAGGTTGGGACGCTGCCGGGATGTACTCATCTCCTAACTTGTGAGATGTCTCACTCTCTCCAACAATATGTTGGTGGCATAATAACGCCCCATGATCAGAAGGTTGCAGGTTCGAATTCAGGACCGGTAAAGTTACCACTGAGGTACTCGTGAGCAAGGTACCGTCCCCGGGCACTGCCCTTGTTAGCTGCAAACTGCTCCTTCACCTATGGGTCAAATGCAGAGGTCCTGTCAAATGCAGTGCTGTCCAGTGGTGTGCTCACAAAGACAAATAATCACTCGCTTTCACACTTTCAATCGACAGAGTTCAGCTGTCTCTGTATTAGAGCACATATTTTGTCTGTTTTTGGTGTTTATCGACGTACAATATTTTCACGTTATGATGGTTTCATGGGGTCTCCACCGCAAGCCCGGGACTACTACCTGTATAGCAGAAAAATATTGCAATATTTTCCCGCTATCGTTTAGCCCTCATTTTTTTTGGCGCCCTACGTAGGGGAACTCGAGCCATTTGGAACTCACTCGTATCGTCACAGGGCTACACCGCCACCACCGCCGCCGCCGCGGATCAGCAGTACGTGAACTTAACTACGACATAAGCGCTGATGGTTCGGGACGAGTTTAACGTCCGAGCGAGAAAACGGAAGCAACGTGAAAGCTCTAACGGAGGCATAACGGACCGGATTCCGCGAGTGGACTTTGGGGACACTTCACGGACATAAGTCAGGAGATTGTCATCTACTTTCGCCACACTTTTTAACGGCTAACGGGGCTAGTCGCGAGCTAGCAGTCAAGTCAGTCAGTCAGAGGGAGTCGCGGCTGCCGTGTTTTTAACAGCCGGAGTTCAAACTCACGCCCGTTCACTCACGGGTGTGAGTGGAAACACTGTTTATTTTTTTGGTTTGTTTTTTTTGGGAAAATAAATAAATAAATAAATGATTATGGAGAGGAAGAGGGTCGACTGCCCGGCGCTGCCACCGGGCTGGAAGAAAGAAGAGGTGATCCGGAAGTCGGGACTGAGTGCTGGAAAAAGTGATGTATATTACTACAGGTAGGGCAAGAGTGTACGAAAGTTACACCAAGTCGAACTTAATTTTTCGAACGGGACGAGTTTACTTTTATGACTAGTACTAGTACTAGTACTTTTATGACCCATCTCTCCTTATCAAGACAAACGTATCCTCACACACACACACACACACACAGTCTTGTATTACTACCTTTGTGAGGTCCTTCCATAGGCTCCCATAATGACTAAAGTACATAATTTTACACCTACACCTAATCCTAACCCTAACCTTAACCTCAGTAACCAACAGCACATCTTTTACCTCTTTTAGTTTCTCAAATAAAACAAGCACATTTTCTATAAAGTCATTTCTCCTCATGGGGACCTCTCAAATGTTCCCACAAAGCCCCAAAAAACCAGATAAAAGTGATTTTAGGGGACAAAAGGTCCCCACAATGCGATAAATACATGGCCACACACAGACACACACTGTCACGTCTTACTATCATTGTGAGGTCCTTCCATTGCCTCTCATTAGATGGGAATAATTCTACAGCTACACGTGACCCTAACTCTAACTTTAACATTCAGGTAACAGAAAGCGCTCTTAGTCTTTTAAAATGAAAGCTGGAACTTTTCTCGAAAAACATTTTTACCCTATGGGGACCGGTCCTCAAATAGAAAAAGCCCTCCCAAGTCTGACAAATCGCAAGTTTCCCTCTCATTTAGGGGACGATCAGTACGGATCTGTGCGAAGCACAAGTTTTGTCACGAAACAATATTAGATCGATTCAGTGAACAACGATTTGAAGTCAGTTCAGTTCAGCAGGCAATATCATATGTTGAGTTAATGCAAGCACTTCTGTTCATATAAAATCACAAGAAGGAGCTAAAATATCATCAGACGTTTTTATTTCTGAGCTCAAACACATTTAAATTGCAAATCGATCGATTTGAATCAATGTATCGGTGTAGATTGATGTATTGTTACAGCCCTAACAGTCTAGCCCTCACAGAAAAAAACGCACACAGACACCCTTCACAATGTTGAACTTGGCCTGGACCATGCGTGTTTCTGGTTTAGTTCCAGTTGTCCGTTCTAGTGGCTGGACTTCTTCCTCTGAAGCAGGACAGTCTAGAAATCAGAAGTCAGTACACAACTTATAAAAGTTACAGCGATCGTTTAAATCAAGATTGGTGAAGGACTCATTCCCACTGGAACCTGAATACATGTTCAGACCGGACGAAAAGTTTATTTCCTCAACTCGCAGGCCACCGTTTTCCTCCAGTCTTCCTTTCCAGTCATGCATAACAATTCGTTTGTACTTGTGATGGCATTGTGAAACTCGGGCAACGTGTCCCTTAGTTGAGTGTTGTTTTTTTTTTGCATTTCCAGAGACGTTCAGTAACGTTTATTTCTTATCTCTGACCAAACACATCTATTGAAAACCACCAGCCGGCAAACGGCATGTGAGGATGTTAGGTAGATCTGTGATTTTGGCACGTTGTGCAGTCTGCAGTTAAAATGTTACTTGTATTAAGGTCCGACGTTGGAGCACTTCCTTCATGTCTCCCTATCCCAGTCCGCCCTTTTCGTAACCACTGCACTCCACACCCAGTTTAAAGCTGCAGCAAGTTGCAAGCTGTGGTGAGCAACAAGATTTTACTCAAACTGGGTAGTGGCAGTTGTTGGGTGTGTTTGGGTTCATGTCTCTTTAAAATTACAATCTGGATTAGTGTGTTAACTCTAACTTGGGTGTAGCCTAGTTGTGGGATGCTTGCCAACAAACCAAGAGGTTGCAGGTTCGAATCCAGCTTTCCTAAATCCAGCGGTTAAATTCAGTCCCGTTCATGCACCTTAGCACATGTAAGACTATGACTAGACGGGGTTAGGAGGTAGCATATCAGTTAGGGGTTTGGCTGCATGATCAGAGGGTCACCGGTTCAAGTCCTGGACCGGTAAAAGCACCACTGAGGCACTCATGAGCAAGATACCTAAGTTGCTCAAGGCAGACACTGCAAAAAATCTGACAGTCGCAACTCTCTAACTCTAAAATCCATTAGATGGAGGTTTTCAAATGATGAAACTACAGGGAACAGTGCTTTAAAAAGAGGCTTCAGCACAAGGCCCAAAATCACATCACTTTTCTTCAGTCGTAATGAGCATTCTTTTTGTTGGTGCACAGGGACTCAAAAAAAAAACGAAAGACCAGAGCAAGGGTCAGAGTTGCTTTTGTTTACGTCGACACCATTTTGTGCAGAGTTTGTGCGCCTTCTCGGAAAAGCCGCCTCCCGTTACTCAGCAGGGAGTCGTCGGCGTCGGCGTAAGCCAGCGCCTCAACCGCTAGTTCGGCAGTGCTAGTCATCCTGAAAGCCGCGGCCTTCAGTATTTTTGGCGTCGCCTCACATCCTGTTCGGCCGGGCCGCGTTGCGCCGCAGCAGCGACTTATAAAGGCCGGGCCGACTCTGCTGACCACGTACATTCAGGCTACAACAGAGAAAAGGTTTACCCCGCGTGACTTAGGGAAATGCTAGTTCTGCGTTATTCCCCAACAGTTTTTTTTTTCTTCATTTTTAGCCGATGAAAGTGTTTCCTTATTTTTCATGACGCACAAGCTGACGAGCGGGTTTTCTCCTCTTTTTTTCCGTCTGTTGCGGCCGTGACTGCTTGATGAGGGAAACGCTCTCATTTTTATGTGAACAAACTCTGTGGCGTGTGTCTTCTTTTTGGTCGTTCTTCCTGGGCTCCCCTCGTTTTTCGCGAGCGAGTGGCGTTGGGGCGGCGTGGGGGAGGGGTGTTTGCTGTGGCTTGCTTTGAGGAGCTGCGATGGTGAGGATGGTTGGCTGACTGAGTGTGTGTGTGTGTGGGTGTGTGTGTGTGTGTGTGTGTGTTTCGGGAGAGCTGTAAACCGATCTACCGTCATCCAGAGCAGGGTTTGTTTGAGGCGTGACAGCGGAAGGGAATGGGTTTCGCACCCGACATGTCGCGGGAACCTCGGAGACTTTGTTGTCGCCATTTCAAAGGAGGATGAACGCTGTGGACGTAGGTGGAATAGGCGAGGGCGAGTGTGAACCTTCACTAGTCTCACGATTCGGTTCAATTACGATTATCATGTATCAACGATTTGATACCGTGCGATATCTCCATGCATCTGATGCATCCCACTGGGGATGGATCGCAGATCGGGCAGCCATAGTTACTACCGGGGATGTTCTTTTTAACTAAAATGATTATGCTGCAGCCAGAAATTCACCGAGCACTGTCATTATGAAATAATCGGTTATGATCTGCTGCTGCATCAATTCAGAATAGTCCACGTCTGCGCCACTATGCATAGACTGTGTGATTAATTTCAACACCCCTAGTAATGGTATCAGTCTACATCGATACACCGACTCATTGATCAACGAGCCCATATCATCGATCGAAAATAAAACATCATACATATTATAACATCCCTCACCAAACAATCATAAAGATGTGAGAGGATTCTGTCACAGCTTTTGTCAAGCGCGATAGCACAGGCTACTGCAGACTCGGCTTGGTAGCATAACAACAAGAGAGTTGGTCCCATGATCGGAAGAGCTCTGGTTCAAGTCCCTGAACAGTAAAGGGACAACTGAGGTACTCATAAGCAAAGTATAAGAGGTACTGTGCTGTGTTCACATTGACAAATAATGACTCACTTAAGTTAATCGGAAACAGTGCACTTCTGACGACTCTTTTCTTCCGTCTAAAACGCAAATCAGCTCAGCCTTTCCTGACGTAGTAATCTTCCTCAAACGTGCCTCCTCTTAAGATCGTCACGATCTTAAGGACGTCCAGGTTGAATCTGTTTGGGAGCTTTAGACTGGGGAGTTGGTTAGTCGGGAGGAGTTGACCTCCTCTGTGTGGCACAAAAAAGAGCGAAAAAAAGAGTTGTAGAGTTTTCTCTCCTCCGAGTGCATTTAGACATGTTGGCTTTCTCAGCTCTCTTCTTAGTTCGTTGTTTCTCTGAAGGTCAGTGTATTTCTCCCTTATAAAGCACATCTTGCCGAAGCTTCTACCTCTTTCCGAAATTGTTGGTTTTGTAATCGTTTGTTAATGTTAACTCTAGTGTTATTTTGTGTGATCTGAAGGGAATTGACATTCACAGGAGATCTGAAGAGGCGTCTCAATGTCCCAGTTTGGAAAATTGTTCATCACTGTTTCCTGTTTAGAGTCTGAGAGTCTTCCTCAGTGTTCATATGTATTTTAGTCACCATTGGACAAGAGCCACAGTCCAGAAATGCAGTTTTTGTAGTAATATTTTCTCAATAATCGCTTTATTAGTCACTCAAAACTACTTGAAGTTAAACTGCTATTCAGGTTTTGGCTCATTTGGGACACAGCAGTTATACTGACATGGTAGTGTACTCTGTGCTGCTAGAAGCGTGTAATGGTGCTTTTACATAAGTATACTGGAACTGTGATGTACCTAAACTGTACTGTCATTAGCAGTAAAAGTGAAATGTGAAAGTGAGTGATTTTTTGTAGAGGTTGACCGATATTGTTTCTTCAGGGCCGATATCAACACTGATTATTGCTAGTTTACGGGGCCAATAACTGAAATTTGGAACCAGTATGCAAAAAAAAGAAAGTCTATGTCGAAATATTGAATTTTACAAACACCAAGCTCGGCTGAAACTTTCCTCTCGCCTCTTTTCCTTCTTGGAGCTTCACATTGCCCTCGTGAGTGAGTGTGGTGTGAGTGACAACAAGGCTGCAGCATTAACGGGCTGCCGTTTGTGTGACATCAGAGCCAATCAGAGACTGTTGTGGGCGGGACATCAAACAAAGCAGCGGGTCGAGAACAAACGGCACAGAGAGAAGAGACGGCAGAGGAGCTACAGCAACGCACAATGTAATTACATAAAATTGGTGACGGTCAACATGAAACACTCATACCGATAATCGGCAAAATATCGCCCCCCAATAATCGGCCGACCCTTACTACATAAAACACATAATGAGTGAAGGTCATGACACGAATAATAAGAGGGGGTGCTCACTGGCTTTACATGTGTGTGACCCTCCACGGCAAAACCAGTCGTTTGTCGCAACGGAGGTTTCCGAGAAAACGAGCGTTTATGTTGCGTGGGGTAAAATTTTTGGATTTTTTGTTTTTAGTGTTTTGAAACAGTGGAAGGTCTATACTGTACTGTTGTGAATAAATTTCGCTGAAAAACTTACCCTTTCCATCCTAAAAACGTGACTTTCTTGAGGTGAGGAATTCAATTCCAGCTGAATGTTAAAAGTTTCTGTTTTGACCGCTCTACTCCAATATTTACGGTAAATCCACTGGTTGACTAGCGTGAAGATATTTCTCCGGAATCCACCTTCGTCTCCCGAGTTCAGTTAACCTAACGCAGGTAGACTATCCGCGTGGCTGTAAATGCAGCGTAGGCTACCGTAAATGCAAACGTAGCCGCGACCGCACCAAGCGTCTGTGAGTGCCACGGCGATAGTCAACTTCAAAGGCAGATTTCTCCGTTTCTCACTTGGCGTGACAGGAGAAACCCGACTCCTTTGAATGTTGATATCTCAGTCATATGTCGTCCGATTCATTTGATATAGGTATCGTTTTGAAGCTTGATTTATGCCCTTTCATGTAAACATAATAACTCAATTTTGAAAATGTGCGACAAGCGACTGGTTTTGCCGTGGAGGGTCACAAATAACTAACTGTACCATTTGGACCAAGGATGTGCAATAGTGCCGAGAGTGTATGATTAATGCAGGGAATGTTCCAGACTCGGGTATGACCGATCAGCTATGTTCCGTACTCTGGGACGGGAGCTGGCGTACATTGAGATGAGATTTTTACTGTTTTAACCCAGCCCACGTCTCAGCTTTATTTAGTGTGTGTGTGTGTGTGTATGTTCTTGTGCCGCTGTGCACGTACTCTCCTCTCCCCAGTAGCTGGGTTTCAATTAAAATCAGTGCCGCAGCGTCACTCGCCTTCACCTCTCAGTCGGCGATGTTGCTGCTGCTGGAGTGTTTTCTCAGCTGGGGGTCCTCCTCCCTCCATGGGTAGTGGGGTAGGGGGCGGGATTGCTTTTTTTACGGTCAGGACTTGGCTACCAGCCCATCGCCTGACGTCAGAACCGGTCTCTCAGGAGAACAGTTCTGAATCAGTGTGTCATTCATTCATTCATTCGTTCGTTTTTCCCATTAAAACCAAAAACCATTTTGGTTGCTTTCCAATATTATGAAAATTATGAATAATAACCCAGAAAACAGGCCCTCATATTTTTCTTCTAATGAACCGCTCATCACTTGTTTTCCATTTTTTTAATTTGTCATTTGAATGCAAAAGCAAAAGTTGGAAAACATCTACTTATTCCTTTCTTACGTTTTGGTTTTGGACACAAATTCGTTTTTTGGTTTGAAAAAAAATGTAATGCATGAACGATACATTATTGTGGAATCTTTGCTTCGGTCTCGACCCTAAAACTGCTTTTTTGGGGGGGGGCCTGGGCTTTCAGGCGCCTGTTTTCACTGAGTCACAGTTTGAGTCATCCTCCGAATTCCGCTCCGACTGCCCTTCATCCCTGGCAGCGGAGTGTTTGGATACTGCTCTTGAAGAATGCAAACCTGCACTCCTCCCGTCTTCCCCTGCGGCCTTTCGGCGACTCGGAGGTGCAGATGTGAGTCAGAAGGACTGAACAACCAGTCCAGAAGCTCTTTCCTCCCTCTGCTCTTCTGTTCATTCTCGGCACAATGATCTCACGATCTCGTTCTTGTTCATTCTCGTTATTCCGAAATCGTAGTTAGTTCTCTCGATTTGGACATGACGGAAGTTGTTTTCTCGAGGTCACAAAAAATAAGTTTCATTATGTCAATTAGGGGACAAATACGGGTGAAAATGAGTTGTAGTCTCAAGTAGGGCTGCAACAAATGATCATTTTTGTAATCGAATAATCTATCGATTATTTTATCGATTAATCGAGTAATCGGATAAAAAAAAATTTAAAAACAAAAATGACAACACATTTGTTATTAGGCTTATTGGAGTGTGAGTAGAAGTCAGTCATATATGCTTTATGTTGTATTCAATTGAAAATGAAGAAACATGAAGTTCAAAGGTCATTTTGAACCAGTTTGGCCAATAAAATGAGTTGCTTTTGGCCTTTCTGGAAGAGAACTGCATTTCCCACAATCCCCCGCGCACGCCACGGAGCCGCGTCACAATAAAGGGTTCAGCACGTTCCGGAACGAACTATGAAAAATTCGATGGGAAAATCTCAATAAATGTCTGTATTATGAGTGGAACGCTGGTTGTTGTGGTTATTTATCAGCTAAAATATGCGTTTTGTCCGTAATAAAGGGGACGTTTTGACGGAAACAGAGCGTTTTAGCGAGTAATGGCGCTTACGCGAGGGCTCGCACGTTCACAAACACAGCGCGCGTGTTTACATCGCAAAAAATGTCATTTATGCATTTTTACGCATTTACTTCTGTTTTTGTGCACGGAATATCTCACAAATATGTTCACATACAGGGGGATCGATTCTCGTTTTGATCGCGCTACTGAAAATATTGTGCGTCATTAGTAAGCGTCTGTGTGAAAAACAAGCGGCGCATGCTGTAGCGAATAAAATGACTTAAGCGAAGCTTCGATTCTAGAAAACTTGCCTCGACCATTTTTTGTAATCGAATTATTCGAGTTATTCGAATAATCGTTTCAGCTCTAGTCTCAAGAAAATGACGCTGAAATTTTGTTTTAATTTATAAAAAATTTAAGTGCTGAGCTTTCTCAAGATCATGAAAAAGTCGTGACATTGACAAAACGAAAGGCGTTTTCTTTTGTAACGTCAAGAAAACATCTTTAATATTTTGAGATCGTGAGATGAATAACGACTTTGCTTATTTTGAGATTAGGGTTGCACGATAATATCGGAATCGGCCAAATATTGCCGATTCATGCCGATGCCGAGTCATCGACGTCGGACTGATGCTTAGATTTGCCAGTATTTTCTGTCAGTACTTTATGATGCATTTATTGTACGTAATGTAGCGCATGTTCAAAGTCCGAGGCGGGATTTTATATGGCCCGCGCCTTCTGTCTTAAAATGTGTGGTGTTATTTTGTGCCAAAATCTTGAGTGGAATGTTTGCAGTCCAAAGCTCTTGGCTTTACGCACTCAACTCTGCCTGCATGCGCGAAACATTTTTAACTGCCTAAATTGTGTGTTTGCCTCACTTAGCAAATCTGAGCTCAGGACGTGGGCTGCGTCCTGCCGCACTTGATAGTATGTTATGTAAGGCGCTGTTATACTTTTCTATGTGGAAGTATGCATCTCAGGAAATAACCGGGGTTGTGGCTTAACGTCTCTCTACGCACTAGGTAGTGCACATGGAGTGTCACGCGCCTAGGGTGGAAAGTGACTTTTTCTTAACATCTTGTGAGTTATGGCGCTACTTTTTCTGCCACTGTTCTGAGCGTGCAGTGGAACTTTGGCGAGCAGAACATCTTGTCTTTACGTGCTCAAATGTGCCTGCACTCACGCTCGACTCGGTATTAGCAGATTTAAGCATGAAAATATCGGATGTCGGCGTCGGCCGATAATTCCTACATCGTGCGTCCCTGGTCACGAGTGTGTTCATGTTGAGATCGTGAAAAACATCAGCCTTGATCTTGAGAAAAGGCTTTTCTGCGCTCTCCATCTCATCTTTTGCTTAAAGCGCTTGTGCGTTACACATCGGCTACTCAGCCTATTCGAACACTCAGCTTTTCGTTCGACGGCAGCCACGTTTGCGACTCACGAGCGCTTATCCTCCTCCCTCTCTCGCGCTCAGCCTTTTTTTCTGGCAAACGAAAGCCGTGTTTGGTGGGGGAAGGTGTGGGTTTGGAGGTCAAAGTGTCCCAGCCATGCTTCATTACCAGAGGCTTTAGGGATTACACGCACACACACACACACACACAGCTCTACAGCCTTCGGCAAACCTCAGTGCAGAATCGAAGCTCATGTTAAATGAGCATAAAAATGTAAGAAAGAGACTTCTAGACTTGCGTTCGTCTTCTCTCTCTCTCCCTCTCTTTCTCTGACGTTGCTTGGCTCTGTGCAGACATGGCTTTCCTGACCCCAGGCTAGCATGATGTAACCGCGGTGTCTTTGCCCTGGCCGCAGCTACGCAGTAGCGGAAAGATTTGTCTGTTCTTTCTCCTTCACCGCCTCAGAGAGAAAGGATTCAAATGTGCCTCGTGGCGGAGGGATTTTAAATTTTCGAAGCCGGTATTCGAATGGCAGGAAGTTTGTTCATAATTTAAAAGGGCTCTCGACAACTAGTGACGTAAATCGCAAGTCCTGGACACGGCGAGGGTACCACTAGGGTACTTATGAGCAAGGTACCGTCCCCAAGCACTGCTCCCCGGGTGCTGTCCAGTTCAGATGCCCGCCCACTGCTCCTTCACGGATGGGTCAAATACAGAGGTCATGGTTGTGGTGCACTGTGTGCCGTGGTGTGCTGTGTTCACAATGAGAAATAATCACTCACTTGGAAATAACAGGGATGTAAGAATAGCAATCGGCCGATAATTGCTTTTTTCTTCGGCATCGGGCCGATGCTTAGATTTGCTCGATGTTTTCAGCTGATATTTTATGACATTTATTGTACGTCGGACTTATTGAAACTCTGTTAATTTACCTAAGGCAATATTTATTTTGGTAAAACTGTAGCACGTATTTTGTCCGTTAACAGGTCATTTCTACGTTGTTAACAATTACAATAAAATGAGTAAAATGATTGTATAACGACACATTTACATAGACTTTATTCTGGTATATAGGTTTTGGGAAACGGAGATGCTGTAAAAACGATTCACAATACAATTACAATATTTACCGTGAGCGATGAAGAGGAAAATCTGAAATTTTATTACAAAGACAATGTTTAACGCAGAAGAGCCTCGCATATGATGTGACATCTTTAAATATCTCCCGTCGTATCCATTTTTTTCAGGAGAGAAACAGCAAAGTTTGGTCGGAATTTTGAAAAAAAAAAAACCCACTTCTTCCCCAGAATGCTTGTCCTTTGCTTGCTCTGTCTTGACCGAGTCGTCATGTGCCTCAACTTTTAGACTGTGGGGCGGAACAACAACCATTAGCTAATTCCCTCCCCAGCTAAGGCCTCATGGGAAATGACGGCAGGAGCACGCTGCCTGTGTGTGTTGATTGGTGTGGAATCAGGCCTCCGTGCTCGTTTGGGCTTGATCAGCCTTGTGTGCTTTTTTTTTTATTTTTTTTATCGCCTCGTTTGTGATGAACGGCGGGCCACCTGAGCTCTCTTGACGTCAACTCTGGGTAGCGTGTTTTTAAGGAGAACACACACTGGGGAAAGTATTAACAGAATAATAACAGCATTAACAATTTCAAAAAGAATAAAATCTCCAGGATTAAAGGTGGACTGGAGTTTAAATGATTAATTTCATTTGTTTATTAATTATTTCATTTTCACATATGAAAGTGAAAGTGAGTGACTGTCATTGTGAACACAGCACAGCACAGATGCACCACAGCCAAAAGTGACTTCTGCATTTGACTCATCTGTGAAGGAGCAGTGGGCATCTTTTTGGCAGCTGTGCTTGGGCACGGTAACTTGCTAATGGGTACCTCAGTGGTACCTTTACCGGTCAGGGATTTGAGCCAGTGACCTTTCGATCACATGGCCAACTCCCTAACCAATATCCTACCAGCTGCCCCCAATATGAAATATTTATTAGCGCTGGGAAATGATTAGGGTGTTGGATCCATGATCGGAAGGTCGCCAGGTTCGAATCCCAGGACTGGTAAAGTTACCACTGAAGTACTCATGAGCAAGGTACCGTCCCCAAGCACTGCTCCCATGGCACTGTCCATGTCAGCTGTCCACTGTTCCTTCACAGATGGGTCTGATGCAGAGGTCACATTTGGTTGTGGTGCACTGTGTGCTGTGGTGTGTTCACAGTGATAATCAGTTTCACTTTATCGCAAGTTTACAACACTTTGGCCTCGTCCACACGGAAGTTCGAAATAAACGCCCTCTGAACGGCATATGCGTTTTTGCTGCGTTTTGTAGCTGCATTCGATTGCCGTTTCACTGGCGTTCGCAATAGCGTCGTTTTCCTCGCGTTCGTCGGGATTTTGACGCCAAGAAAACGTTGCAGCGTTCATTTGACGCCACGGCCAAATGCTATGTGGACGCTTTGATTTGCTCCAATGAGCAGTCGGCGCTCACCTGGCGCCACGAATGCCAGAAAAACGCCTGGTTCAGACGTCCGTGTGAACGAGGCCTTTGGTTTCGGTTTAAAATCATTTGAGATTTCGAAGGTTTGTAGCGGAATAAAATTGCTAAAGTTGTGGGCAGTTTGTGTAGACGCTCCGATCTACAAATCCACTCTAATCAATTTATAACAGTGTAGATATACATAATAGATAATACATTTTAAAAGTCTCAGATCGCAGTGTTGCAAAACAAATATCGCAGTGTCGTTGATTTTCCATTATTGTCCCTCCTTAATTCCACACCTTTTCTATGATGGGATACTGTACACTGTATTATTACAACCCTAACACAATCCAATTGGATGGAATTACAATGGTTTCTCTGTGGTTTCGCCTAGCTAAGACCGACCTTCCTCCAGCGTTCAGCGTAGAGTGATGCATTGTGAATTCCAGACTATATCTGTGATGAATGATTCCAAGAACGGACCCTTGCGACATTGCAAAATAAAATCCTTCAAATTGCAGAAAATGTACCGGCAGTTTATTAACTGAAATCCTTCTGTTAGATTACAGACTTTTCCCTTAATCGCTTTTTCCTCTGTACATCATTCTTGTTACACATTACACGTTATAATGCACGTTATGATTAAACCGTTTTTCTAAAACTACAGCAAATATGAACAATTTATATTATGTGTGTAGTTTATACATAATTTATATGTGTTATTAATTTATTCATAAGTTATATAATAACACTTATTGTATAATAACACTTCAACTGTGTATTTACACTTATTTTTTAGTCTTTGTTTACGCTTACACTTCACGTTATTTTGCTATTAGGGACCAATCTGTAATATATCAAAAAAAAAAACCCACAAACTGCCGGTACATTTTCCTGAATTTTACAGATTTTTATTTTTACAGCGAATAGCGTTTGGCCCGAGTAGCTCGACCTGGAGGACCTGTTCCCCCTGCGAAAATTAGACACGCTCTCACACTCTTCCCGGCACGAGGCGGGTTTTGCAGGGGAGGGAGGACGATGAATAATTGAGTCAGTTGGGCCTCCCATGTTTCTAGCTGGGATTCACAGAATCGGGCACTGCGTCCTCAGCCCGGCGTGGCTTTCGTCCTGCTGCGTGGACAGAAGACTCTTTATTGTCATTATACTTTCAGACGTTAGAGAACACTAGACGCAGTACAAGACGATAGCAGCAAATTATGTGACTGTGTGATTTAATGGAGAGGAAATGGATCCTACAGCTCTTGGGGGGAAAAGTAACGAAAGGAAAGTGTAACGTAAAATACAATACGTTCTTTTAATGAGCCCTAGTGTGTGGGTAGAAGTGTGTTACTCCCAGTAACCGACGTTGTGAGTCTTGTGTGTGTGTGTGGTGTGTGTGGTGCCGAGGAGGAGCTGGCGACACACTTCCACACTCTCGCGCCCCTCCCCCTCTCGTGCAGTTACAACCGTTGGGTTTTCTCGACGCTCAGCCTACGCCCCTTTCAACGCCGCCATCGTTGTTCTCGTCGTCAACCCGAGAAACGGCATTAAAGGAGAGTCGCTAATGTTCATTGTCAGATCGGTCGGGTTGTGAAATTCGTCGTAAGCCATGTTTGCAGTTTCCCCACTTTTCCAAAGGGTCAGAAGGAAAAGCTTGAATCCGAGATTTTAACATTTGACTAAAATCTTTGTCAATCCGAAAAATCTCTGTTGAATGTCGAATCGAATTGTTAATCTGATAATCGTAATCGAATCGAATCATGTGACCTGCACAGGTTCACACCTCTAATATATATACACCACTTCACTTCTGGGTCACACCCTGTGTGTTTTCCGTTTTTGATTTGAGTGCAAAACGGGAAATTGGGACCAACTTGTTTTTCACATTTAGCTTTTGAAAACGAAAAACCAGCATGTTGTTGGGATTATGATTTTGCGCTTAATGTGAAAAACGAACGATACGTTGACGCAGAACACACCTTTAATCCACAAGTATAAACCGACATGGTGTGAGGACGACGTTTATCAGGTGTACGCTGATTCTTTTAGTTTGTTTTTTAGCAGTGTTTACGGGAGTCCATCCCTTTAAGCCAGGTCTGGTTTCAGCTTCGTGCTCGAGCTGATGCTTCGCGAAAGTCGGTGTGAATTTTTATTTCCTCATCCAGGTTTCACGCTAGGCCCATATGGTCTCACACGGCGGGGAGAGGAACTGAGCCTCGGCTTACAGCAGTGCTTTTTCCCACACTGGTTGTGCGAACGAGCGTAGGAGTGTGTGTTGGTGGGGGTGGGGGTCCACACAACTCGCTCAACCGGGGGCCCAAGTTCCCAGAACTCAATTATGGCGGACATGTGTCTCACTGCATGGAAAAGTCCGATAGGTGTGTGTGTGTGTGTGTGTTTAATTGTGTGTGTGTGTGTGTCTGTGTGGGGAAAAAAAAATGCAGCTTCGATTTCAGTTAGGTTGTGGAGGAATTAGCTACAGTACTACACACGTCGGTCCAAACACTCAATAAAGACGGCTGTTAAAAATGTGTGTGTGTGTGTGTGTGTGTGCGCACACTCGCTTGCGTTACTTGTTCCTCTAGGAGGAACCTACAGTGAGTGTGAGAGAGTGTGTGTGTGGTTGTGCATGTAAGTACTCAACACGAGTGTGTGTGTGTGTGTGTGAGAGATTGTGTGTGTGTGTGTGTGGTTTTCTGCTTTGACTCATCTCTGACTCATGCGTCGTGCACACTGACCTTAACACTGTTCATCCGAATTTTGCTCAGTCATTTCTGGACACGCCATGATTCTCACCACAAACAGGCCGAGCTGCTTCGGTTAGAGAGTGTGAAGCAGAAAGCAAAACTCGTTATCAAAATGTCTTGGCACGCTAAAGTGTAAACTAGAGATGGGCCGATACGTTTTCATCGTTACCGATTATAACTGAACATTTTGAACTGATATACGTTTGCTGTAAAACTGAATATTGCTGTCAAAATTCAGAGTACCAAAATTCTCACGTTTTAACAAATAGTTAATGTCAGTGCCTTTTGATGCATGACTATTAATGCTGAGTAGTTCTTCTGAGTTTGTTATTGCAACACAAAACTGAATTAAAATGGCTTTTAGCGTATGAAACGTTCTCGGAATGAAACGTGCTGAAAGGCATTTAAAGTAAGTTTTATGTTAGAAGCTGAATTCTGAGAGCGTTTCATGATGTTTTTAATGGCATGTTTTAATGGATGTGTTCAGCTGTAAAATTGGAAATTGGTGTCAAAATTATTAATGACAAATATTCCAACGCAAAACTTCTCTTAAATTCCTTTTAGCGCATTAGGGCTGCGACAACTAAGCGATTAAATTCATTAAAATCGACTAAATTCGTTAGCAACTAATTTAATAACTGATTAGTTGGGTCTAGGTTATTATACACATACGTACAGTGGTTACGGCCTAAGGTGTGGGCAGTAAGCTAACCAAAGCCGCTTTAAGCTGGACGCCGACCGCCATAACAGAAGAATAAGAAGGAGACGAAAACCAGTGCTGTGTCTTGCCGTGACAAAAATTGAAGTAATTGCTTAAAAATGCGTAAATGACATTTTTCACGATGTAAACACGTGCTGTTTGTTAGTGTGTGCGACTCTCTCAGGGAAGTCATTCACCAAAGCGTTACAGTTCAGTCAAATCATCCGTTGTTACAGACAAAACTCATTTTTAGCTGATAAATAACAAAAGCAACCTGCGTTCTACTCACAATACAGACATTTACTTGATAGTCTCAGTGTATATTCCTGACGGGTGTCCACCATGTTATTGTGACGCGACTCATATGGAACGCCATCAAAAATGTTGCTCTGTCAAAAATAAGTTATTGGCCAAAATGAGTCCAAATTGGAAAAAAAATGTCCAAAACGTCAATATTTCTTCATTTTCAGTTACTCAGATTTTTTTTTTTTCCATTTTATAATGTAAGAGAGTTAAAGTAAATGTAGAAAAATAGAAAAAGACAGTTTGGTTTATTAAAAAATGCTGCAAATGAAATAGTTTTTACCCCCTTTTTATCCGATTTACAGTTGATTAATCGGGGGAAAAAATCGGCAGATTAATCAATTATCAAAACAGTCGTTATTTGCAGCCTTATAGAGTATAATTAATTATGAGGTTAAAATAAAAATGTTCTTAATATAAAAAGTGCATGATGCTTCCTGCAGCCATTTTTAAAAAGTTGAACAAATAAACTGACAAATGATGGAATTAATAAAAGACCAGAGCGGTGACTTCAGACAGAGACACGCATCTACATTTCTACCAGAGTGGCATTCGTCTGTTTTATCTTCATATCGTTTTTAAAAAATTGTCAGATATCAATAACTATAAAAATGCTAGATATCGGTGTCGAGAATCGGCCGATCCTGGTATAAATTGTCCAAATTCACCGTCGTCCGCTCGTTAGTGGGAATAAAAGTGAAGTGGGGGAGTTGGGTTTGTGTGTCTGCATATCTGTCATGTTCCACGCCGTTACGGCTAATCAGAGTGTGGAAGCGCGACCTCGCAGCCGTTAGCGACTTACGCACAGACTTATACGGAGCCTGGAGGCTACAATTCATTTTCAGTGCAGTGTAAATAAGGCCTTACTGGAGCGAAAGACGCTTAGGCTGCATCTGGAGAGAATTAGGCTCCACACACACACTTGCATTACTATTGTTACGGGATATTTTCACTAAATAGCAAAATAATTAACGGCATTTGGCCTCAGTAAACATCTAAAATCTTCCTTTTACTACTGTGTTAACATAAAATCTTCATTTGGCCTTAAAAAAGAGAAGGAAATGTTTTCATGCTATGTTTTCGTATTGGCGCAAGAGGACATTCGGACCTCATAAAGAGCTAAATAAAAGGTCACACACACACACATACATGCACATACACACACACCTTATTCTTAACTTTATGAGTTTTGCCGTTGAATTTTTTCCTCAAATTGCAGAATTTTAGAAAAAAAGAAATAAATCTGAATTTTGCATAAAAGACAAAAAGCATAAAAACTTTTTTAATGAATGAAGTGTTGAAGTTTCTTATCACAGAAAATTAGATGGCGCGCACACACACACACACCCACCCACACACACAGCCTGATAGGCATCGAACCGCCGTGTCAGCTGCTGCTCCTGCAGCGGTTCCTGCATGTTCTCTCCACTGCGGCTGCGACTGACTCGTCCGCTTATCAGAAGCGAAACTGGCAGACGCTGTCACATCTGTTTGCTGCGTCAGGATCCGAGTCGCTGTTTAAAGTTGGTTTTAAACCCTTAAAAGGTGACGAGTGTTTGTGGTGAACAGCGTTTGCAGGCTTGATCCGACTTGAAAGGCTTGCCAGCTTTCAGTAGGGGCTGCATGATGGTGGGGAGGAAAACATTGACGCTGCAATATGTGTGTATATATATATATATATATATATATATATATATACACATATATATAGTTTTGCAATATTTATTGCACAGTTACAAAAAAGAATTATAGCTGCAATGAGGCAACGAGTGGGGTCCAAGCAAAAGTTGCAAAAAGCAGCACATAAGCAGCTGATGGAGTAAGCGTCGAAGAAAGGAGTCAGTAAATCAGGCTGCATAAATTTATGTAGCATTTTTAGCACCCGCTATTGTTCAAGTAGTGGCATTGTATATTTCCATCGTCCATGTCTTAGATTTGATTGTACCAAATTTCAGCAAATTCAGACGTACAGTTCTTTGGCCCTATTATTCAGTTGGTGCCATTGAAGCTAGCTGGGCCAAAGCAGTCCAGAGATACAGCTGTTTAAGCAAAGTTAGCCACGGCACACTGCAATTAATTCGCTAATTTTTGCCGACCCTTTGTGCAACCATAATAAAAAATATGGCCAAAACTTGGGGTTACAAGATATTTTTTGTCACTTAGTTAATTAAGTATAACATAATTAAATGCATCCTGATTCAAATGCAAATTAAATAAAATTAGGAGTCGAATCCACAACCTTTTGGTCCAGAGGCGAGTATCCTAAGTGCTAGACCACCATCGCCCCTTCTTTTGTTGTGTAATGGACATGAAATGGCAAAGTTTATTTGTGCTGGAAATTTTTTATGTTAAACTTTATGATGCGACACATATGATACTTGTTTTTTCGTGTTGACGTTTTCAAACTGTTGTGACTTTTATTTAATAAAAACAGTGAGGATTACAACTAAATTTACAAATAAACAATTATTTTTAAATACAATAAGATGTTGTGAGCTGTTCGAGGGAAGATTTGGGTGAGCTTAATTGGTACCTTTAACCTAATGTTTGAGTGCTTCTTTCATCTCTCTATCCCATCCCTCCTCTTCATAACTGCTGCACTCCACACCCAGTTTAAGTCAGCAGCACAGGTTGTGATAAGGCCCTGCCAGGGGGAGGAGGGCGTGGTTCATGCCCCTTTAAAAACCCTGACTTCTTGTCCTGCAGGTGCGGTGTGTTTCCGATCCTTCGTTCGACGCATGAATGTGTTTGTTTTCTGGTCTTTGAGGAAGTAGACTTATGCTAAAAGTCTTGCTCGTGCCCTCCTTAATTCACAAGTGCTCGTTACAACAGCAGTGCGGGATAAATGGGCGTTGTGCCAAACTGATACGGTACCAAATAAAAGAATAAAATAGCATGTCAACATTGCCGAGGCCAGTTTCGGCGCTAGATAACACTTTCATGTTGATGCAACCGAATTTTCATTACTACACCATAACTCTTTAACTGTTTGAACATTGACCTTTGTCATCGATTACAGTCGCACCTGAAAAGACTTTTACACCACATGAATTATCATCCACCAGAGCCTGAAGCTGAAGCTGAATTTACTACACAAGTTCTAAATACAAGGATGTACCTCAATTTGAGAAGATCTGCGGCAAAAAGCCATGCAGTCACTGTAAAGATGCGATATGTACTAATAAGCGAGCCAGACTCACCCTTCGCAGTGTTTCATCTTTCTGTAATTAACATTCGAAAATTTGTTTACCTATGCACGATAATATCAGAATCATTTGTGACCCTCCACGGCAAAACCAGTCGCTTGTCGCAACGGAGGTTTCCGAGAAAAACGACCGTTTGTGTTGCGTAGGGTAAAATTTTGGATTTGTTGTTTTTAGTGTTTTGAAACGGTGGAAGGTCTATACTGTACTGTTGTGAATAAATTTGGCTGAAAAACTTACCCTTTCCATCCTAAAAACGTGACTTTCTTGAGGTGAGGAATTCAATTCCAGCAGAATGTTAAAAGTTTGTGTTTTGACCGCTCTACTCCAATATTTACGGTAAATCCACTGGTTGACGTGAAGATATTTCTCCGGAATCCATCTTCGTCTCCCGAGTTCAGTTAACCTAACGCAGGTAGACTATCCGTGTGGCTGTGAATGCAACGTAGGCAACCGTAAATGCAAACGTAGCCGCGACCGCACCAAGCGTCTGTGAGTGCTACGGCGATAGTCAACTTCAAAGGCAGATTTCTCCGTTTCTCACTTGGCGTGACAGGAGAAACCCGACTCCTTTGAATGTTGATATCTCAGTCATATGTCGTCCCATTCATTCGATATAGGCATTGTTTTGAAGCTTGATTTATGCCCTTTCATGATACAACATAATAACTCAATTTTGAAAATTTGCGACAAGTGACTGGTTTTGCCGTGCAGTCACATATCAGATATTGGCATCGGCCAATGTTTCCCTTATCGTGCATCCCTAATTTGAATTTATGTTGAGTTAAATAATTGGATAAGCTCCAATAAAAAGAATATTTAAACTTTATTACTCATGTCTCACATGAAATTATGCAATTGAATTGTGTCTAAACGTTGTACACTTTCAGTTCTGATTGGATATTGTTTGATATCTGGAGAACCTTTGTGTATTACTATTTAATATGTTTGGTTTTGTAATTGTTCCGGTGTACTTATTAGATTATGCGTTTTGGATGCAGGTTTATATCCATTTACTGGATAGCATAACTTAATAACAGGGTCCTGCTTGTCCTGAGCGACACTCACACTGTTTTTTTTGTCGCATGTTTGTTTGTTTGTTTACTTGCAGCCCAACGGGGAAGAAGTTCCGAAGCAAGCCCCAGCTGTCACGTTACCTCGGCAACTCGGTCGACCTGGGATGCTTCGACTTCCGCACGGGAAAGATGATGCCCAGCAAACTGCAGAAAAACAAACAGAGGCTCCGCAACGACAACCTCAGCTTGTCCAAGGTGAGGCCGATGGAACCTTCTGGAACAACCCTTGCAAAACCTAAAAATTGTGTGGAGCAAAGCACCCTTGATGATGTGATCGACCAGATTGATCGTTGACGTAAAGGAAACTTGGTACCAGACGTAAAGGAAACTTAGTACCAAACATGAAGGGAACTTAGTACTAAAGTTTCCTTTACTTAATACCAACTTAATACCAACCTTAGGAAACGTAGTACACAAACATAAAGGGAACTTAGTACCCAAACATAATAGACACTTAGTATCAAACATACAGGAAGTTTAGTACCCAAACATGAAAGAGTCTTAGTGCCAAACATAAAGGAAACTAAGTTAAAGTAAAGTGTACTTGGTACCAAAAATAATAGACACTTATGTGCCCAATAGACACTTATGGACATAACAGAAATTTAGTACTCAAACATAAAGGGTACTGTATATTTTATAACAAAAAATAATAGACATAAGACACATACTTAAACATAGAAACTTAGTACCAAACATAATACAAACTTAGTACCAAACCTAGAGTCTACTTATTATCAAACACAAAGGGTACTTAGTACCAAACATAAAGCGTGCTTAGTACCAAACATAATAAACATTTAGTGGCCAGAAATAATCGACAGTATCAAACATAAAGGGTGCTTAGTACCAAAACTAAATGTTACTTAGTACCAAACATAAAAGAAACTTGTTATTTGCCTACCACACAGTGTAGTAACATGTAACTCTAATACATAAATGCATATAATATGTAAGTATTATACACACGGTAAAACCCCAAAATCGTTCAACATTGTTTGGAGCAAAATAAGACCAACCAGGGACATTTGCAACTCGTTCCCTGTGTCTGCGATAAAAGGGGGCCATTAGTGTATTTTGGTGTTTTCCTGCATTTTTACATGTGATTTTACACTCTGCCCTAAGCGTCATTTCACACTTTTGAAGACAAACAAATAGGGGCGATAAAGGCGGAGATAACGACCAGCCGAAAGGCAGAAAAGCACTAAACGGAAGCCTCTAGAAGCTCATTGACCATGCCGCCTCTCTTTTTTTTATGGTTATTGTCCTGCAGCCCTCTTTACAGCAAAACAAGAGAATTCCACTTAGAGCTTTTTGTTTTCTCACCAACAGCGATACGCCAATGAGTGCTCGGCTGCTGGCCCTCGGTGTGAGGTTAGCCGGCATAGAGAATGTTACGTAACACCTAATATGTGTTATGTAATATTTATTGGTAACAAAGCCGAGTACAGTGAGGGGGATTTTAGCAATGTCTGTCTGTCAGTGTTAGTTTATCTCCACATACAGTGTATGTGCACACTTACACGCTAGCGTCCGCCGGTTACTGTGCCCGTCTACCTGTTACTACGTCTGTCCATAACTACGTCAGTCTATTATTACGTCCATCAGCACATTTATTACATCTGTCCAGACCTGTCAGTCCGTTACTACCTCTGTCCACCTGTACCTATGTCTGTCCTTCCACATTTAATTATTAATTTTTAATATTAGGTATAACATTATATCGCTAATAATACTGGGCACTAGCCTCTTGCTCCTCATGATATAAAATCAGTTCATTTCGCATTTTTAGCATCAAGATTAGGTTTAAGGTTGGGCTTATCTGTAGTTGACTCACATGCCTTCGTGATACATGTGTGACGTATTCATGATACCGGTCTTTCCTTATAGTATGCCAACTTAAAAGTGTGTGTGTGTGTGTGTGTTGGGTCTGGCGTCACAGAGAGCTAGCTTGTACTTAGATGGTATCTTAAGAATGTGTAATAGTACACAAGGCCACACCTCCTCAGACTGGACCACTCACACACACACACACACACACACGTGTATGTGCATAACCACGCATTAAGCAAAGCGGTTGGCTATATTAAGAACAAACTGCAATGTAAAACCAATTGCCATCAACATTCAAAAAACTGTCACTCCGAAAATATTAAAACATTTCAGTTGTTCAGGAATAAAAACAAAACAAAAAAAAACGCCACCAGGACATGCTTGAGTGTGCCGGACCATGCTTACACACTATCATCGTTACAATTTTTTGGCAATTGACTTTTTCCAGAATCATTGGTGGGTGCAGATGCTGTTTTGCGCTCTGGCTCAGCTTCAGTTAGACAGGCTCTTTGTCTTCTTCGCTGTTGAGCTGCTAAGCCGTCGACTTCCAGGTGCATCGGGGTCCGTCTTGTTTTCAAATAAAAGTCCAGTCCAGTCTGGTTGCTCCTGAGGCCTGCTGCTGCAATGCCAGACCGATCTTTGGACTTGACGTTCTAAATCTTTTCCTTGGAACGGGTTACGTGAGCGGCACCCGAAATAGCCACAGAATAAATACGTGGCGTCTCGAGAGCGTTCCGGCTTTCCATGTCCTGAACGTCCGGCACATTTTGGACATGCCCAGTGCCTCGTGTACCCCCCCCCCCCCCAAAAAAAAAATTTCCCCCACCGACACCATCAGCCGGTGGATAAAGGATACGTTTTTTCAAAATACGCTTAACTAGCTCATATTTTTGGAGATGTTCAGCAACATGCAAAATTACACCCAATATTTTCCCACATTTAACATTATAGCCCTGTGTATTAATTCAATAAAATGACCGGGCACATTTGTTTTGCACAGAGATTGTGATCAGAGCGTAGCCGATGCAATCTCAAGAAGGCCACCGTGTTTGCATTCTTGTGATGCTGATGAGCCATGGTTGGAATTTGATGCTGAAAATACATAAAACAGTATGTACTGAATTCGCTTCATGTTGTTTGAATGAACGTGCGACCGATTAATCGGCTTGGGCAGTTATTGTTGTTGATATTCAACATTTTTATAGTTACTGGTATCGGTTATTTTTGAAACTGATATGGCAGTAAATTAATTCAAAAAAATGAGCTGACTCCTATGATGCAGCCATCTCGTTCATGATTTTCGCCTGTCAGCACTGAAAGATGAAGGACCTGAAATTTTGCCACAGACTTCCAAAGGTTTCTTGCACTTTTTGTTTTAAGAACATTAGGAATAAACAAAAGCTATTCAAAATTTTTACATTGTCACAGCACACATACATCGGTTGAAAATATCAGTTACTGGTTTTCTTGATTAAATAATAAACGGTATTGATATCAGCCCTGAAAAAAAATCTTGACCGACCTCATGACCACTTATGGCTACATCCTGTCCCAACTTCCCAATTCTGCTTCTCTTTTATAAAAACAGTAAGACAGGTGTAAGATTAGAAAACCTCTGACCTTTAAGGTCGACGGTTGACCAAGATTAGGCTAATTTTGGTTGTCCCCACCTCACCCAAAAGTTGTCTTCTGTCGTTAATGCTAATGAAAGCTAATGGTACTTTGATTAACCAACAGTACTTGTACTGCTAACACAGCTTTCTGAGGTGGAACATTTTTATTTGAGTACAAGCTCCGTTGTGTCTGCGGTTTGCTTTTATAGTTGGGAACCAGTCATGGGTTTGGATTGCCTCCGTCCAAAGCTCCTACCTCTGCTATGTGAAGATTTTTAAGCGGGGGCCTCCATGTGGCGCTCCACCAGGGGCCTCCCTGTATGTGCTGCCTCCTCCGTGGTGGGGCTCAGGGATGGAAGCTATTATGCTGTGTTCATATGCAAGCAAGGCGACTTACATGGCAATATACACATAAAGATAATTTTGTAATCTATAGTTTGCACTCAGCGCTGCACAAAACAGTTCGCTTCATTTGCATGCGTGTGTGTAGCGTCAGGCATTGTAGCTGAGGTGACTGCAGGGTTGCAGCCTGGCGTCAAAAGCGGCAAAGCAGACGGTTGGCCGGACAGCTGCACCTCGGTGTCTGCGTTTGTGACCCTGCTGTGATGGTCAAGTGGGAACGGAGAGCATTGCTATTCATGATTATACTGTAGAGTGTGTGTGTGTGTGTGTGTCGGTCACTCTTACATGCTCACACTAGCACACTTATAGTGAGTGGCTCTGTTTTTGATTTAAGAACAGTGCAATCATGGGATTAGGTGTGTGTGTGTCTGTGTGTGTGTTTTATGGGAACCCCTGACTGTGAGATTTCTAGTCAAGGAAGTGAAGTACGCAAACTCCCACACAAGCGTGCACTCACGGAAACACAATGCAAAAGTGGGGTGTGTGTGATATTAATAAGAGTGAAATAAAGAACTGAAGAACATAACCCCGGCTTTTTATATTTACATTTGGTTCTCCTTTGTTGAACTGGCTATGATATGGAACCACTTAAAGTATTTTTGTGTGTAAGAGACAGAGAAATGCTGAAGATAAAGTCTTCTAATCCACACACACGACACATAGGAAAGAGAGAATTTGTGTGCTTGTGTGTATTTGCGTATGTGTGTATGTGTTTGTGAGTGTGTGTTTAACTCAGTAATTTCGCACTGATGTTATGAGTATTCTCATACATATAATGTTCATGATGGCTTGTTTATATTTGTTGTAGGGAACCACAGTTTGTAGTGCCTCGTTTCTGTGTTTTTTGGGATGCGTCTCCTGCATAGCATCTTTGAAGCCGGAAACAGGCGTTAGACTTGTATTTCTCGCACACAATTTAGGAAGCTGCCCAAATGCTTGTTCTAGCCAGAGCAGCTTAGTTGTTTTTCAGAATTTCCAGTGTTAAGTCTGTCTGTCTAGTCTGGTCTAGACCGGTCTGGTCTTCTCTGGAGTGAACTGGACTGGACTGAACTGGATTGGACTGGACTGGATTAGGTTGGACTGGTCTAGACCAAAATGGACTGAATTACTGTGGACTAGTTTGGTCTGGTATGCTCTGGACTGGACTAGACTTGTTAGGGCTGGGCTAGGCTGGATTGGACTTGTTTGAACTGGACAGAACTAGACAGGACTGGATTGCTCTTGTCTCTTCTGGACTGGACTGGATCTGAACTTTTCCGGTCCTGGCCTCGCCTGCTCTGTGCTGGACTGCATTGGACTGGTCTGGGACCGAACTGGACCGGATTGCTCTGGACTGGATTGGTCTGGACTGGATTGGTCTGGTCAACGTTGTCCTAAAAAATTTAATTAGAATTTTTGAGTCATATCGCTGAGCCCTAATTGGTTTAGAGTAAAATATGCCTTTCCATTTCTTTCCACTCTCTCTCCGTTTCTCGCTCTAGGGCAAACCCGACCTCAACACGGCTCTCCCCATCCGACAGACCGCTTCCATTTTCAAGCAGCCCGTCACCAAAGTGGTTAACCATCCTAGCAACAAAGTCAAAACAGACTTGCAGAGAGCGACGGAGCAACCACGGCAGGTGAGCTTTTTCCCTCCTCGTCCTCCCGTACAGTCTGGCTCAGTCTGGTTCGACGTGTACCTGTCTTGCGTCTCAAAGCTGCTCAAGATGATCGAAGTCAGCCGGGACCTGGAGAAGCTTTTGTGGTTGTCATTAATCAACCAGGCCACAAGAGGGTGCTGAATGCACACATGTTCACAGTAAACTGGGAGGAAAAGTCTCCCTCTCTCGCTTTCTCTTTTGCATTTTCACTTTGTCATTTCGAAACACAGTTTTACATTTTCCACTTTTGATGGGCGGTGATATAATGAGTACACACTAATAACATGACGAAATAGTGAGAACATGAAGGAGAACAGGAAGACATAAAACCCTAAATAAAAATCTGAAATGGTGTGATGTCAGGTTGTGGTCTGTGTGTTATTCTTTTTGAGGTTTTGTGCTCATTTTTCAAATTTTTTTCTCTCTCTCTCTCTCTCTCTCTCTCCTCGTCACTCCCTGCCGCTTCCCCTCTCTCCTTTTCTCCCCCTCTCTTTCTTTTCCCTTTCTTCTGCATTCTTTCTCTCATCCCCACCACCCCTCTGTTATATTAGCAGTCACTTTAACTGTCAGGTTTTTTTTTGTGAGCAAGGGAAGAATAATCACAAAAAAGGAGGAAAAATTGTTGTGAGTTAAGAAGAGGAGTTGAAGTAACTGTGTGTGTGTGTGTGTGTGCACGCGTGTGTGCACATGTGTGTGAAGGGGAGTCTCCCGCAGTTATTAGCGTTTGGGAATAAGCTTACTGCCTGACTGCGCCGTGCTGCGTGAGCAGGGCAGTAATGGCCACTCCAGCACACACCAACACACTTCCAATACACACACACACACACACACCAGCCCCCACCGTCTCAACCCAGTGCTGTCGTGCGCCATCTTACTGCTGAGAGCAGTTCAGAGCCAAAGCAGCACACGTCGTCAGACCAGTAACACGCTCTAGCCATCAGGGCCGTAGTAATAATATATTTTCATTGTTGTAGAGACACCAATCATGGATTAAATGTAGCACCCTATTTTTGGTGTCACCATTAAGTCCCTCATTTCTTTCTTCTTCTTCTTCTTCTTCTTTTCACTTAATAAAAAAAACTCTTATACAGCTTTCTGTTCATGGTTTCAAATGTTCAGATCATTCTGGAGACCTGGAATATTGCGTTTCCTGTAAATAGCTCGACTGCAACAACCCTCTTATTCCCTTCTTATCAGGTCAATAAATTAATTCCCTATTTTGGTCACAAGGCGGTGTCTCCATTAAGGATGTCATTCCGTAATTTAGTCACAAGGGGGTGACGTTTATGGCTGTTTTTCTCTATTTTGCCAACAAGGCAGTGTCTCCGTTAAGGCTGTCATTGCCTATTTTGTCCACAAGGGGGCGTGGTGGGCGGTAAGCACCCAATTGTGCCTTGAAGGTGCATTTTATGACATGGCTAACTAGTATTACCATGCTAACATGCTAATAGCATTGTTTAGTGTGCTAACGTTGTCTTGAAACCAAACGTTACATTCAGATTTCAGTCAATGCTGTAAGGAAGATTTTCTCATATTAGTGTGGCCTCACTTTCATACTCGCAGCTATTTTTGAAGGACCTTGAAGTTTCTACATCTCAACATTGCTCAAATTCAAACAGAACAAAGCTTACGGCGTGTTCAAAAAAAAAACTGACCGGTCATGTACCATCCTCAGACTGTGAAAAGACCCATTTAAATGGGTCTGCGATTTTTGATAGCTTCTTGTCGTAGGATTAGATCACTCAAGAGAGCGGTTTGCTGTGGAAGTGGAAGACTGTAAGAAAACACCGACCTGCACTGACAAGTCGGGGGGAAATTGGCACTGAATGCTGCTTGAGAGGGGAAACATGGCATCAAGGAATGTTTGCTGAGCTCTGATGGCTGCCAAAGCATTCACAGTGTCGCGAAGTGGAGCGTGGCGTCAGAGTCGGAAGGATGCCAGAGCAATTGTGGTCACAACTCCAAACTGAGAGTAGCAAATCCAGGTTAAGGAAGTAAAAATCCTGACCGGAGATTTGCACCAATATCCCGACTATATCAAGGGCAATATGGAGAAGCAACTGAGCTCAGGTGTGTATGCATATGTGGCTTTCAGAAGGCTTTCTTTCGCATTCATTAATTACCTTAGTGTAATTTCTTAGTAAGTTTAAGCAAACCGGACAAACCGCAACCTTTCCATCCATGCTCCATCCAAAAATCCAGGACTTTTACTTTTAAGACCTTTCCATCTGTGCTGAAAACTTCAGGCTTTCTGAAGAAGTCCAAATGCCTTCTGTTCAGGTTCTCAAGACTACCGTGTCCCGAATGACTGAGAATCTACACACGCAGTCTGGAACCTTTCCATTCCTGCTCCACACACAAATCCAGGACAATTACCCCCAGGACATCTCTGTCCCTGCTCCATTTACACATCCAGGACTTTTATTTCCAGGACATTTCCATCCCTGCTCCCAACACAAATCCAGAATTTTTACTTCCAGTACCTTTCTGTTCTTGCTCCAAACAGGAATCCAGGACTTTAACTTCCACAACCTTTCCACCCCAGCGACCTTTCCATAACTGCTCCGAACACCAATCCAGGCTCCAAACACCAATCCAGGATCCTTCCATCCCTGCTCCAAACACCAATCCAGGATCCTTCCATCCCTGCTCCTAACACCAATCCAGGATCCTTCCATCCCTGCTCCAAACACCAATCCATGATCCTTCCATCCCTGCTCCAAACACCAATCCATGATCCTTCCATCCCTGCTCGGAACACCAATCCAGGATCCTTCCATCCCTGCTCCAAACACCAATCCAGGCTCCAAACACCAATCCAGGATCCTTCCATTCCTGCTCCGAACACCAATCCAGGATCTTTCCTTCCCTGCTCCGAACACCAATCCAGGATCTTTCCTTCCCTGCTCTTGAACTTCTCCTTCCAAGCCATACTGTAAACACAAATCCAGGACTTTTACTTCCAGGATTTCTATTCCTGCTCCATACAGAGATCCAGGAGGTTTTTTGAATTGGTATGAATCAGTGTGGAAGTCGGACATGATTAGAAGTTTGACAGTCCTGACAATGGCTAGAACATTGAGTCAACTTGCTCAACTAGTTACCGACCCAGCAGGCTTGAAATAGCCGCTCCTTATTTTAAAGTCCTGTCATCAGCTGTGGCGTCTCCTAAAAAAAAAAAAAACGAAAGAGCTAACTGCTGTTTTTGGACGCCTGCCACGACCAGAATGCCAGAGCCAAGGCAGTGTGGGCGTTTTAATGTTATAGGAGGGAAGGGCCTGTTGTTCAGGTCTCGGTGGCCCAGAGCCGCTGGCAGTGCTCCCTCGCTGTTCATTTGCTCTTAAACGCTGAGCCTTCGCTGTAAAAGGGTCGGATTTATCCGTAGCGGCCCCAGCGGCGCTCGTGGCCGAGCTTTTATTTAAGAATACGCTCCGATAAATCCCAGCCCTGTTTACGAGCCGTTGTTGGCTAGTTGTTTAGCGCTGCGAGCGGGGCTGACGCGTTAGCCGCAGACGGCTCCCATGGGCCGGGGCTGCACTTTATCGGCTAACGGCCGCGGCTATCGGCTATGTGCTAACAGCTTGTTCAACAGCCGCTTGTAGTTAAGTGAGACGGTCTCTTTATTAGCCCTGATCCGGGACCGTTTTTCAAAATATCCGAGCATGATAAGCGCCACGGCGAGACTCATGACAGATCGTTTCAGATGCAGGACGGAAGCCCAGTTCGGGAACGAACACTGCCCGAGGCCTCCGTCACGACACTGCAGTTTCCCGGTTAGAGAATTAGCCAAATTGTTCTGCAGGCAATTCTGAGCTAACGATTTAACTGAAAGGGGATGTGGAAAACATAACTTAATGTGCTTGGGTTTTAATTGGAGGACGTTAATGTTGACCTTCCAGATATCAGTTTGCTTCCATTAAAAGGGCATTTGACAATGCTAAACATCCTACAGACTAGAAGGAGAATTTGATGTGTGTTTTGTGGATAACTGAAGTAAATGTACACTAACTTCCTGCTTTATTAGAAACTACGTTGCATCTCCACCTTGTTGAGTTCAGATTAGAAGCTACTCTCCATCTCCATGTATGTCAAAGATTTGGCAAATTACAGGCTCAGAAAAACAGGTTTTTGAGAAATTTCAATGTAAAAACACATATTTTCAACACTGATGCATCTTTGAACCATAATTATCCTGACTGTGTGTCATATACCAAATTAAAGCTTACATTCTCCCATTTCAAGTGATATATGACACATTTATGGAAAAACTCTGATACTTTTGGAAAATGGGTCTATTTATTATGATATGCATGGCGAAAAAGCATGCATATCAACACGAAAAAGCATGTTTAAACACTCGGCTACCTTCTGTTCCTTACATGCTTATTGGCGCCGTCATGGGGGATGGAAAAAAAATTACGTGAGAATTCCCTCAGAGTTAGCATCGAAATCTTTTTTTTTTTTGAGAGATTCCAAGCATAAAATGTCGATGAAATAGCCTGGTTAGATTGACAAAACGTTCATCTACCGAAAACAAAGCAGTGTTTCTGATGTGTACACAGTGACACAAAGCAACACACACAGAAAGCGGCACCCGGCTAAAGTCGCAATTTTTCTACCTCCTCTTTACCTGACGTGACTGCCACGGATACACATTGATCTTAATGTCTGTATGCACTTTATAATGATAGAACAGTAGTTCCTAAACAGAATAACACCCAAATCACCAGTTGTTTTTGCACATAAAGTAATCCCAAAGACGTTAGAAAAGCAATGTTTACGAAGCCAACCTCCGGTGTTTTCCGGTGGAAAATGGAAACGTAAGGTGAATAAAATCACGAATTTCGCTATTTATCCTGTTAGAAATTACATTTCAAACATTACATCCGAAAACCTGAGTACATAATCTATTATTTACTGCAATAAACCCATATGGCATATTGTTGACATTTTTCTCGCTATGACTACTTTGACGCTCTTTATTTCATAATTAGATTTGGTGATTTTAGCCGGGTTTTCACAGGCGGGGTCACAAATAGTCTTTTGGGGCCCTGGGCAAAAAGCTAAATGACAGGGGATGCCACTATACAGCATTCATTCATTACAGGTTAAAATAATCAGCCCTTGGGGCCACCCAACTGTCCTGGGGCCCCAAGCCTATCGGCATACGGCGCATCTAAGAACCGTTACAAACTCAATTGAAGTGGACGCGGAATATTGACGAAGTAGACTTCGACATGACACGCTTTGTCTCCCCTGAAGGATTATTGACTTATTTTGATCTAACCCTTGATCTAATCATTGTATCGAGTCATTTTATTGAATATAGACTCTCTGACTATCGTCTTCGTTAAAAGCTCCATAATTTGGACCATTTAACTGTAGATCAGATTGGCCCCAGTGCCGCTACAAGATCCTCAGTATTGCGTCTTCTAGTCACACGAGCTGACTTCTTAAAGACACATTGCCTTGCCTTTTACCCATTTCATCAAAAGAGACCTCACGTCTCCCGTCCATATCTGTTTTGGTTGATGACTGCCCTTGTGCTTCCGTCGTCATTTTAAGAAGGGCGTTCGTGGGTCCAACTTTCTTTCTGATGTACTAATGAATTTAGGTTTGCAGATAGCACAGTTTATCATACCTGTCCGTCTGGGCTGTAAATCACAATGTGATATGTAACTCTGCACGGCAAAACCAGTCGCTTGTAGCAAATTTTCAAAATTGAGTTATTATGTTTTCATGAAAGGGCATAAATCAAGCTTCAAAACGATACCTATATGGAATGAATCGGACGACATATGACTGAGATATCAACATTCAAAGGAGTCGGGTTTCTCCTGTCACGCCAAGTGAGAAACGGAGAAATCTGCCTTTGAAGTTGACTATCGACGTAGCACTCGCAGACGCTTGGTGTGGTCCCGACTACGTTTGTATTTACGGTAGCCTACGCTGCATTCACAGCCACACGGATAGCCTACCTGCGTTAGGTTAACTGAACTCGGGAGACGAAAATGGATTCCGGAGAAATATCTTCACGCTAGTCAACCAGTGGATTTACCGTAAATATTGGAGTAGAGCGGTCAAAACAGAAACTTTTAACATTCAGCTGGAATTGAATTCCTCACCTCAAGAAAGTCAGGTTTTTAGGATGGAAAGGGTAAGTTTTTCAGCGAAATTTATTCACAACAGTACAGTATAGACCTTCCACTGTTTCAAAACACTAAAAACCAAAAATCCACTATTTTTCCCCACGCAACATAAACGCTCGTTTTTCTCGGAAACCTCCGTTGCGACAAGCGACTGGTTTTGCCGTGGAGGGTCACATATATCGATCCAGTCTTTTGACATATTCCTGAGACCATCCGGGCGTTTTTATTCATTTAACAAAAATAGAAAAGTGATTTTCTATTGCAATATGTAGAATGTCTGATCGCTATTTTCATTTTGGATCGATGCTGTGGGCTCGTTAATCGAAGCGACGTACTGATGTAGATCGATGTATCGTTACACGCCTACTGTCTGTATTATTGTTAGACTGAGTTTTTCTTTGTCTCTTGTCACATTCAGCTATTCTGGGAGAAGAGGTTGAAAGGCTTGAGGTCATCGGACGTCACGGGAGAGGTTCTCAGGACGATGGAGCTTCCTAAAGGTTTACAAAGTAAGCGGAATGCTTTTTCATTTGCAGGTGTCTCCGTATTGACCTTTGTACTAGTGAAGTATAACAGGAGAAAATGGTGTGAACAGATGTCAGACCTGACTTTGCTTTCACGTGTAAGCAGAGATCAGAACTATCTGGCAGTAAAAGTGGGAAGAGTAGACTTGATTCAGGATAAATGCAATATTTTTCATGTGCATAAATGTGCATTTTCTCAGGCGTAGGTCCAGATGTGTCAAACGAGACCTTGCTCTCGGCCATAGCCAGCGCGTTGCACATGACTTCGGGCCCGATCACAGGTCAGACGTCCACCGCCGCAGAGAAAAACCCAGCAATATGGCTCAATACCTCCCAGCCGCTCTGCAAAGCCTTTATTGTCACAGACGAGGACATCAGGTAAGAGTTTGTCTCCAAAATCCTTGAACCTTGAGTCACTTCCACGCTACGTCGCAATAAAAAACCAACAGTTTGGTGTGGAGTCTGTCGTGTCACTGAAAGGTCCAAGTCCAGCAGCGTCCCTTAAAACAATCACTGCTGAGTTTTTGCCTTTTTGTCTCGTCTGCAGTCTGGCCGTTCCATCTTGGCGAAGTGGGACTCGTTTGAAGTTTTCTCCGCCGATCGATTCACGCCGCTTTTCTGATTGCTGCCAGAGATCTGAGCGAAAGACTCTCGACCCCCGTCTCACTGGACGGCGTAGCGGTTTTTTTTTTGTTGTTGTTGTCGTTGCAAGGCCTGGCGTAGTTTTCGGCGCTGCTCGGCAGAAAGTTTTTCCCGCATTGTTTACCGACGCTCTTGATTTTTTTCCCCCCGCGTT
>JAVGVS010000260.1:22500-122500 GCA_032718565.1 Distichodus sexfasciatus | reverse complement strand
AAGTGAACTTTATCGTCATCTCTGCTATATACTGTACAGATACACAGAGAGACAAGACGACGTGGCTCTAGTTTACACAGTGCAGTAGGAAATAAAGAACAGAGAACAAATAATGCACACAGAATAAACAATATATAAACAGAATGCAAAATATACATTTTAAACTAGGAATGGAATATGAAATATAACTTTAAACTAGAAGTAGAGGAGAGACAGTTTGGATGCAGTATTACCTACAAAAGTGGAAGTTGACTTTGACACTGGATGTGCAGGAGGTTAGAAACTGTTTCAATATGAGAAATTCTATATCCAGTCTATTAATAAAACAGTGTCTTCTTAAAAAGTCTGACTAACATTCAAGTTTTGCAGGTATTTTAGCAGTCGTGTAGAACTCGCTATCTATATATTAGAGACGTGAACCTTCACCGGTCTCACGATTCCATATCAGTTAACGATTATCACATGGCAACGATTCAACGTGATATCTCATCAATAATTCTGCATTACTTCACACTGCACGCAGATTGGGCATGGATCGCAGAGCGGGCATTACTACTGGGATGAAAACCACCAAGCAATGACATTATCACGTATTCGATTATGGTCCGCCACCGCATCGATGCAGAATCGTCCAGAATCTGCCATGCAGTGCTTCGATCATGTGAATAATTTCAACACCCCTACTAAATAAAACATACACAGCTTTTTTTTTCTTCTTCTTCTTCTTCTTTCTATGTAATTGTAATTCTACAAGCGTTCCTCTTGCTCTGTTTGCACAGCGACGGCGAGGGCCGAGAGCCACAGCGGGCCTGTTTACGAGCAGAAAGGGTCGAGTCGAATCAGGAAGAAGTGACCCGTCAGCGGCGGCGACCGCTGTTGTTTTCCGGCTCGGCCTCTCCCTTCGTTAACCTCTAATTAAGCTGACGGTGACGTTAAAGCTGCCTTCGTTAGGGAAAGTGCAGGAGGTCGATCTCGGGTGAGGGAGAGAGGGAGGGAGGGAGGAGAGCAGCACAGACGGGTGGAAATGAAGAACAGGACGCGGATAGCAAATCTAAATTTTCTTTTTCGACCGTCTCTGATGTCGGATATTAATCGATTTGCGCACGTCGATTTTTGATTGCGCTAACGGTGATTCAGCGTGATATTATAAGGATGCGACACGTTTTCAACGATGATGCTTATTTTTCCATGCTTAGTGCGTCACATACAAGTAATATTTGCTATCTGGGGAGGAAGGAGGATGGATGGATGGATGGATTGATGGTTGGAGAGGTGAAAGGGAGGGAGGGAGAAGAGAGAGTGGGGGATGTGATGAGCTGCTGGAGGAGCAGGAGGAGTGGGGAGAGATCAGCAGGGCTGATGGTTGATGGGAAGCGTTAAAGCGAGGTCAAACCTAATCAGGAGAGCGGTTACACTGCAGGGGACAGAATTATGAAGTATAGCTATGTTTCTCTTTCTCTCTTTCACTCTCTTCCTCTTCCTCTCCCCCCCCATTCTCTCTCTCTCGCCCCGCCCTCCTCATCGTTGCTCTCTTATCACGCTCTGTCTGGCAAATGTTCTTCTCTGCGTCCTTCGTCCCTCTCACTCTGACTGCGTTTCACTATTTGTGGCTGTTTGTCACTCCGCTTGTTTCTTGCGCTCTCCCTCTTTCTTTTATATGTCTGACTGTTTCATGTTTCGTCTCTTTTATACCTTTCTTTCTCCTCGGTTTCTTCAGCTCTCACTTCTTTTTATTTTTGCCTTTCGTCACTCGTCATTCTTCCCCCTCTCTTTCCCGCGCTCTTTCTCAGTCTGACTGGTCCTTGATTGCTTTGTCTTGCTTTCTGGCCGTCTCCCCCTTTCATCGTTGTCTTCGCTTTCTCTCTCTCTCCCTTCCACTCTCTTACTTCCTTCTATTTTTGGCTACTGTCAGTCGTCATTCTTCCTTTGTCTTTCTCCCTCTTTGTCGATCATCCCTCTCTCTTTGTCGGTCTGTCCATCTTTATTTGTCTCTTTCTTGGTTTCTGGCTTTCTAGGAATCCCTTTATTATTACATTCCTCATTTCTCTTTCTTTTTCTCTCTCACTTCAAGTTTTGGCTCTTGTCACTCCATTCTTTTTTTTTCTCTATCTTGTCTTTATCATCCCTCTTTATATGTCTGACTGATTTCTTTCATGCTTTCTAGCAATCTCTCTCTTTATTTTTGGTTCTTTTCACCTGTCACTTACTTTCTCTCCTCTTTCTATTTTTGTCACTTTTCATCCTTTGTCTTCTTCCCTCTTTCTCTGTTACCCTTCCATCTTTAAGTGTTGTCTGTCTCTTCTTGTCTAGCTCTTTCCTTGTCCTTCCTCACATTTCTCAACTCTCTCTTTCTCTCTCTCTCTCTCTCTCTCTCTCTGTCTCTTTCATTTATATTTTTGGTTCTGTCATCCCTCTATCTTTATCAGTCTGTATGCCTCTTTTCCAGCCAGCTCTTTTCCCTCACATTCCTCAACATTCTCTCTCTCTCTCTCTCTCTCTCTCTCTCTCTCTCTCTCTCTCTCTCACTTTCTCTTTTAATCCCTTCTTTTTTTCTCTCCCCCCCTCTTCAGGGAGCAGGAGTTGAAGGTGTACCAGGCGAGGAGGAGTCTAGAGGAGGCGCTCATGGCAGACGGGTTGGCGCGGGCCGCCGAATCCACCAGGGACGTGGAGGGCAAAGCGGCGTAGCGACTCCAGCAGGTGAGCTGAGCCAGGCGTCTTTCCATAGCTCGTTTTCAAAAGACAGTCACTCGCCTCGGGGACAGCGTCCCTCGAGATCGTTCAGGAAGACTCAAACGTCAAACGATGCAGCCTCACTGAAGCGACCCCCCAAAAATTCCACAGCTAATGCCGATCCGTCAGGAAGAGCTCTTTTCACTCTGGGCTCTAGAATTTTGCCCAGCAGGCGATTATCATTCCGCTCCACCCCAACCTGAAGCCATTGTTGTCTCTTGACAAATTTGTGCAATTTTGCAATGCAAATGCGAACACCAAAACGTAAATGCAAAAGTCATAATGCAAATGCAAAAGCCACAACACAAATGCAAAAGCTACACCGCAAATGCAGAGACCACAACGCAAATGCAAAAGCCATCGTGGAAATGGAAAAGCCACCGCAAAATGTCGAATACACAGGGTGAACGTTATAGCTACCAGGCGAATAACGTGCCCACAGCGTAAATGCAAAAGCCGCAACGCAAATGCGAAAGCTACGACACGAAAGGGAGAGCCATGGCGCAAAAACAAGAGCCACAACTCAAAAAACAGCCCTGGACCCACCGGGCTGCGCTCTCACCACTTGAGCGGTTTCCCTGCGCTAGTATTTTTTTCCCCCAGCAGGTGATTAGTATTCCGCTCCACCCCGACCCGAAGCCCTCATCGTCTCTTGACACCTTTCAGCAATTCCGACCCGGTGGCTGCTACTGAGACTAGTGGTGGTTTATTCTGAGCCGTAATTATTAGTTCGTGCAAAAGGCCGATACCATAGTCACCGCTTGGTGCATGACAATGCCTGAATTTATGGAGATTAAATGGCAAAAAAAAAGGTTCCAGAAAAAGTCGACCCCTCTCTAAATGAACCCTTTTAAATTGCAACTCCCACAAATTGTGGCTTTGCGGGTGAGAGCAGACCGCAGGCAGCAGTTGCGCAGAATGAGTTGGACTTATCAGCTGCTTAGCCGTTGTGTAAATATGGATCTAAGCACCGCCGGAGCTCTGCCTCACATTAGCGTTGGCATACGGCCTACTTCTGCTGCTTTCTCGGTTTAAACGAGCGAACCAGAATTGCATCGGCGTAGGCCGATCCGCTCCGAAAAGCACCGTTATCATGTGAACCGCTAGTCATTTCACTTTTATTTTCTGCCGCGCTGCTGCCCTCGCGTGGTGCCACTTAAAGCACTTTAAACTTTTTAGGCTGACACAAATGACTGTTTAGCCTCGGGCTTAATGTCAGGTTCCTTTTTTGACGTTTGACCTGAACATAAACAGTAGCATAAACAGCTACGTCGTAGAACGCAAACAGCATAGACATGTTTACCCCGTACTGCTAGCTAGTGGGATTTTCAGCCCACGGTAAAGACCCGGTAAAGGCCCGGCGGGGGCTCATTGGTGCCCATGAAATATTCAGGAGGTCATTAGGAGCGGGGCTGGACCGTAGCGCCTCTTCTTGCCGTGGCTTCGGATCGCCGCTCCGCTCTCTCCTCTTCATCTCCCTCTAATGAAACTTTAAAGCAAATTAATAGTTCATATCATCCCCCGCCGTCCCCCTTTTCCCTCCATCCGACTCATCTTTAAATGGTAACCCAGAAAGGGGCAGAGGAGCGTGTCACATCTAGCATGCCTGAGTACACTGCCGTTTTTCGAAAACATTATAGCAGCTATTTGGGAGGGGGTAAAAAAAAAAAAAAGGCTTGGTTTCATTTTGAATGCTGACGCGGAGGTTGCTCGCACAGAACAATTTTAGCTCGAGCTACACCGTCTGAAATATACACTGACCAAGAAAGCTCAACGGAATACAAAAGCTGCAACGTGAATGCAAAAGACACAACTTCTGTCTGTAATATCAAATTACTGGAGTTAAGGGTGTTGCTCAGGGACCCAGTGGCGGTAGTGCTGGAAGTAGGAATCAAACCCACAACCTCCTTGGTCCAGAGACAAGTATCCTAACCACTAGACCTCCACTACCTCCCAAAACAGAAACACAAAAGCCACAGCACGAATGCAGAAACCACAGCGCGAATGCAGAAACCACAACGCGAATGCAGGAGCCACAACGCGAATGCAGGAGCCACAACGCGAATGCAGAAGCCACAACGCGAATGCAGAAGCCACAACGCGGATGCAAGAGCCACAAGGCGAATGTAGAAGCCACATCGCAAATGCAGGAGCCACAACGCGAATGCAGGAGCCACAACGCGAATGCAGGAGCCACAACGCGAATGCAGGAGCCACAAGGCGAATGTAGAAGCCACATCGCAAATGCAGGAGCCACAACGCGGATGCAAGAGCCACAAGGCGAATGTAGAAGCCACATCGCAAATGCAGGAGCCACAACGCAGATGCAAGAGCCACTACGCGAATGTAGAAGCCACAACGCAAATACAGGAGCCACAACTTGATTACAGAGGGCCCAAAGCGAATGCTGCAGCCCCAACACCAATGCCACAACACAAACGCTAAAGCCGCAACGTTAGGGCAAAAAGCCAGAAGATGAAAGCGAAGCCACAACGTTAATGTAAAAGCCACAACGCGAATGCCATAGGGTTAGAGTGCTGTTAGCGTTGCAAGACAAAAGCAAACGACAACACGATTGCAAAAGCCGTTTATATTAAACTCATGATTTATATTCACTTTTCCTGACAATTAATATTTTGAATTTTTATTTGCAACAAAAGGCACCTCTGTTTACATATCGATTTGACCAAAATCTGCACTTGCACGGTTCCTGTTTATAGAATAAATCTCTATTTATGAATCTTTGTGTTGTAGATGTTACAATCTCTATGCTGCAAAAGCTTCACGGCGTTCTTTTCAATCCACGATAGAAATGTGCTTTCCTGTGTAATCGGTTTCTACATCAGCTGGTTTAGGAATATTTTTTCAAAAGCTGTTAATACAGACCTGCAGCGTTAACAGCTCTCTAACCCTAAACCCCAATCTCCGACCCCCCATCTGTCGATGGAGTTTAATTTGTTGATAAAGGCTTCGTCCTCATACAAAGGGGGATGAGGCTGTAGCCGGCCCCCTCTTTAGGTCATGCGCGCGTACTGGAGTTTGCAAACACAAGGCATAATTTGAATACAAATTACGGAGCGACGGCCGAACCGGCGCGGCATTTGCATGAATTTCATCACGGCCCCGGTTCTAAGATAAATGCGGAGCCGCGGCGTCGACCAACGCGCACCCTGTAATTTGAATGAAGAAGAGAGACGGCGGCCCGTTTAATCCATGCGGTTAAACTTCAATTTATAAATGGAGATCGGGTCAGATTGTTCGTATTAATCACGAGGGAGCTTCATAATTCCTATTGAGACAGGGAGAATATGGAGCTTGTCCCTTTTTCTGTTTTACGACCGCCGCCGCGCCAGAGGTGCTGTTCTGCAATTTATTTCCCCCTGATCATGCGAACGAGGGTTGAAGTTCCGCTGCTGTCCCGTTTTTTTTTTTTTTTCCTTTTTTTTCTTTTACAAGCCTTGTGGGTGTCGTAGACAGGGTTTTGCGACCCAACGGATTTACGGCCGCCCTGTGCCTGCGGATTGAGGCGGAGTTAGACCGAAATCTGTGAAAAGTCGGATTTTGTAACCCTAGGGGTGCTGTTTCACATTTTCCTGCTGAAGGAACGTGGAATCCCTTTTACTTCAAAGTTATTTCCTTCATTTTCTTCACTTCTGTTTAAAGTCAGAATTTCTGAGATTTATGTCACAAATTTATGGGAATAAATCTAACATTCAAATCTGTATTTATTTCTCTAAAATTTACAACATTTATGACCTGACAGTGGCAAATTTCCATCAAGCTGCATGTAACTGTAACTGTAGAACCACCTGCGTATCAACTAGAGATAGACTATAATATCGGAATCATATCAGAGTCGCCCGATAATTGCTTCTTTTTAAGTCTGGGATGTTTAGATTTGCCTGATATTTTCCGACGATATTTGATGACCCATTCATTGTACGTTGGAAAGGTACAAAGTACAACGTGCCAAAGTTTGTGGTGGGATTTTACTACCGCATTTGATATTATGGTAGGTAAGGCATTTGTATCATATTTTTCTACACGGTAGTATACATCTTAGGAACTAGCTGGGGTTGTAGCTTAACGGCTCTCTACGCACTAGGTAGTGCACATGGAGTGTCACACGCGCCCTATTTGACTTGGTACACTACATGAGAGTTGTGCAATTTTTGTGCCAAAATTCCGAGCGTGCCGTGGAACTTTGACGAGCAAAATGTCTTGTCTTCATGCGCTCAACTCTGCCTCCCTCATTTATCGGCATCGGCAGCTATGTATGAGAAGTACGAAAAATATCAGATATCGATATTTTAAGATTTAAGTATTAAGATTTACACAATTAAAATTGCTCAACAATTTATATAAATCTATTAAAAATCTAATATTCATAAATACAATTAATTCAACCAAACAATGTAATAACCTGCATTTGTAAGGTATATTAAATATGTTTATTTTCTTCCACTTAATAGCGTTTTAGTTTATATTATTATATTTTAACACATTTTAACATAAGATTTAACCATTTATTTCTCATTTACTCAGTGTTGGGCGTATTTTATTACACATAATTAAACAACTTAAAATCGTCACAAACCGTTTTTTTTTTTGGTGGAATTGGGGTGGGGTCGGAACGTTGGCTAAGAGAGAGGGAGGAAGCGTAATTACCAGCTTCCCGTTTGTCCGATTCCGAACCGGTCTCCGTGCAGGGACGGATTAAGCGGGTCAGAGAGCTAAAGGAGAGGAATGGCAGACCCGGGAGCTACGTGCTCGGCCGTATCTCTTCCCTCCACATGTCTCCTCTCCCCACTACCCCCCAAATAAAATTCATGGTGCCCGCCCTCCCGGGTCCACAATTACTGTAATATGCATAAATGGGAGGATAGATTTGATTATCCTCATGTACAATAGACAAAGAGAAGGCGAACTGCAATTACTACTGAATGGGGGCTAGATGTTTTCGTTGGCTCGGACTGCCTGGTTTTGTGCATACACACACACACACACACACACGTACAGAGAGGAAGTAATGCTGACGCGACACAGCGCGCCCTCACGCCGACTGTGTCAGCGCTTTGCACGGCGAGAGCGGGCAGTAAAAAAAAAATTCAAGAAAAAAAAGACGATTATTTCGCATAATCACAGCGATATGAATGTTTTATTGCCTAATTGCCGGAGGAGTTTGCGGCGTTTTTCCCTAGCTGATTTTTAATTAAAACATGTTTGGACACGGCTATTAGACGACTCGGAGTTGGTAAAAAAAAAAAATTAAAAAAGCGTTCAGAGGGCGAGAGAGAACTCTGAAGCTAGCAGTGTGGGTGTGGGTGGGTTGATGAGTGTTTTTACGCTCTCTGACACGCACACACACACTGCACGGAGCCCTCTCCAGCCTGAGGGAGGGCGGTGGTGTTTAATAGGGGAAATGCCCTTAATTATAAGAGCAATGTGCAGTCTAATGCAGCGTTTAATACTGAAGCACCTTTAACTCTTATTTTCCCTTTTCAACATTTTAATGATGTTAAAGGAGACGGAAATATCGCTTTGCCCAAAACAAGTCTCTCTCTGTCTCTCTTTCAACGTTTTAATGATGTTAAAGCAGACAATCAGCTCTCTCTCTCTCCCCCGTTCTCTCTCTTTTGGCTCTGTGGACAGAAGTGACATTTCCTGTGGCATTAAAATCAGCCAGTATCACCCTGCTTTATACTGATCATTACATGCCCAATGTTTCACAGTCTGCTGCCTTTTTTTGTCTTATGCGAGAGGACATAATGCAAATCTAAATATACGATTTAAAAATCTGCGCTCGGGCCGTTGCCGCAGCGAAACGTTCCACCTTAATAGTGCCGATGTGGATCTCCAACATGCGGCCCGATTAAACGGATAATAAACGGCCTTGCGGACCTTATGCCGTGTTTATGAAAGACTCTCCTCCTCTTGAGACTAGACCGTTTTCACGTTGACGGTGCCTGGTTTTTGCGGAAAACTAATGGTTGCAGTTGAAGGTTGCTGTGTTTACGTCAGGGGTGTGTGTGTGTGTGAGAGACATGTTTGTCGCTGACTCACCGTTGCATAACTCTCGCTTAATTATGTCAACGGATGTTATTGTGGCTTTTCCGCAAGTAGAACCTCATAGAACGCAACAAGGGATGCGTGATATATATAGGAATGATATCGGAATCGGCCCGATATTTTCAGCCCATATTTGATGTGCGCCGGAAAGGTAGGGCTAGTACTCGCGATGTCCAAAGGCCGAGGTGGGATTTTATACGGGCCGCGCTTTCCGTCTTAAAATGTATGGCGTTATTTTATGGCAAAATTCTGAGCGCGCAGTGGAACGTGCACAAGCAAAATCTCTCGTTTTTACACGCTCAACTCTCGCGAAATTGCGTGTTTGCCTCACTTAGCGAACGTGATCTTGCATATGGTCCGTGTCGCGATCCACGTAGTGCCGCACTTAATAGTATGGTAGGTAAGGCGCTGTTATCATACTTTTCTATGTGGTAGGATGCACCTCAGGAAATAGCCAGGGTTGTAGCTTAACGGCTCTCTACGCACTAGGTAGTGTACATGGAGTGTCACATGCACCCTATTTGACTTGGTACACCATATAGAACGGGAAGTGCACTACAAAATGCTCCGTCCTCGCTCCATTCTGCATTCCCGCTTGCTTGACTTTTTGCGTTGTGTTAGAAATGTCAGAGTTATGGCACTATTTCTGTGCCAAAATTCTGAGCGTGCGGTCGGTTATCGGCATCGATCACTTATTGCCATATCGTGCATCCCTAGACACAACACCTTGTTTTTCACCTTTAATGCAATTTTCCGTGAGCCATAACAACCTAAATATAACTGTTTGTGTAGCGTTGTGCTGCATCATGTTTTCAGGTCTCCATGGGTAAAAAAAATGGCTGACCGAATTTCTTTAAATTCACCATTTTCCTTTTAATCTTTTGACATCTTTGTTTTACATCTCAAACGGGTTTAACGGCTCAAAAAAATTGATGTGTCTGAGGTATTCAGGCCCCTTTAAAATCCATCGACGTTCTTTTGTTTAAGCCTCGCTCCCCTCTGACCTGCCGGTTTCGAGCAGTCGAAAGCGCGTTTGTTAATATTTGATTTTTTTAAAGCAATCTCTTCCCTCGTCTCGTTCTCCCTGTGCTCCGCCTTGCCGCTAAGTATGTATAATTAATGCTAGAGCTACAGGCAAACTCTTAAGTTGCAGGGCAGTTAGTGTTAATTACCCCGTTTTTTTTCCTCCCCAAATCTCAGCCCAAGTAAAAAGCATCTGTTAATGGAGATGCAAATTACGCATGTGGCAATCTTAGATTGATTATAGCCTTTTATCCCGTGCTTTATTTTCCAAAAGGGGTTTTTGGCATACCAAAAATAAATAAAAAAATGGCTTAAAAGCCTGGTGCTGTCGATATTGCAGAGTCAAGCGCCGCTTAATTTCCTCTGCAATTGCCCGGGATGATTTATGTTTTAAACAGCTAATCAAAAGCACTTTAATGACTGATGAAGTACGGCAGAAACGCGTTACGGTAAAATGCATTTCATTTGATTAAAATTAGAGGAATCTGATAGGAAGCTGTACCTCTCTCTTCCCTGCGGTTTGCTCCCTATCTCGTTGTTACAGTATCATGTCATAATGCCAGTGTGTTATAGCGTTTTTGTGCCCTTTAGCATCTCACATACCCAACGCACATTCTCTAAGAATTCCTATCACCTCTTTAAGCTCTAGTCGGTGTTGCGCTGCCTCTGCTGCCCGCCTGATATTGATTTCTGCTCATTCCGAATGGCAAAAATGAAATGAAGAAAGAAAAAAATAACACTTGTTTTGTGCTCCAGCTCGAATAGAGTCTTCCCATAAAAATACTTACCCAATTCCGTTTGGTGGATTCTGAAACGATACTCTGGCCAGTCACGCTAATAAGGGTATCAGTGCTTGGAGACGCTACCTTGCTCATGAGTACCTCAGTGGTAAATTTCTCAGTTCTGGATTCGAACTTGTGACCTTCTGATCTGACCTTCTAGGTGAGCACCCTACCGTGACGCCACCAATTGCCCCATGTGACGCACCGTCCAGATGTTACCACAGTTAAGCATAAACATGACCAGACGGGTGATTCCCAAAGAGTTTCGGTGATTGCTGTGCGCAAAAAAACGTAGAAAGGGATGAAAGGGTGAAAATGTTTATTTTACAGAACATCACAGTTCTCCTTAACGGAGACACCCCCTAATGGCCAAAATGAGCAATGACAACCTTAACGGTGGCCAGAAATGGAAAACTATACAAGTCTTCCAAATAACCTGAAAGTGAATGATTATTTGTCATTGTGAACACACCACAGCACAGCACACAGTGCACCACAACCAAATGTGACTTCTACGTTTAACCTATCCATGAAGGAGCAGTGGGCAGCTAACAAGCATCCGGGCAGCAGTGCTTGGGGATGGTACCTTGCTCATGAGTACCTCAGTGGTCACTTTTCCCGGCCCTGGCCGACCTTCTGATCACAGGGCGAACACCCTACCGTTACGCCACTAACTGTGGGAAGAAGGAGAAAAAGTAATGAAAATAATATTTTTTTTGCAATGAGAGCAAACAGTGAATAGTACAAACACAAGCCTCTCGTTCTAATGGACTCCTGCCAACAAACTAATTAACTCACAACTAAGTTCTTTATTTAAATCCCAATAATTATGCTAAGGAAAATTATTATTATTTAAGAGCAACAGTCTCCTTCCACTAGGCCGCAGTCCATTTAACTTTAAAACTTTTAACCTGTTTTTAGCTGCTTACCTTATCTTACTAAACTGCAAATGTCTTTACCGTCGTCTCTGTTTCATCTAGCGTCCAGAATTTACCTCTAAACTCTAGAACTCACACTGCTGCTCTCTAGTTCAGACAAGCTTTCTGGCTTGTACATTTCGTTTTTATGTTCCGCTTAGGTGTATGAGATCGTAACGTGTCCCGTCAGACAGCGCTTTCCTGAAAAAGATTACCCAGTGTCCTGTGCGTCATATATATTCCGTGTCATACATCATCTACTACCTGTCATAACTATGCATTAGCTTTGTCTTATTGCTTGCTGCTTGAGCTCTCGTTTTATGGAGGAGCATGACAAACTGCGTTCCAAAGTGGCACTTGTGTCAGTAGCGGCACGGCGAAAACCGTGACATACGTGCATAGTCGGGGCTGGAGGCTCAGCAATGGAGATTTAGCTAAATACAGAGCATTTCAAGGGTGTGAAACCCTCATTTTTTGGTGTTCCATACTACATTTGCCTGTGTGTCTGAGAACAACTAGAGTGTGCGTCACTTACACATGCAAGGCAAAGTGGAGATTTGATGCTTCTTCGGCTGTTTTCTCCTGCAAACAGAATGTGAGGCAGATGTGTGGCAGTTTGCGTTGAAGACGTCGCTCGTATGGAGCTACAATGTCGGAGCGCTTCCTTTATCCTCTGGCACGGCTTATCTGTGGAGGCAGAACGCCTTGGAACAAGACGTTGTGGGTTCGAATCCTACCTCCAGCACTACCATCATTGGTTCCCTGAGCAAGACCCTTAACCCCAAGTTGCTCCCAGTTGAGACTCTGAAATGAGGAAAATGGAAGTTGCTCTGGATAAGAGCGTCGGTACGGCCATAAATCGCCGTAACTGTTGCACTCCGCATCAAGTTGAAACATGTTCAAGGTTTGCTCAAACTGGATTTTTCTTTTCCCTTTAAGCCTCCAAACCCTAAATCCACCGAACCCCGTTGTGAAGCCTTCTTCAACACTTCCTAAAAAACTGGTCCGACATTCTGGATGTGTGTTGAAATTCTGACCTCTGCTCTCTTTTGATTCCACAGAATGCACTGAATTCAGGCCGACCTTCCGGAGATGACGTCATCGGTCCACTGTGAAGACCCAAGCACACTTTCCGTACCTTTTTTACAAATAGCATCAGCCAAGGCCGCCTTCTTCTTCTTCTTCTTTTCTTCTTCTTCTCCCTTCCACCCCCCAAACTAGAGCATATATTTTCATGTACATATCGATATATGATTCAGAACAATGCTTATTTTATGTCAGGAAGAAATAATTTCAATTGAAATACGTTTTATACGAATAATAAGCAATACTTCTTTGAAAACTGAGTCAGGGTGCAATCTGCTGGATTGGTATTGCTTTTATGTTTTTGTTTCAGTGTCGATCGATGTAAGGGATATTGTTCTTTTTCAGGGTTTGTAACAAAAATTAATACATTTACATACTTATGAATGAGAACTTGCTTATTTAAGAAAAAAATAATTTTATACCTTGGAATAAAAAAGTACTTGTACATTTTGTGCATCAGTATAGAGTAAATAAATGACTATATTCATGTACATTGGCTGTTGAGTCATTCATAAAGTGTCAAAAATTGCAGTATAATATTATAAGTTCAGTATTAATGTATTCAGAATAATGTATTCTTACCGGATGAGGAAGCTTTGGGGCCAAAAATGAAAAATGGCACGATACCACTTTTTTATGTCCGATACCGATATTGTAAATTTGGATATCTGCCGATACAATACAAGTACGATACAGTCTCTTGAGTCATTTTTAAACAGAAAATAATGCTTTAATAATGAATACATGACTGAGATTATTCTGTTATGCTTAAGGAAATACTTGACTTAAATACTAAAACAATGTAATAATTACACACCCATATGTACATGCTAAATTATTTATTATTAAAATAACTTCTCAAAAATTACTTGTTTAAACACAATTTTTGTGACGGTCCCTAATCCTGCGGCGCTAAAACCATCAGGAACACGAGAGTCTGCGAGTGAGAGCTGGTGTTGTTAAGGAAATTAAACAGTATAATGGCGTGATTTGCTTTTGCGGTTGTTGTGTGTTTCGTTGCTTGTGCTGCTCATTTTCATATCAATATGTAGCAATAACCAACTGTGTGTGCGCACATTTACAGATTGACCCAAGGCCACCGATACCCCAACCCAGCTATTTGAGTCGTTATCAGACCGATATCCAATCCATGTATCGGATCGGTGCCATCTTTACTAAAAACTATATATAATTTTCTTCAGATTTCTTCAGTTTGAGTTAATGCTGTTCGATTCCAAACATTTTATATTTCACTCTTAATTCCGACTCCAGTGCTTGGGCCCCTGCAATGCCCGAGCAGCAGCATTGATGCCTTCTGATGCAATTTGACATTTAGAAACAACCAGAGCTCACACACATGCCAAAGCTGTTGCTCTTAAATGCCAACGCTAAGACCTGCTTAAGTTTTAAATCAAACACTCTTTTTTTTGGAATAGCCAGCGAAAATCTGGCATCAAGGTTTGAAAGTATGTCGTTTGTTGGAGCCGTACGGCGGCGGTGGCGAAGGATGTGGATGGGTTCTGATCTTTTCATTATGGCCGGGACAAGTTGCTCGGGGCGGCTGTGTGCAGTCATTTGCATGCGTTAATGGCCCGCTGATGCCAACTTGTTACCAGTCTATGGGAATTTTGCCCTCCCTCTCCCTGGTTGGCAGATGCTTGCTTACAAAATGCAATCCATTTGCATTGTATAATGGTCACGTTTTGCATAAATTCTTGGAATCGGAAAACGGCAACTGCAACTTTCTTTTTTCCCCGTTTTTTCCTTCCTGTGTTCTGTGCTTATTACGCCCTTTTTTCAAAGATGTAAGGGATTTTTTTGAAGAGCTCAATATAGAAAGCCATGTGTCCAGGCAGACTTGGTCTTGTCTGCGTATTTAAAACCTAATCTGGCCGTATGGATGCGATTTGGGCTGAAAACTGTGTGAAAGCCGGAGAAAGGCATTTTCGTTCGTTTTCTCAGAGAGTTATTAGGTGGCTATTTTCTGCGGTCGTGACTTCAAATTGACATTACAACTCAGGTTTCATTGGCACTCTCGTGTCTTTCTGTTCGGATAGAGTCAATGATTCTAATTTGCACAACATGAAATTGCTTTGAAGCTCAAATTACAGCTTGTTAACTGCCGTCATATTTGATTAGTAACTTGATTTTGGGTTATGGAAGTAAATAATTACGGAAAAAGGCCGCGCGGTGGTTAACGTGGTCGTATCACAGCAAGAAGGTCCGATCCTTTTGATCGGCCGTGGGCTTTTCTCCGGGTGCTCCGGTTTCCTCTCACAGTCCAAAAGCATGCGTTTCAGGTTGATTGGTTACTCTAAATTGAGCGTGTGTTAAAGCAGTAATTTTTTTTTTTTCTAGGATTCGGCTCCCTCTGAGTCGCTCTCTAAACTGATCTGGGTGCGTGAGGCACTTGAGTCAGTAGTGCCAAATCGCCAGCTGAATCGTTTGTTTTTCACGGAAGAATAAATGAATGCACTTTCAAATAAATGACAAAGTATTAAGGCTACCGGAGTGGTATTTATTTTCAAGTGGCACTAGAGGAAGTTAACTGGCAGATTCACTCAGGACTGCATGTGGTTTGCGGAGCGCTAACCTGCTTGTGTGAGCGTTTCAGATTCGACTCTGTGTTTACGGCTGTAAAGGAGGTTAATCGGCGGATTCAGATGTGAATGTGTGTGCTTCGTGCTGCACTTTCGATTCGACTGACACGAGTCCCGTAGTTGTTAGGATCCCTCATTTGACTGTGGCGCTGCAAACGAACTGTAAGTTATGAGATTTTTAGCAGCTATGCGTGCTACTATGGCTATATTGATCTTGTAATGAGTTTGAAATGATTATAGGAGGTACAGTATGTACGTGATGGGGTTTATATTTTAGTCATGGTGTAGTTAGGACTCGATGGATTCGGGTTAAAGACGACCTCAGATTTGTGACTACCGAGTTATTTTATGGATCCGGGTGATCACCCGGCTCTAATGTGTGTGCCCTGCGGTGTGTTGGCACCCGCCCAGGATTGGACCCCGCCTCACACCCAAAGTCCTGGCATAAGCTCCAGTCCCTGTGACCCTGAATGAGATTAAGTGGTTCAGATAATAACTGAATAAACAAATAAATGAATGATTAAATAAAAGACGATGACAATTTTTTCTTCAATTCTAAAGTAAAACGTACTATTTTAATGTGTTAACTTTCTTGAGAACACATTTAAGACAAAAATGTTGATGAATGAGACCCATTGTTCTCAAGTTAAAAGTTTTTCGACGACTTTTTCTCCCTCAAATACTTCATCCAATAAAGGTGAAAAGCGTTCTGAAATTCCCGCTTCATTTCTGCTTAAGTGTACACTGGTCATATCTTTTGAGAACGACTAAAAACCACAAAGTCCACAATTACTTTTTTAAATCACGCTTTATTTAAAAATAGTTTTCTCACTTCCGAAATGTTTTTTTTTTAAATTTAATACCAGGAATCCATAATGCGCCTCATGCTCATGAACCTCATGCTTCCCATGCCCATCATCTCCCTAAAGCTGCGGTACTCTCCGGGCCGGAAGTACCACATCCTGCCGCGGTAGTGAGGCTGCTCGTACATCAGCCAGTGGCCGTCCATCACGTGGCAGGAGCTGCAGCCTCCAGACCAGTGGTAGCGGTCCATGATGGAGTCGCAGTCGTCCATCACCTCCATCATCTGACCCATAAAATTCTCCCTCTCATAGATCTTCAGCCTGTAGGGTCCCCTGTGCTGTAGGAAGAAGAAGATGGTCAGTTTTTCAGGATAAAACACAGCGGATCCTACACATTGAATGGCTGCCCTGGACATAGAAATGCAAATTAAAACCAATATGACTTTGATCAGTTGCCAAAAGATAAATGTTTTGAATAGCAATATTTTTGCAATTGCTTACTGAAGAATATCAAAATGTAGCTTTTACATGGCCACATAGTGCTAAATTGTAATATCATACTTTTTCACAGTTGATGTCATATTTTTTCACAGTTGCATATACTTTATGTCTATTTTTTGTCAGTTAATTACAATTTGGCAAGCCGTTTTTAGCCGAATTGAACCCTACTTTTCAGTAGTGTTGGGGAAGCAACTTTTAACATAATTTTTAAAGTAGCTTCACGACTGACAAGCTACTAAAAAGGTTAAGTTAGTAGCATCACTATTAGCCTATCACGTCACTTCTGCCAATTCAACACCAATGAGAAAATACCTGTCTTCGTAAAAGATGATTTTAAAATTAATTTCATTTTCTTTTCATTTGCCAAGCTACGTTGCTATTTGTAAAAAGAATGTTTTATACTTTTAAAGTTACAGCTACATTTACTGATAAGTACTGAAACGTTAAGTTAGTAGCATTTCTATTTGTAGTTAGCTACCTCCCCAATAGTTAGCTACTTTCTCTCACTACTTTCTTCACACTGCATCGCTATTAAAAAAATAGTAGTTAGTTACTTTTAAAGCGGTGCTACTGAGTAACTACTCTCCAATTGAACACCAATCAGAAACGGCTAGTTGAACATATACATCTTTATAAAGAGTGGAAATTAAAGTTTTTATTTTGTAAAGATGTAGCATTTGGCCACGCTACACCGCTGTTTGTAAAAAGTAGTTTGTTGCGGGTTTAAAACTAACAAAGTTACAGCTTTAAAAGTAAAATTAGCATTACTACTGACAAGTTACTGAAAAACGTTGCAGTGTGGCTACTTGTTATCTACTCCCCCCCCAACACGTTCGTCAATTCAACACCAATCAGAAACACTGGCTAGTTGAAAATACGCGTCTTTGTAAAGAGAGAACAATTACAGAGAGAACAATTATTTATGTTTTTGTAACAATGTAGCTTATTCTGAAAAATAAAAGTTGTTACTTTTCTGCGTGACATCGCTATTTGTAGAAATCAAAACTAGTTCAGCATTTTGAAAGTACCGATGAGCTACTGAGAAAATGTCGCTGAGTTAGTAGTTAGCTACCGATTACCGTTGATGTGCTACCAGTGAACGTACCATGGGGATCATGCGGCAGGAGCGTATCCAGTCGCTCATGCCCCACATGTTCATGTAGTCGTTGTAGTCGCCCCTCCTGATGAAGTACTGGTTGCCCATGTAGTTGGGGCGATCGTACACCATCCAGCAGCCGCTCTCCACCCGGCATGAGTGGCAGCGGCTCAGGTAGGACGACATGTCGGCGCAGTCGCTGCTGCACTCGTAGGAACGTCCCATGAAGTTCCTGTCCTCGTAGAAGATGATCTGCCAGGAAGGGAATTTAAGTAAAGTCAGTTCCGTGAGCGTTGGTCAATCGTTGGTCATTGTGAACGCACACCAGAAAAGCACCACAGTGAAAGTTGAGCTGGAAAATTAATCAAAAATGAACCGAAACTGCATTCTTGGTGTGCGAAAAGCACACCAAAGAAACCAAAAATAAAATGACCACAATAACCGTAATCAATATTTTGGCTCTGCTTTACGCTCTAAAAGTGTTAGACTTATTATTAGGTGTTTGAATTAGCTAGCTAGTTGTCCAATCCAAAGTTTTTGAATTATGTTATGCGTTAAAAAATAAAAGTTGTTACTTTTCCACGTGACATCGCTATTTCCACGTTCATACCGAGCGTATACAGCATCTTCTATACAGAGGTGGAAAAGTCTGGGTTCGGAAAATTTCTGTCAGTTTTGCTCTGAAACCACTCAATTATACATGACACAGGGCCAAAATTCTGTTTGATGTGCTAATAAACCTATTAGAATGCATCACAGAGCCCTTTTGGCAGCTGCGAAATGGAGTCAGAGGATGGAGTTAACCTTGGCCAAGCATGGAAGCAACCAGTCTAGCGTTAATCTACGCTACCTTGCTCACGAACACCGGTCCAGAATTTGAACTGTCGACCGTCCAGTCACATTGTCAGTTCCCTGACCGTTAGACTAGCACTGCCCCACTGATTATGTTCAATATGACTCACTCGAGGAAGCAATTAACCAACACTTTGATGAAACATTCCTGGCGATTTTCCTCGTCGACATTTCTTGTGTCAAAAGCCATTCTGTCGCAAAAGCAATTTTTCTTTTATCAATGTGGAACTCTTGCTTGTCAACATCTATCATCGACCAAGAGAGAAGTTCCACATTCATTAATCAAAGTTTCACCTCTTGCCCAAAATTATTTTTGGGATGATACATTTTGTGGTTGTAAGACGATCGCCAGACCTTACCTTGCCCATGGTTGCGGTGGGATGATTTACTGTAGAATCGCCTGAGTTGTTTCCAACCGGTGACTGACCACACACTCTGGCTGGTCCAGTCCATGTATTTATACCTGACCAGAATCAAAGCATACGTGCCTCTCCATTGTCCAAAACCCTGAGCAAGCAAAATAGCACGGAGGCCCACAGCGAGCTGAAGGGCATTCGCCACAGTTCTATAGAGTTCGGTCTCCAGAAAACTTTAGAAGGGCTTTTGCACTGGTGACAATACACCACGCTCTTTTTGGTGTGTGTGTGTGTGTGTGTTTCATGCATTCTTTATGTTGCAAATGCATGTGATCGCTGGCTTTTTTAACACGAGTTCATCTGTACTGGATGAAATACAGATAAATTCCCTTTTGTACTTTGTTCAGATGCAATTCCCTTTTTTGTTGCTGGTTCAGGCTGAGTGAGCAGTTAGCTCGCGGTAAGGGAGGTTACACCTGCTCTGGCATCATGGCACTAAATAGCTGAGATCATATTTTTAATTTAATGTTTACCTAGATGTGAGGGCATTGTGGAATTAATTTATTAACTCTGTGTCTTTAGCATGTTTAATGTGTTAGCTGAGCAGCGTACATTCATTGCAAATATTTGTATCTATCTATCTATCTATCTCTCTGTCTGTCTGTCTGTCTCTCTGTCTGTCTGTCTGTCTGTCTGTCTGTACACCTATCTGTCTGTCTATCCAACTATCTATCTGTCTGTCCTTCCATCCATCCATCCATCCATCCATCCATCTATCTATCTATCTATCTATCTATCTATCTATCTATCTATCTATCTATCTATCTATCTATCTATCTATCTATCTATCTATCTATCTATCTATCTGTCTGTCTGTCTGTCTGTCTGTCTGTCTGTCTGTCTGTCCACCTATCTATCTGTCTGTCCACCTATCTGTCTGTCTATCCAACTATCTATCTATCTGTCTGTCCTTCCATCCGTCGATCCATCCATCTATGTTGATAGAGAGATAGACAGAGTAATAACTGTATCCACATATGCTTATGAAATTGTTTCCACCTGTCTATTCCTCATTAGCTCTAATATGCTCTAATGTGACTTTTATGTATTTTGAATGATGCACGTTTATTTTCTTCTCCCATTAAATATTAAATTTGAATCTCTTCTGAGTCTGTTAGCAAAGTTGACTCTTTGAGTGGCTGGCACTAATTTACACCTTTGACACCTTTGTCAAAAAACCGTAAAAACATCATCAACAACAACAACAACAACTAGTAAACAGGGACCGGTACAGTAGCCCTCAGCCTCTCTTCTTGTAATTGCATGGATTTCGAGTGGATCAGGAAAAAAAAAACGCACTTACAAGCTTTTATCTTAAAAATGAATTAAAAATGATGTGGCCTTCCGGCCTGGCACGCGATTTTGGGGCCCCTTTACTTTGCCTAGGGAGGAAGATTAAATACGGGACGGCTGCTGTTTATTTCTCTCCTGGCGGTTGAAATATCTCGTTCAGGAAGCTCTTATTCCACTCCGTCTTCGCTCACCTTCTTCTTTTTTCCCCAGAACGTAATGACACAGCTAACGACGGGTATGCATAAAGACGCTTTGAAGTGTTGTTTTTGCATAAAGCATTATGCAAAATCGACCCATTCTCCTGGCATGTGGAAAATACCACGGCTCACGTGGGCCTAGACTTCTTCTGAAAGAGTTTGTGTGAATGTGTGTTGAGTAGTTATCCTTCATCTCCCTGGGGTGAAAGTACACGGCAATATTTCGCTCACTCTTACCACATGCAGTTTCCTTGAGCTGCCAACTTCTTGCTCGGCAGATCTCTCTCTCGCTCTCTCTCTCGCTCTCTCTCTCTCTCTCTCTCTCTCTTGCTGTATTTAAGACCATATTCCACAATATACAATATGCAGTATAATAGCTGGGTATATTTATAGGATAATATGTTTACTAACATAGTGTACATTAGCAACTAACATAGTGCTGCTGACATAGTTAGCAATATGTTAGCAACTATGCTTTGGGGAAACGCACTCCTGAGTGGTGATTCCTGGGACAGAAGCAGTTGGAACCTCATGGATTATATCATAATGACAGTGCTTGCTGATTTTCTGGCTACAGCATAACAATTCTAGTTAAAAAGAACATGTTGGTAGTAACTATGGCAGCTCGATATGTGATCCATGCCCAATCTACCCGCAATGTGAAATAATGTAGAAAAATTGTTGTGTTGCATCGCGATGCATCGAGATATCGTTGACCTGCCAATCGTAAACGAATCGAATCGAATCACACATCTGCGCTGTACTGTAATATATTCAATTTCTATATAAGACAGCATGTGCACGTCATCCTCTAGCGTTTCCCCCCTCCTCTCTCCTTCTACCTTTCTACCATCTGTGCCATGTCATCACCCCTTCTTTTTGCCCAGTTTTACAATAGGTCCTGCAGGCTGCTGTAAAACATTCTGCCACGCGACAAAACGACTCGCCGGCCTTTTTCTCGCTCGTATAAATCAAGGCTGATCATTGGCTTAGCCAGCAAGGCAGTTTTTTTCCCTTCTTTTTCTCCCTCGTCCTGCTTTTGTTCTCCAGAAATTGACCAGCACGGTCTGCATCGAGGAAGACCATCATTCAAGACAGCAGGAATAGGGATCTTGGAGGGAAGTCGGGGGTAAAACGGGGGGGCATTTATCGAAGAGCTCTTTTGTGGCCTCGTTAGAACGGGTCGTTTAGATGACGAACTGCTCTCCTTTTAAGGCTCGTTTTAATGTCACACCATTATTGGACCCTTGGGACCCTGCATCTTGATTGCATCTTGATTGGTTCGGGTCAGAAGCTTGTGGGAATTAAAACTTGGTTTTGGTTCATTTGGGAATCAGAATTCTTGTGCTGTGACCCCAGTTTCTTCTAATGTTTATTAGAATGGAAGTGAAAACAAAATTCTTGATATGACATTGTCTAAAAGCATTTTGCATTTGACGATTTTTCCATTGTTTGCATTACAGTTTTGAAATGTGCTTATTGATGGGTCATTTTTGCAAAGATCCCAGCAAGTCCTTGTTAGAACAGGTTTAGAACAGGACGAGGATTTATTCTTCTTGAGGAGAATTTTAATGTTGAACCATTTTTAGACCCTTGGTACTCTTGACCATTTAAATCATCTCACCCACTTGATTGGTCAGATCAGAAGCTAGTGGGGGAAAAGAACTCATCAGTGTGCTGTGACACCAGTTTATGCTAATGTTTTTTCGAATGGAAGCTCTTTAGGACAAGCGAAGGCACAAAATGCTCAACGTACCCGTTTGCATTAGAGTTCTGCTTTTTTTGGGATGAGGCATTTCTCCAGGACCCCAGTTAGCTCTTTTGTGCCCTCTTTAGAACGAGTCATTTGGATGACAAACTATTCTCCTATTAAGAGAAATGTGAAGCAGTTCAGGGAGCATGATGAGTTTTCAGAAAGGCCAAGAGGAAGTAATTAATGGTGGAAAGAGTGGGTTATAGGGAAGGGATCTCTCAGCTCTTTGAAATTCTCTTATAAGCTTAAGATCGAATCATTTACAGTTAGACTAGATCATTTCTTGGCTGCTACCTGAAGTAGCCTGAATGTCAAATTTGAATCTTTTGAAGTTTTGGGCCTTTAAAGTCTCCCTATATGCGAAGTCCGTAGTCGAATTTTGAAGAAAGGAGGGAGAGGAAAAGCTAATTTATGCAAATATTCTTTATATCTCAGATGTTGTCGAGCAGGTAATGTGTTTGGTGTCCAAATCCTGCTTTCTTGCTTTTTGCTCTAAGGCTAAAGTAAAAAAAAAAAAGTCATGGAAGTTTATGACACTCAAATTGGGAGCAAATGGAAGCTTCCAATTACTCTTATAGCTGTCGTGAAAAATGAAAGATTCCACAAAATCTAAACACAATCCATGTGTGCCTTACCCACAACTATAGTTGCTACCAGTGATGGGAATAACGGCGTTAAAATAATGGCGTTACTGAAAAAGTCAATTTTTCAGTAACGGGTAATCTACCCAATTACTGTTTCCATCGTTACAACGCCGTTACCATTATTGACAACAACATGCAGCGCGTTACTGTTATTAAGCTGTTTTCATCCGACCAAGCTCTCAGCTACAGGAGTGGCAAAGCTTTTTTCTTTTCTTTGGTGGTGGTGGTGGTGGATCCACATTTTTGACATATTTGAACATTTTTAAAAAATGTAATGCATAAGCTACTTTCCCTGGTAACTAGTTACTTTCATAATGCTGTAACTGAGTTACTTTTTGGAAGAAGTAACTAGTAATTATAACTAACTACCTTTTTAAAGTAATGTGCCCAACACTGGTTGCTACTACGTTAGCAACTAACATAGTGTGCATCAGCAACTAACATAGTGTTGCTAACGTTAACAACTAACAGTTGGAACCATGCAGTTGCGATGTAAGATTTTCCCAAAAACGTAGTTCTAGCTACACACTACAGAGTCGGACACAATGTTAAACGACACTAGTGTTTCCCAAAACCATAGTTTGTGGTTAAGTCGTATAGTTGCTACTACACCTCCCGGTTGGAACTTCACTTACTGGTTTTTACTGTCATCCACGACCGAACACGCAGTTGAAGGAGTGCAGCCATAAGTGAAAGTGAGTGATTATTTGTCATTGTGGACACACCACAGCACAGCACACAGTGCACCACAACCAAATGTGATCTCTGCATTTAAGCCATCCGTGAAGGAGCAGTGGGCAGCTAACAAGCACCCAGCAAGCAGTGCTTGGGGACGGTACCTTGCTCATGAGTACCTCAGTGGTAACTTTACCAGCCCTGGATTCGAACCTTCGACCTTCTGATCATGGGGCGAACACCCTATCGTTACGCCACCAACTAACGTGAGCAAACTGAAAATGTCTAATAATCTTTCTTCACAAACATATACACGAGCATGGACAGGTGCATGGGCATTGTAGTTTTACAAGTCCTTCTTAATTAATTTCTCTGTTAATGAGTATGATTGCTTTTGTCATCTACTATCGCTAGTGTGTAATGTTTAACTCTCTGAGTAATATTTATGGTAATTAAATGTAAATTGTTGTTGTTGATTTTCTTAACATAATATGTCATTAATTTCATTGTTTCTCCTGGCAAATGATTAGAGCTAAATTTTAAAGTAATGTCAATTTAACATTTTTAGTCTAATGTTGGTCACGATGGTCATATTTAACCATAAAATGACAAAGCATGTGATTTTTTGCAAGCTTTCCGCGGTCAAAATCTGGTCGAACACATCTGTAAACATTGTAGTTTAAACTTCAAACCAACATGGTTCAAACTACAGTGGTACGTGTACAATGCTTTTGGGAAACCGTCGTACTTCATGTGTTGGGTAGTTTGATGAAGCATCGTACCATGTTGGCTCAAAGTTAACCTCCGTCGATGTACAGATAACACACCCTAGATCGGCTCCTACTGCGTGAAATTAACTCTCTTACGCTATCAAAAGTGGTAAGGATAACTTATTTATTATGCATTTCATCAAGGATGTGTAGTGCATCAAAGGAGTCTATTCACTCTCTTTTAAATTGTGTTTGCTTTTTAGGGCATCGATTGTCTAGGGAAGGCCAGGCGTGGAGGTGTGATGCACGATTCGCTGGTAATTTCCAGACTGTCTAACAGGTTGATGTATGGTCATGTTTGCAAAATGTGCTTTCTACGATCAACACATCTGTGGTGACAAATGACAATAATGACTTGCTGTACTGCATTTTATATTCCTCATTAATCTTTTTCTAATGCTCTTTCCTAAACATATTGGAAGGTGTCACCTGTCATTTGGGAGAACTCTGCCACAAATAAGACTCGACAAACTATGGATTTAAATCACCCCCTTTAGGCAATCTTCATTTTGTAGTGGTCCGTACAGACGCAGGCAAAAAAAAGGAAGCTTTCCTGCTTCATTACACTTCCATAAATCCTGCTTTTCGGTGGAAGTGCCCCATATAGGATTGTCGATAAACTGAAGGATTGAGGTCAAAGTGAATGACCTTCATACAGACGGTCTGAATATCAAGAGGCGTGTCAATGCAGTCAATAAAAGCTATGAATCAACATTCAACCCAACAATTTATGACCAGTTCCTGACCAGTTGGTCCTGTAGGAATAGCTGTAGATTCTTATGGCCGTAACAGGTCAACGGACTGAGAAGACCAGCGTTGGGGAGTAAAGTTAGTGACGATACTAACTACTTATTTCAGTATTGAAGCTACTTTTAAATGTTATTCATACATTGCAGCTGACGTCACAGACTCATCAAAACTGTAGCCGCCATATTGAGTACCAGGTATATGGAGTACTGCGTTTGTGTCCAATGAAAATGATCTATTGATCTATCTATTCAAATTGTACCTCTAGATCTACCATTACAGGGTCCCTGAGCAAGAACCTTCACCCTGAAATGGAAGTTGCTCTGGAAGGAGTGACTGCTAAATGTTGTAAAAGTAAACATACTATATTAAATGTCCTATATTATGAAAAAAATCACTTTTTCTGTTCTTTGGACATCTATTTGGGTCTGTGCTGCCTCTACACACACTGTATGTTTGATAAAAAATGGTCACTTGTGTTAGTTTTAATTTACGAATGTCTGAAATCGTGCGCTTAAACGAGCCGTTTAGATTTCTCCTCTACTTCTACCTCACAGTAGGGGACATTTGAATAACTCCACCTTCCTCTCTGAGAAGCTCCGCCCACCAGGTAGAACTGCTAGTGCTTCCTGATCCGCCATGTTTTCTTGCCAGCGCTAGTGTAGGAATCGCAGTGAAGAAGTCTAGCGCCGGAGTGTTGTGTTGAACATGTATGGCTGTATGGATGGTCTGTTAGTAGCTGTGGTCAGCAACAGCTCATTAGCATACAGGAATGCTAATGAGAAACAGCCTGTTCTGAAAGGGACTGAAATAGAGGAGTAAAAAGCAGGTGAAAATGCCTCATCTGAGAGTTATTTACTACTACTTCAGAGACATGTTTAGTGGAGCTCATGGACCTACTTGAACAAATGTCTAATATGGGAGCTTTAAAACAGTAGCTTTTGCTTAGCTTTTGTAGCTTAACTATTTTAATAATAAGTAGTACCTCATCTTGTAGCACTGGTTAAAAAAGTAGCTTCCCCAAAACCTGAGATGCCGTGATGCTAATCTGTGACTGTTATCTGATGAATGCAGGTTCAAATTGTTGGAGCTGAAACAGTTTTAATGTTGCACCATTATTGGACTTTTGGGACACATATTTAACCAAAAAACTTGACTTTAAGGCCCCTTTCCCCTTAGCAAAAACTAGTATACTTGAAGTTCATTTTATTAAGTATGCTTGACTGTAAGTATAAGTATAGCAAGTATACTATGGACCATGTACCAAAGATCTTGTAGTGTACTAGAAAGTATACTAATTTAATACTTCTTTGGACTAAATTGGAACATTTTTAAGTTTATAAAAGTATACTTAAAGTATACTTTATAAGGTCATTTTAAGATTACAAAAGTATACTTTTAGACTTTAGTAGACTTTTCTTCATACTTATCAGTATAAGTCAAGTATACCTCACTATACTATTCTTAAGCATATAAAATATAATATATAACAAATAAACCTCAAGTATACTGCCTCAGTTTTAGTAAATAATAAGTACACTCGTAGTACACTTGAATAAACTACTTTTTGCTAAGGGTCTCTTCCTCGCGTTTGGCTTAGAGTTTGAGAATTTTAATCTGTTCTAAATGATTTGACCTGTACTGCCCAACTAGTCCAAATCATTAAGTGTAAAGTCTAAAACTCTAATAAAGTCTCGGAGTGTGAGGCAGTGTGAGGCAGCGTGAGTCTGTTCCCTCCAGGTACAGCTCATACGGTAAGGCTATATAGACCTCCCTTGTTAGCTCTGCTTCTCCAGAAATCTCCCCTATTTCCTATAATGAGCCCAAAACCTGCGACTCGAAATGGGGCAGCACTTGAACAAGCACAGTTTTTAATATAATTATTATAGAGAGGGCAACAGGCTTTGTCAGGGAGTCGCCCGTTGAGTTAATGCGCTCTCCAGGGGTGAGGGGCGTCGGAGTCGCCATTTGAAAATGAACAAAGACCCCCAGGAGCTTCATTCAGTTTAATTAACCTATCTGTGAAAATTGCGGTGCTTAATTAAACTCCTCACTGCGAGTGACAGCTCGAGAAATAACAAGGCCTCGTGCGGCTTTTTTGTTTGTCTCTCTTTCTCTGTGTGTGTGTGTGTAGTCTTTCATGCTGTCGAAAATGTAGCAATGGAGAGGTTTGACTCAGATGTCTTTAATTAGGCAACATCATCATTATGTTCTGATCACACAGAGAACATGATTTAATAGTTGGAACATTTTCCCTTTGACTGAAAAGTCATGTTTATGCTTTTATTATTACATATAAATAATTTAAATCATCTGGTCCATGTGGTCCAGTTGAATTAAAATCATTGTAAAGAAAAAAAATTGTTCAGCTTGGGTGTCTGTCAAACGGACCGACGAATAGATGCATAAAAGAGAAAAAAAACGTAAAGTATAAAAGAAAGAACAATGGTTTAGATGAGTTGGATTTTGACACTTGAAATGAAATAGCACAAAAGCCCAGCAGTAGCCCCCTTTGCCCGATTACTGTGAGCTCGAAATAATTGTGGAAAGATTGGTTTTGTTTTTCGTGCCAAAAATGTCTGTCCGTCATCTTAACGAGTGGCGGGCCCCGCATTGCTGATTAATGCTCCCTCGTTTACCCAAAATGCCACGCAAAGGCTCGAATAAATCAACCTTTAATGGGCTCCCTCGCCTCGCTCTGGCGCTCGAACCCCCGGAATAGGCGAACGAACGAACGAATGGTGGAATTCGGGGGAAAAAAAGGTTGTTGCCGAGCCATTTCGGTCAACGGAGTCAACAGTGGGCGAAGCAGAGAAGCTATTGATTGATCTCCCTTAATTAATGAGTCAGAAATAAGAGCCGAGCCCTGACAGCAGAACAGTGTGTGCTGGGAGCTGTCGGAGCCGTGATTGATTTGGGTTTTATTTGTCCAGACTCCCCTGGAATGGAAGAAAAAGGGCGCTGCGTTGGTCGCATGGTTTGAGAACTATGTCAGGTTGGCAATAATTTCAGAATCGGTTACACTGCGTAATATTATAATCATCGAAAAAGCCGGACTGCTTTTCAGCGCCTCGCTTTTGCTGAAAGACTTCGGGTTTATTGGTTTTTATGGCCAAATGGCAGAGAAAGGGGGCTTAATTTAGACCCTCCCGAAACATTAATCAAGAGATAACCCAGTTGCTGGCCGACAAACGGGAAATGAAACGATTAAGGCCTTGCTACGAGGCAGAGAACGGGATGGAGGAAAACAAAAGCCGGAAAGAACGTACAGCTGGCCTGTGTGCTTCAGTTGATTATGCAGATGAAAAATGTCTTTACGAAGTATACCGAACAGGGGTATTAATGTGTTCGGAACGCTTCTCCAGATGAATTAAGTCGCTCAGAGCTACTCGCTCGTGAAGGCTGTTTTATTGCCGCCGGGATGAGAAGCGGAAACGGCAGATTTTCATATTGTGTTAAAGTATGTGTGTTCGAGCGAGGAAGACAGAAAAGAGAAGAGAAAGAATGAAGACTCGCTTCATGGATTTGGTATGAATAAGTGGCCTTTCAGTCACTTTTAAACAAATCTTACCTAATTTAACCTCATCCAAGTATGTAAAATTTAGTGGAAGAGTATACGGCTTAAATCTCATACTTAAGCAAAAGTAAAGATTCTTTACAAAGAATTATTATTTCTATTATAATTCCGCTTCAGTGCTAAAGTATCTGACATGAACAGCACTTCGGCATTATAAGCTTTTTGCTGGTATTAGTAAAGGTCATTACCGGAAATACTTGACCCAAGTTCTTAAAGTGTAGTGCTTTCATTTGCTTGTTTTCAACATACAATCAGACCTGATCATGACACAAATCACCATCATGTTGGCACAGAGTGACCGGGCATGTTGTTCCAGTTCAACACGTAAGGATTTTGCTACATCAGTGACATAAAAGCCTGCAGGTGGTGATATCAGCACTAGGGATGCACCGATACCACTTTTTTACAAACCGATACGAGTACGAGTATTTTTATTTGTGTACTTGCCGATACTGAGTACCGATACCGATACTTCTTAGATGTAATTAATTGGGAGGCAGATTTTATTTTCTCCTTTGCAGAATATAATAAGGCTAAATATCAAATCATTAACACAAAGCTATTCCACACCAAAAATAAACAGATCTTTCTGGTTGTAACAAAAAAGGTCTTCACATTAGGCAAAATGTAAATATAAGCAGAAAAATGAAATGAAATGTACTGCATAGTTAATACAGGCAACTTAAAAGTCAGCAAAACTTACTCTGTTGACACATTCAGGGCTCCAGACAAAAGAAAGAAGTTAGGACCTGGCTTATATTTACATTATGACTAACGCTTCCTTTTTTGATTGGCTAGCAAAAGAGAAGCGATATTGACGAGCAAAGCACTGTTCTAGAAGCTGGACAGATTTCAACTTGCACTCTGAGCGCTGCGGTATAAATAAACAAATAAATAAATAACCTGTCCACCAAATGCTTTTTTTGCGCTGAGAGTGGATCAAAACCTCACTTCCAAAGCACTTTCTCTGTGCTTGTTGTTGCTAAGTGACAAAAAGCGTCGGGGACTTCCGCGTTCGGTCCTATTTCATATAAACATCGTAGCATCTTCTTTTGAGTCTGGAAGTTTAGATGCCGCTATTCGGCCTCATCGTAACGCGGTCTTCTTTTACTGTCTATGGATACAGCAGGATTTTTATGTTTGTTTATTTCCCCCGCCGGGGACGTAGTCACGACGGCCACCTTAACTATAAAGCGTTGTGGGAAACGCTGGGGCTGAGACTATCTGCCCATAATTAAAAGCCGTTTCTTGCTTCTTTAAAAAAAAATCCCCATGGATTGAGAGAGACAGATGCCATTGGTGACTGGAAAGAACAAACTAGTTAGAAAAAAAATCCAGTCGCACTGGCGAACATTGTAGTCGCCATCTGGAGCCCTGGATTTCACATGAGCTTGTGGGCAGGCTCTCTGAACCTAAATTTCCGGATGGTTGTCTCCCCCTAGACATTGAAGTCAGGTAGGACAATAAATTGCATCCGCTGACTTCGACGTTTGTTAGTGAAATACCATTGAGTGGTATCGGTGCATGGTATCGGCAATTATTTACGAGTACGAGTACGAGTATATTAATGAAGTATCGGCCCGATACCCGATACTGGTATCGGTATCGGTGCAACCCTAATCAGCACTTCAACATCAGTTTTCAAAAGAAAAATGTGTTTATTTATTAATCGTATAATCTGTGCATCGTGACGCAAACGTGGATGACTCTGCATTGATTCAATGACAGACCATAATCGATTATAACGGACATTTTCGACGGATGGTCCGCTGCCCCCTTGTGGTTTGTGGTGGCATTGAAGGTGGTTCATTACATGCAATCCACTCACTTCTGAAATCACTTTTTAAAAAATATTAATTTTTTCATTTTTCAAAACAATTCCAGATGATTTGGGCGTCTTTACGACTAATTAATTCAATGCAAATATCTAAAAAGTAACAAAAAAATGTCGTAATGTCGTTGGTGTCGTAATGGTAGGGTGTTCGCCCTGTGATCAGAAGCTCGCAGGTTCGAATTCAGGGCCGGTAAAGTTACCACTGAGGTACTCATGAGCAAGGTACTGTCCCCAAGCACTGCTGCCCGGGCATTTGTTAACTGCCCACTGCTCCTTCACAGATGGGTTAAATGCAGAGGTCACATTTCGTTTCAAGATTCAAGATTCTTTATTTGTCACATGCAAATTATACAGGTACAACATGCAGTGAAATGTATCCTGATCTGCTCCTTACTGTGCAATTTAGGCAAAATTAAAATAAAGTTAGAATAAAATAGAGTTACAATACAAACTTGAAAGAGAGCTAAGGGCATAAAGATAAAAAATATTGTATAAATAACTGTTTCTTATATACAGTAGATCTATCTATGTGCAGAAGGCAAGGAGTATAATTAAATTATAGACCCAAGTGCCGGGTACAGGTGTATCTACATGTATATATGAATAAAAAAGATGGTGTGCCGTGTGCTGTGCTGTGCTGTGGTGTATTGACGCGTCCTCTGAGCATGTCATCAGAAATTAACACGACACGTGCGAGTTGCAGTACCAGCAAAAACTGAGGTGGCAGCGCCTTCAAGTTTTGGTATGTGGCGTACCTCGTCCATGCAATGTGGCCCTTAAGAGAAAACTGTTACCTGTGATCACAAAGACGATACTCGATTGCACCAGCGAGAACATGTTTGATACGTTTAGGCTTCAACTCGGAATTCCCCCCAGAATCTCATCCCTTGTGTGTTGTGAGCATCAAAACATCCAAAAAGTCCGCAAGGGCACTAGACTAATATTTACATTTAATATACACGATTCCCTGTAGTTCTGTTATGTATAACGTCTTTGTATTTTCGTACGTAATGTATATTTATGAGTAAATGCCGCTCATGGTGTATTACAGACAAAGCTCTGAGCGATGGGCAAACAAGTCTTCTCTTCTCTTCTCTTCCACTCTACTCTAGTGGGGCTCCGCCAGCTTGTTAGGCAGAGGAAGTCCGGCCACGGGAGCAGAAGCCTGCGGGAAAGAGGGTCTTAATTACAGCCTGTCACTGTCTCTTAGGCCCTGCCTGCTCTGTGAGTGTGTGTGTGTGTGTACGTATGTGTGGGACTGCAGTGGCACCAGCATGCACTGTATTCCCTTTGATTCCCAATTAAGCTGGAAAAAAACCTTTGGGAACAGAAGTCGTGGGGCCAGAGGCGGCGAGGCAGCCTCCCCCACTCCCTTCCTTCCCTGGTCCTCGCTCTCTCCCTCTCTCCCTCTCTCCCTAGCACACTCTCTCGCCTCGCATACGAATTACACACTTGCCCGAGGTTAGTCAGCAGTGTCGAATAAATGGCAGGTTAACATGGCCAGGTAGTTTGGCCTCTCAAGTGTTGCTCTACCCTCAGGCACACTGCACCGTGGACACACACGTAACTTACACGCACACACGTACATACAAGCACACACTCTTATATTACTATCTTTGTGAGGTACCTCCATTTAGTTTTTCAAATAAAACATGAACATTTTCTATAAAATCATTCGTCCTTATGGGGACCAATCCAAAAATGTGTCCACAAAGCCATAAAAATGTACATATCTTATATTTTCCTATCTTTTAGGCTACAGCAAGGTCCTCACAACTCCCTAAATACATGTACACGCTCTTAAGAAGCGCGATGAATCGCAGGAGAGCCTCAGAAGAGGGTGATTTGTAGTTATTTGGCAGTGTTTACCTGAAATCAATCCGGTGTGAGTGTGTGTGTGTGCGTATGTGTTAACGTACATGAGGCAGCTTCTGTCTGACGCATACCAAACAGAACGCAACATGGCAAGTTACACAAGCACCTTCCCCCCCCCCCCGGGAGCCTTTCTTACGCAAGCTGGTCACGTTTCTCAGGCAAAAATAGGGGCTAACAGAACTCCACATAGCTGCGGGTGTGGCTTTCCTCCAGGCTTCCTCGTCCTGCATACGTTCACCTTCTCTCGCTCTTATTTCATGTTGAGCGTCTGGTTCTTCAAAGCCTGTTGGCTTGGTTAAAGGGAGCCATTCATCTGGACACGGAGAGAATGCGGAATGAAGAGAGAGTGCAAAGGAAGTATAAAGGATAAAAGAGAGAAAGATGCTGTGTGCAGTTTGGAAAGGTGTGCATTGGATGGGTCTCATTTGGGGTGCTATGTTGTGCCCACATTGACAAATAATCACACTTAAACTCAGAATAATGTTAATTAATGCTTCGTCAGAGCCTAAAAATGGCTTTGGAGCACATAAAATGCGCGACATGCAAATGTTTTTTTCAAGTACATACTTGTGCTTTGGTGCCTCTACACAGGTTGGGGATGTGGTTAACTCTCTGGAGGAGGTGGAAGACCAGCAGTGGGCGAAATCGACTGAAAGCGTGGCATCGCTCCCAAAAATACTCAAAAAATCCCACAACAAAACTCTAAGGGGCAATTTCCCAGTCGAGTATTAATCCTATTCTTAGACTAACTTTGAGTGTGAGTGGTAAATCTCCATTGGTACTACAACTTAGTCCAAGACTTGGCTTAATCCATGTTCAGGAAACCAGCCCTAAATGTCATGTTGAGCACAGTAACAGTGGATTAACGTTTACAAATGAAACAAAAAGTGGTGTCGCCAACGCTGCCGAAACCCTCCAACACAATCAACTCTCCCGCCCTTCTACCACACTCTTTTTACTTGGAATATTTTTAAATATTGCAATAACTTTTTGTGATCATTCCAAAGCTGCTCTGACAGTAATTGTAACTGGAGTGCGACAACGTCTTTAATCTTAGCGATTGTTGGACTGACAGCTGTAGAGATTAAATGCGTATTGCTGTATTAATGTTTTTTGGTCCTGTATGCTTTTTTAATCTATGTAAGTGTATGTTCTCAACGCAGATTAAGCCTAGCTTTAGGCTGTGTTTACATATAGCTGGGTATTTACAGAAATGGCTACTTAACCCTCTCCAATTTCCTTGTTCACACCAGATTGCATTCCAAAAAGTATTCATTTACGCAAATCAGCTGTCAAGAGCTATTATGAGCATGCCAAACCCATAGGCGGCAGTGTAACGAGAAGCAGAAGCCATGTTAGCCAATCAGAATCCTGAAAAATACAGAACAACGAATGACACAACTTCCTGTTCCTGGCGCTAGTGCATTTTCTGTCGCATACTGTGACGTTCAAAAACTGAAAACTCATGCAGATGTGAAAATAGAGTTTTCCCAAATCATCATTTTCATTGAATTAAGCCTCAGTTTTCGTGTAAATGGAAGGCAAAAAAGGTATATATATGATAGATATATCATCGTTTCCCCCGATACCTGGCTATGTGTAAATGGGGGGCTAAACTGAGTCTTAGCATTAAGCATTAACAGCAGTAAGACTGAGCATTACTGCACCTGAATATCAAAAATTCTGTCTAGTCTAGGACTAAACTTGATCTGTATGGGAAAAGGCACAAAGTTCTCTTAACCCAGATTAAACAGGTGAAAAGTTTCTTTTTTCCATGCATTCGAATTAAATAAAAAACAAGCAAAATAAGCTTTTAGCCAAAAATAACCCTTATAATGGCTGAGTGTTACTAACAGCAGCTATGTCCATCCCAACTTGATCTTAGACACCTGGAAAACTGTTTATCAGAATAATTGCACTAAGAGCCACTCATCTTAGTGCAGATCAGTTGAATAAAAGTTTATTTGTCCTTGTCAGACACTGTTGCTCTACTGAAGAAGTTCTCATTAAATAAAGGTGATGTGATAAAGAGTGTGGTCAAAAAAAATCCCATAATACTGAGTTTTCGGCTTCTAATTTCGAAAACTTCCACCTTTCATTCCACTTATTGCCTTGTTAGTTCCCTTTAATTAACAAGGAGCAGCCAGTAGGAGGAGTCTAAACGGGATTGGTTAGTTTAAAAAGAACCTCTCCCCCTAAATTAGTTTGTCTGGAAGAAGCATGGCTTTAAGGAGAGCTGGTTTTTGCTCCTCAGTAGACATTTTGTTGAGTTTGGTGGTAGTTTATTGAAGGTTGAAGCTTCTTTCTGTTTAATCTGTGTTGCCTTGTGAGTTAAAAATTATCATTTGGATGGTTGCAGAGACAAATATCTGCTGTAAGTGAATCTTTTAGCTTGTTCGGCTTGAATTTCAATGAGGTTGTGTTTGATGTGACTGTGGTATGAGGTCATGAGTTGATGAAAACATGTTTGATGAGGTTGCATGTAGAAACTTTTTGGTATCAGTCGGTGGGTTATTGTGTCACATTGCTTTGTTGTTCTTACTCTTTTCCAAATGTGATTTGTGGATTGTGATTGGCAAAATTGCCAACTCTTACAATGTTTTCTAGCACGGAAGCTGTTCATCAGAACGTCCTTATTTCATAAATGGTGTGGTGCTGTTTTCTTAATTCCTCTTTGTCATTTTTTTTTTTTTCCCTTCAGCCTCATCATGTGGGTCTGCAGCATTTGGAAAACTGGTGATATTTCTTGTACTGGCTGGTTGGCATTTTGGCATATTTTGTCAAAAACCCAAAAACTTCATGGACAAATGTGGGGGACTGTTAACCATCTTCTTGAATGGGTGGATGAAATTTTCTGAGTACAAGTTCTACTAACAATGTGCTTAAATGCTTGGTATTACCACATGCGCCTTGGCAATGAGCACTTTGCCCACCACCAATATCATTTCTGCACGGTTTTTGTGTCTGAATAACAAAGGTTGGTCTTTCATCTTCAGATGTGAAAAGCAATGCTGGGTGATTCTGACTTGTAGGAAACTTTACAAACTGCTTTCATGGAAAAACGTGGACTTCTCAGAGAGTGTTTTTGAGTAATAATGGCAGGTACCATAAAAATAGACATCACTTTCTTTAACTTTTGAATGGTTGAAAATAACAAAATGGGAAGATGGAGAATGTTCAAGCCTTCTCGAAAAGCCTGTTTTAGTTTTTCGTGTGTTGGCCAAAACGGTGGAGATGGTGTTTGTGGTTTTGACTTCTGATGGCACAAGAAATTTTGACTCACTAGAGAAACATGCAGGTATTTGGACCTTCTTAATGCTGTCATTACTGTCGCAGCACTGACATTGCATTTGTGGACTGAAATGACTCAAAAATGTGACCTTGCCTTTTAAGCACTTCACAAACTACTTTCATGAAAAAGCAGGGGTTCTTGAACAAAAATGGCATGTGAGGTCAAAATGGTCTTACTTTAGCAGATGGGGAACGACCCAAAAGTTGAGTTGCATGTTATGAAGTCCAAACATTAGAATATCTGCAATCGGCAGACGTGTATGATTTTTGACTTGCACTGGCAACTTTTACGGATTTTAAAGGATGTTCTGGATCTTTGGGCCCTGTCAATGCTGTTTCTTGGATATCGCAGGGCTGATGTGGTATTTGTAGACCGATGGTTCCAATGTGATCAGTAAGGAAAGCTCCTACCTTTTTGACCTTCAGGTTCTTCTGTGTGTGTCTAGACCTAAAGATCTGTGGTCTTGTCTGAGTATTAAAGTGGCTGGAGCTGGCTGTTTAGTGAATGAATTCACTTACAACAGATTAATTTTGTGGTCTTTGAGTTACCTTGCAACCATCTTATTCTAAACTCCTATATAAGACATTCTGTTTCTGACTCCTACAAGGCAATACAGACAAAAAAAAGAACCGTATGATTTCGTTATATTGAGTTTGAAGTGTAGCCCGGGCCACATCATCCATGGAAACCGTTCATTCAAGAGTACAAAGGAAAAGCTGATGGGGTAAGTATACTTGTTTTCAAAAGTTGTTAGATCTGTGGCCTTGTTAAAATTGCATGATCAGATCCATGTTTTTCATGTTCATTTCTGTAGGCTTAGATCGCCATTGAAAGGAGTTCTACCAATAGAAAAATCTTCCAGACTCTGCGGCACACTACCTTCACAAGTAGAACGGGCAAGTTTAGCATCTAATATATATACTCCTGTGACTGAATGTTCAGAGTTTTTGTGTTTTGTTTTGCAGTTAAAACCTCCAAGTTGGACTCCACCTGAGGAAAGGGGGCAGAAGCAGGAAAGTGTGTATTGCATATGAAGGTAGCCTAATCCTTTCTTTAATTGACTTCCTGAAATGTTTTCTACCTTTCATCTTATGTGCTACATATAACCAGAGTTAGTACTTCCTTACCTCCAGTTGGCTCCCCTATCTGACTATATTTACTATTTTAAAAACTTCAAGTTTAAACGTCTTTATTCCCAGATTAAGATGTGGTTTGTACTCTTATGAGCATCTAACTGCTAAATGGCTCACAAACCACTGTGAAATTTGTGCCGACTTCTCTCTGTCTAGGATGCAATTACCAAACCGCTTACCACAAGAAGCAAGATGGATCCGTTTTGCGTTCAGAAGCTACAGTGATGGAGCCAGAAGAAGGTGGTGATCTCCTGTGGAAAATTTAGTTTTATAAGTGATTAATTTAATTCTGGTCATTTATTTGGCATTGCTTTGTTGCAGATCGCTTGTTTTGGATGACCACCACGGTGAACCCTGAAATACTGGATTCACGTGACTGGTAAGTTAAAACACTGAGAACTGGGGTAATATTTAGGAGGCATAAAGAGAGTTTTGAGAAGACGTAAGCTTTTTGTGTCCCTCCCCATCAGCACTTCAGATCCTCACCAGGCAAGTGGAAACGTGGCCTGTAACTCAGACGTGAATGTGGGCAGTTGAGCTCGAGACAGGGAAAAGGTAGGATTTTGGTTTTATCTGCTAACTAGCTTAGCATATTCAGAATTTAACTGTAAATCTGAGTAAATGGGCCAAAGTGTGATTGTCTGACCGAAACGCGTCTCGCTGCGAAACGCTGAAATGTTCGTTTTTGGGGAGTTGACCAAAGTCTCATTCCTTTTGAGTGAGATACGGTAAGTCTTTTTCTTTGCTTTTTTTTTTTTTTTTTGTCATGGAATTTTTGTAAAATCGCTTCGAGTTTTTGCGGGACATGGTAGGCCTACCATCGCGACGTTTTGTTTTCCCGGTCGTTCTTGCGAAATGAGAATCGGTTTATTTATTTTTTTTGAGGCTGATCGTGTTGGAGATCAGCTTTGGTGGGAAATTATTGACTGTAATGTCTGGCCCTTAAATCATATGTGTACACTGTTGGGCAAAAAAAAAGGCAATGTCCAGTTGTAGGATCGTTAACCTCTAATTAGTTTCCAATTAAGTTCCACATTGGCATATCAAAGCCACGCTTAATGGCCGATAATTGGCGCACTGACTAGTCGTGGGAAGCAATCGGACATTAATGAAACAAACTGTACACTGTCTACAGACAATACATACAACTTTGTGAAACACTTATTTTACCTGGATTTGGTAAACCAGTAATCATAAAATGTGCAATAAATTGTTTGCCTCATTTTTTTGCCCAGCAGTGGATATGTTAAAGTGGAGTATTAGTTTAAGACAGGAAATGTGTGATGCTGTTAAATGCCTTGTTTTGACTCATGCTTATGCCCATGTTGAACACTAAACTTTGTTGAATTAGTCTGTGACTATAATTTTTGGCAGTTAGTGTGAATGGCAGGCACACCTTAAGAGTTTCTTTTCCTGATTTGAAATACACTTAATTTCAGATCAGGTTTTGCTTTCCTCACGCACAAAAAGCAAAAGTCTGTGGTGTTGGCACTCCTGGGGTGCTGGGACAGGGTTCGATTCCCTGCACAGTCTGCAGTAATTGTGTCTTGGAAAAATAAAATGTATGTAGCTGTGAAACTTTTGCCATGTTTGAAATATCAGGCATCAATCTTTGAGATGTCTTATTGATGGAATTACAAAACATTTGGGGCCGTGCAAAAGTATTTCACGCCTTCATTAACAATTTGCAGAGGCTACAATTAAAAAAAAAATTAAGCTTGAAAGCATAAATCTATGCAACTGGAATTGTTCTGTTTGCCTGAGAATGTAATTTTCTCATCTCCTTAACTTTTAAATTCCTTTGTGTTGAAGCAATTTTCTGTAAATTCACACCAATTCCAACTTCATGGTTCCAACAGTGCCAATAAAAATGTTTTTTCCTCCAGTTACTAAAGGTGTATTGTTGCCATACAAACCAAAAATACCTGAAAGTCAACATTAGTGATGGAAGATTTTGGCACAATTACAAATACAAAGAAGTTACACTTTTATGATAACAGCTGTTCACTATTTTCTTCTTAATCTTTCCTTTTTTGGATGAATGAGATGTATTGCTGCACCTCTAAGCTCACTGCAGTCATGTAATCCTATGCAGCATAGTATCCAGATTCCTATGTAAAATATCAGTGTATTTGGGGAACAAAAAATTGTCCAGAAAGCGATTTCCATTATTCTTATTTTGTTTGTTATATTAAGTGGCTATTAATAAACCAGCAACACGTCAGCCTGAAAAAAGAACATTATCTGTCAAGTCTGATCTCAGAGCAGCTGCTTCTCTCAACACTTCAAACATTCTCGTCCATTATTTCCAATTATTAGCAACTTGCAACATATGCTCATTTCAAGCTTATAAAACATCTGAATATGGAGATGTTTTGCTGAACCTGCATTCACATGTTTTCTGAAACACCATCTGTATTTTTCCAAAGGATTCTGACAGAAATAATCTTAAAGAAAAAGCTGACAATCCCCAGAGAAAATATAGACACCTCTCCTGTGTTTCTAGTAGAATCTCTATTATATGGGAACTGTCTGTGGTGCTTAACCCAAAAACCACCTCATTTTATGTTTATACAGACAATGACATTTTTAGGGCAAATTGTCATTACATCACATCAGAATCCCTGAAATGACTGCATTGTAAGACGCCAATGTCAAAGCATTTCTACAACTTGATAATCTTTATTTTGAGTATGACAGATTGAAGGCTGTATCACAGATCTTTCTTAAAACTCTCAGCACCCTTATTCTTATAGATAAGACCAAAACAATGAGTCCACATCTCAGATATGCACTTGGAAACATTTTCTGAGTATAGAAAGGTCGCCCTAACATTTAAGGACACATTTTTCACCCACAAATAGGGGTCAAAATGACAGTTGAAATAGTCACAGTAGCAGCAAAATACCACTGAAGGCAACTACGTCCACATTTATTCCCTGCTCACACTGCACCACCAAACTCAAACGACTTAATTTCAAAAGCACACTGCAAAAAAAAAAATTGTGTTGAGTGGCTGAGTTTCACGATTTATAGATAAAGAAAGCACACACTTGATTGATTAGCCGTACAGTCCTCCTTTGACAGAGTTGTTTTTGCGACAAAGTAAATTGAAAAGAATCAAGGTCTTGCATTCTCATTCACACAACAAAATTATATGAACAAATTTAATGAATAAGAATCTTTTGAGGGATTAAATTCATACGGGGGGCGCCAAAGGGGTTAGCGCTGCTGCTCCTGGGTTCGAACCCCATAAGTTCCTGGGATAATCTCTGGTCTCCCTGTTATACCAGTTGGGATTAAGCGGTTCAGATAATGAATGAATGGAATGAAATTCATATGGTATTCCGATTGCAAATCCAGCATGAATTTATGTTTGATCTGTGAAACAGAGAATATAATCGAGTTGGAAAAGTATTTGCCAGGCGAAGTGGAGATGATGTTGACCATTAAAGGAACTATATGTAAGATTGTGGCCAAAACTGGTACTGCACCTTTAATGAAACTGCCGACTCATCAAAGGTCAGAAATCCACAGCAGCTGTAGTAGATAAAATTAGCAATGCTGCTAACTTAACTACGCTTTTCTTTTTTCTTTTTTTTTCCAGTAGATGATAAAAAGCAAAGCTCTTGTAAAATATAAAAAAAGTATTTTCAGTTCCGGATGTCATGTAAATGAATTTGTAGAATTGTCCTTGTCGTTGCACACACTCACTGGTGGATGGAGAATAGATATTTATTCAAATGTATGACTATAAAAGTTGAAATGGACAGGACATGTTACTGCAACTTATTCAAGCCAAAAATCTCAACACTTTACCTTCAAAACCTGCTTAAATGTTAGTGGATGAAATAGCGCCAACGCAGTTAGCTACGTTTTCTCTGTAGCTTGTGTTGCAGCTAACAACTCTAAAGTTACAGCAGCAGCTTGTTGTATTAATACCTTAAATAAGAACTCATTTGTAGCTTGAAAATGTACAATTTATGATCCAGGTTTTGGGCAGCCCCAGAAAATATTTCTGCCGCTGCACCGGTCACCTCATATGGCATGGCATCATTTCAGAATTGGTTTGAGTCTCGACCTCGTTGGCTCCTATAAAAATCACTGTGACATGTTGAGCGTCGGAGGTCACGCTCTCGTCTCGGGGGAATGTTCTCGTTTGGCTCTGAGAGAGCGCAGGTGAGAAAGTGATAAGAGGGAACGACTTGTCCCTTCCAATTGACTCCGGGTACGGTTAGGAGAATCTTTTCCGTGCCAGTCTCGCCACCTCGTGACCTCTTACCAAATTTCACTCCTCTGCCTGTAAAAAAGGGCATGTAAAAAGATACCAACAAGAAATTTGATTAATTGTGACCCTCCACGGCAAAACCAGTCGCTTGTCGCAACGGAGGTTTCTGAGAAAAACGAGCGTTTGTTGCGTGGGGTAAAATTTTGGATTTTTTGTTTTTAGTGTTTTGAAACAGTGGAAGGTCTATACTGTATTGTTGTGAATAAATTTTGCTGAAAAACTTACCCTTTCCATCCTAAAAACGTGACTTTCTTGAGGTGAGGAATTCAGTTCCAGCAGAATGTTAAAAGTTTCTGTTTTGACCGCTGTACTCCAATATTTACGGTAAATCCACTGGTTGACTAGCGTGAAGATATTTCTCGTCTCCCGAGTTCAGTTAACCTAACGCAGGTAGGCTATCCGTGTGGCTGTGAATGCAGCGTAGGCTACCGTAAATACAAACGTAGCCGCGACCGCACCAAGCGTCTGTGAGTGCTACGGCGATAGTCAACTTCAAAGGCAGATTTCTCCGTTTCTCACTTGGCGTGACAGGAGAAACCCGACTCCTTTGAATTTTGACATCTGTCATATGTCGTCCGATTCATTCAATATAGGCATCGTTTTGTAGGTCGATTTATGCCCTTTCATGAAAACATAACTCAATTTTGAAAATTTGCGACAAGCAACTGGTTTTGCTGTGGAGGGTCAATTCTAATTCTTTAATTTACTTAAAAAAAAAAATTACAATGCAATTCCAACCTTAATGAGTTTTCAGTGTTACAACTTTGAGGTTTTTAAATTCATAAACATGGAAATTTGGACATTCTTGATTAAGGTCTTGGCACAAATTCAGATCTGGGCTCCCATGCCACGTCATTACAACAACCCCTAATTACTACAGATTCATGTGTTTTAACCTGCCACGCCCCGTGGACATTTGAACACCATAATTTGACAGCAGAGATCAGGACGTTTCAGGGGATAGATGTAACAAAATCCTCAGTTGAAACGAGGGAGGCAGCGAGAGAAAATTGTATTCTTGTTTTTCAAGATCTGAGTTGTAAGTCAATTTGAACAGCCATTTAAGTGCCTTTTACACAATTATCTTGACTACAAAACTTTAGGAGATGAGTTTTGAAGACATTTTCTTTCATATAAGATCAAAAAAGGAAAACTAACATTTTCATTACTTTTTTAGTTTTATTGGCCTGTATCTCAAAATTAGAACACGCGACTTCCGACTTATTTCACGAGTTGGGGTCACATATATATGACATCTTACAGAATTGTCCACCGCTGTTGGTTCCAGAGGGTGATTTTCCTTCCTTTTCTCTTCTGCTAGTTACATTTCAATCATGCCGTCACGGGAACGTGGTCTAAAACCACTCACTGCCCTCCAGCGGTTTTTTTTCTTCCTCCTCTCACCTCTACTTTGCTGATTGACTGTGCCGCCGGGGCCCCGATCGTTACCTGGCGGAGGGTGCCAGGCGTGCGTGTCAGGGGCCCGTTGGGGCCGTTTGGCCGCTCGCTGTTATTTCTGCTGGGATTCTGCTCCAGCTTCTTGACAGATCCAGGACATGTAGGAGCCCTCGCTGCTGGGACATGACTCCAAGCCACGTCCGAATCGCAACAGGTGATTGAGGAGAGGAAAAATGGGAAAAGACTCGACAGCTTTGACTTTGAACTGGATGGACGTAGTGTGTGAGGGGGTTTTACCGTATAATGTGAGGGCATTCATGGGTATTTGTGTAGTCCACAGGTCATAGATGCACTATATATACACTCTATTAAATATTAAATATACTGTATATACAAAATATTATGCATTTATTTGTTCTTTCATTTTCAAAACTGCTAATTTCAGTTTTTGATCTAAAAATACATTTATATATATGTATATATGTGTGTATGTATATATGTTTATAAAATTCAACTTTTTGAAAAAAGCACATCTATTTTTCATTGTTCATATTTTCCTCTTTTTAATGGAGTGTGAAGAAGTTGTAAACATACACCATCGCGCGCACACATACCCCACACCTCAACCCCGTGTCATGCTCGTGGAATTTGAATTAATTGACCTTTTTTGTCTGCACCGGAGCATATCGGGGAGTTTGAGCACCAAGCCCCTAACGTTCCATGCCACTTTGCGTTGGAGTGTGTAATATGCAACATGCAGAGGAGGCCGTTTACAGCGCGAGGCCTTTTCAAAGAGCTGCCGTTTATGTGCGGTGGCGCGGTTAGATCAAGTGTGAAATAACTTTTATTAGGGACATTTATTTGCCCGTCACGGCTGCAACGTAAGACCCCGAGCTGCGCATTTTGCCCGTTAGCTGTTTTACAGCCTCCCTGCTTGATTTATCGGACGCTGAAGGTTATTAATCAAACCAAAACATTTTGTAATTGCCAGAAACGCGCCATTCCTGTGTGTGCCTTTGTCATTTCTCGATTTGATCAATTCGCGCTGTACGGCAGAACCTAATAGCGTTCAAGCTAATAGCTCCGTAATAAATTGGGTGAGAAAAACAAGAAATTATATGTTGCGTTTGCACACAGTCATGTAGCGCTCCGGCAAACGGCGTAGATTTGTAGATCAGCTCCTCCATCCATGTTATCACGTATATATTGATAAACTCACCCTAAATAATATGTATCATCTTCCTTACAATACATATGTTAAAGGGACTTGAACCACAGAACAATATAGTAATGAAAAAGATACAAAATTGCATAAAATTGTTGTTTTTACCTGGAATGTTTAAGCAACACGTATAAGTTTTAACCGCAACTGCTTAAATAATGTCTTGCAAATTTTCTTGCTCCGTTAATTAAATGATTTATCTTCCAGCAATCCCAAGTCCCATAATTCCTGCTCAACATCTATTTTTACATTTTACTGCTGTGAAAAAAGGATCATTACCATTAGATGTGTAGCAGCCGACTAATAAAATAAATAGTTTAAATGCTAAAACCTGGCAAGGTTAAACTATTTGTGGGGATGCTGATGTATTTTTCATTATCTGTTCATGGTCATCTATCAGCGATCTGCTTTTAGATGATACTGAAATGGGGTAAGATCTATTATCTTATTATCCTCTTTGACCTTAGTCACATGTAGCAAATGAAGTAAAAGTCACATAGAAAAGCTTTTCTTTGAGAAAATTAAGCAAATGTCATTTCGAAAAATCAACATCCAATTAAAGAGTGCATAAAACACCAAGTTCGCTATTGCAGAGCTGTTACAGCTATTACATAAAAACCATAAAATATACATTTTCGTTTGAGAGATTAAAATTCCATGTATTGCCACTTGTACAGTGCTTCTTGTTTCAGTGCTGCTGTCCTCAGCTTACTTGTCGGGAGGTGCGGTGTAGGTTTAAAGACCATCACTGTCTGTCTAAAAATATGCAGTCAAATTAAAACCGACTTCCACCTCTTTCAGAAATGTGGAGAAATTACGCTCGGCAGACAGATCCCAACATGGCTTATAAAGGCTTTTAAAGCTTAATTCCAGGATTGCATTTCAAATCTCTGTAATGACTCTCTTGTGGAACTTGCTGAAAGGGTGGGATTAGTTAGACGAAGTAAAAATCTTCCTGTCTTTTCACTGAAGGCTCCCATGAGTAAAATCAATCAAAAGAACTTGATTTGTGGTTTATTAGTTGATAATGGTGGAGCAGGGGCTAAGCCTCAAAACATGCCGCTGTTATTTCCGGGATATATAAAACAGCATTAATAAATAAGCAGGCAAGTAAAAATAACCAATACAGACAGGGAATTGGAAATTTTAGTAACAGTTACTCTTGCAGCTTCTCTATGCAGAACTTGTTAAGCAGCAAAAATTTAATATAGTCAAAAAGCACAGTTTTACATTTACTGTACATTCTTTGGCGTTTGTTGGCTGCTTTTATCTGTCCAAAGTGACATACATGAGTAATTTCTAATTCATTATTCTCACACTCTACTACACATTTATTTACATCAAGATTTGGGCTGGGATGACATTTACGACCTTCCTGTTCCTAGAGAATCACAATCACAATGACCGCACCACCAACTCTCAATTCAGCTTCTCATTAACTTAGATTTTGCGAGGAATTATACAAGAATTGGATTATGATTATGTTTAGGGCATGTGTCCTCCAAACACATTTTTTGTGCTGGTAGCACCTATTTTTAATACAAATCCAATGAGCTTCAGCGCTCAGGGGTGCGTTTCCCGAAAGCATTGTTGCTAACGTATTGCTAACTAGTTGCTAATGTACACTATCTAGTTAGCAAATATGCTTTAGGGAAACGCACCCCAGCGGAAACGTCGCCGGAGAGCCTAGAGCTCTTCAAGTTGAAATCTGTTCAATTTTTAGAACAGCGCTGCGCTCGTCAATGTCACTTCTCTCTTGCTAGCCAATCAAAATCGAGGAAGGGGTGGGACGTACGCAGTCAAGAACTCACTACAAATGGTGGTGTATCTGGAGCAGCTGGAGAAGCTTGTTTTGAATTTATTTACACAGTTTGTGACTACAATTATGTGATCAAACCCCTAATCAGTGGTAAGCTCTCCCATCGGTGGTACTCTATGTCTCGAAGACGTCAGCATCTAGTTCAAACGCTGTCGCTAATGCCAAGATGTGATATCTCTCCTGTATAAAGATAATATCTTTTAGGTCTGTTAAACTACAGATCTCAAAGGAACACGTTACAATATTTAAATGCAATAGAAAAAATGGGGACAGTGTGCGGAAGCGCCCAATGGCGCTTTTTGTAACGTGGCAACAACAAGCACTGAGAAAAGCTTCACAAAAGCACTCTTGAAGTGAGGTTTTGACCGCTCTCAGTGCAAAAAAACGTTTGGTGGACACAAGCCCTTAGGGTTAAGGTTAGGACTAGGGGTATCCAAAAGTAGAATAAAGTTATGGAATTAAAAAATAATGTTCAAATATTTCACATGAACCCACATTTTCTGTGCTTGTATTGTATCTGAGAATGCAGGTCTGTTCAGAAAGCAGGCCAAACCAGGTCAGAATGGTGAATTTAGGTTTCAGAAAGTGGTCTCGTGCTGGCAAAGGTGTCTGGGTGAGTTCTGAAGAGGCGTTTTCAGTGGTGATGTTTTGCTTGAGGCCTGCCTGAGGGTTCTGGGCTCTAAACAGCCCTGTTGAGTTGAGCTGAGAGTTCATCTGTTCTCTGATCAATAGAGCATTTCCACTGTTTAATCTGATGGCAGTTGGATCGAAGGAGGGCATGATGGCACTCTGGTGGGTTCGGACTGTTCTGAAGATGACACAGTCACACCGGCATGGAAAAATGTGTTAAAAATACGTGAATTCACCATTTTTTTTCTTATTATGCAAACGTACTGTATGTTTATTCTATGATTATTCAAGAAGTTTTAAGACGTTCTGAATGATGTCAATGCAGTGACACAACTTTTAAACTTCAAAGTTGCAAGAATTATAATAAAAACATGCCTAATGTGATTTAGACAATTTTAAATCTTGAAATATAGAACTTATATCCCATTTTTACTGACTGAATTTAGATTTCTGCAGTGAAAGCTCAAGCCAAAAGACATTGTCCACCAGCTACTGTACTGGGGAACTGTCACAACACCTTGAGAAACAAGGAAAATCTGGAGGCACTTTTCTCTGGCCGATCGGAACATTTTTCAACAATTATCTTGGCGCTAGCACTTTATTCTGTCACGTTGTTAAAGAACAGATTTTCTTTATTCCTTTAGGAGGTCTGGCAGGAGATGGGGGAAGAAGAGAAGACTTTAGAGAAAAATTCACCCTCAAGTAGTTCAAGGCTTCAAAAATAGGCTTTTTGTTCAGAAGGAACCTCAGATTGTAAAGGTTAGCATTCTGTACTGTAATTAAACAGATTCCCAGATGATTTTAGGTGCCCTGCTGCAGTCTGGAGCGGAGAGGAAATCCCACAGTAATAGACTAATATGAGCAGACTTTTATAATCCCAGGTATAATAGCCCTAAAGCCTTAATCAGAGATTAAACCCAGTCCTTCTTATCGCCGTTGGTCACCTCAAAGCCGAGCTGCTCTATTGTTAGACACTTCAGCCAATATGGCTTTGTGACACAATAGTCCTGTCTCAGTGTGCCCCTGAAAGCCAGGTTTTACTCTGTAAGGCAACCTCTAATATCACATTTTCAGAGATTAAGGCCTTCCCAAAAGAAACCCCTGAGTTTGGTGTGGATGTGGTGTCATGAAAGTCATTCTGTGCTCATGCTCGTACATGTATAAAGTTTCACATATTAGTTTCTGAGAATGCTGTTATACTGAGACAAGGCTAAACCAAGTAACAATGATGAAACGAGGTTAAGATCTGGATTTGTCACCTCAAAATTAAGCGTGTGTTTCTGTCTGTCTTTGTGTGTATACATACCACAAAATCTGTGAATTTACATTATATTACTGAGAGCAGTTTACATATTTTTGTATTTGTGCTATTTAATGGAAATGATTTAAGAATTCTCACCTGGTACATACTTAGATCTACAGTGTCAATTTATTTATAAAGCACATTTAAAAAGCACAAAGTGCTCACCAAAGTGCTGTACAGCACAGACACAATCACACATCACAATGAAACATGGCCCAAACCACTTTTGCATGATAAACAGCTTATACTCTTATTCAAATGCTTGAGTATAAAAATAAGGGTTCAATTTTGATTTAATAACTGCAACTGACATTGCAGATCTAATCTCGAACAGAAGACTATTTCATAACATTGGTGCTTGATCACCCTTTGACTTTAAGCGAGACTGTGGTACCTTCAGCAGAAGCTGCTCAGAAGACCTTAGTGTTCTCACAGGAGCCTGCAGCTGCATCAATCTGCAACGTAAGAAAGGGGGCAACTTATGTAAAGCTTTAACACCAAATAAAGCTTTACATTGATCCTAAAATTGACAGGCGGCTAATGTAGAGAACAGGTCATGAGCTATATGATCGGGTCAGCTGGTGGAAATTGCTTTTAGCCATGTTGCAACACACTGCTGGAAGTAACAATTGAGCATCAGACTTGGGTAAAATTTTAATATAATGAAATTTTCTGCTATGTGTATATCTTCAAGTGTATAATACTATTTTCTAATTAAAGCCCATTAAATGACCCAATCAATCGCTTAATAACCTATACGTTTGATAATCTTTATTTTAATTCTTAATGTCTTGGCACTTAGCAAATTTTATTAATTTTGAGTCTTGTTCCACCACCATCATACGACCAAAGGCACTATTGCACCCCCACCACTTTGGACTGCGCCACTTCCTCTGTCTCCCCAGTATTTAAAGGAGGTATTGCCCAGATACATTGCTGAACTTTCTCCTGTGTTCTGTTTTGATCTCAGTTTAACTTTAGGCAGTGCTTTTTGGACCTCTCTTTTGTCTCTCAACTTCACGCCCTGGTTTTTTGCTTTGTTTTCTGCTCTGCCGTTTCTGATCTGGATTCTGTTCTTGTGTCTATCTGCTGATCTCTGATTCATAGATTTCTAAGGACTTCATTGTGCTGCTTATACTACTGTAGAGTATTCTATACACACATTCTCTCTCACACATGCTGTTCAGCTAATGCCACAGCCCTTCCTGTGCCCATCCAGTGGCCCAGCTGGTTTTAGTGCTTAATAGAAAAGGCAGCAAATGACCATCACCCAGGTGAAAATTGGCCAAATGGACCGGGGACAGATGTCTCCCACAGCGAGCGCTACGCCATTTGGACCCGCGTATAACGGCTACAGAATGAGACTGGTTTTTTTTTTTGGCCTTTGCAAATGTGGTGTAACCATGACGGGTCAAATTAGTCTTCAATCAAGCGGAGATTAGCATTGCAGTGGGTTCTGTTTTCATTAGTCCAGACTGAACAACCTCCCTGGAGTGGCCTAGTAGATTACAAATGTTCATGCGGAGCCTTTCAAATTAAAGTTGGAATTGATGGACATTTGTAATCATGTTGACTCATGATGCTTTGTTCTTCGTCTGTTCTATGTGTGTCCATGTAACTGATGAATGGTGAACGGGTGGTGGTAGGCCAGTGGTCTAAGTGACTAAGACCCTGTGTTAGCAATTATTACCAGTGGGAGAGCCTAAAATACAGCTTTTACGCCCCTGAGCAACCTCAGAGTGATTCAGAGAGTTTTGCTGTAGTTATTAAACTGTAAATCCCTCTAGATAAGCGTTTCTGCTAAATGTCATGAAATAAATTTATTAGCATAAATGCAATACACTGGCTCTCACTTTATATGTTAGTAAATTTTGGGGCCAGTTTTCCAGTGAAAGTGAGTGATTGTCATTGTGAGCACACCACGGCACAGTACACAGTGCACCACAACGAAATGTGACCTCTGCATTTGACCCATCCGTGAAGGAGCGGTGGGCAGCTAACAAGGGCAACGTCTGGGGAGCAGTGCTTGGGGACAGTACCTTGCTCATGAGTCCCTCAGTGGTAACTTTACCGGCCCTGGATTCGAACCTGCGACCTTCTGGTCACGGGGCGAACACCCTACCGTTATGACACCAACAGTCAAGGATTAAGCCTCGTTCTAACCTAATTTTGAGTTTGAATGGTCACTCTCCAAGAGGCTAGGCCTTAAAGTTTAAGTCTTTCTTTCTTTCTGTTTGTAAAATGTATTAATTTTAATTCACAGGTTAATTTGAAAAGTTGTCAAATTTGGGTTATTTGGTAGTGTAACGGTCAAGGAGTTGACCCAGTAATCGAAATGTCACGGACCGGTAAAGGTACCACCGAGGTTCTTGTGAGCACTGTACTGTCCCCAAGCACTGCCAAAAAGCTGCCCACTGCTCTTTCATGGATGGGTCAAATGCAGAGGTAACATTTGTAGTGTAGTGTGGGCTTTTGCACAAAAATGGCAAGAAAAAGTCTTGGGGCTCATCCCTAAAACAAACCCAGTAGGAATAAGAGAACAACTGGGGACATTCACAAATTGCTATGCAACAGAAATGACCACAAAATAAAGATAAGAATCTAACTTAAAGTAGCCTCCAGTGGCCACACATGAACCAACCAAACATTTTAGCATATTTTACTGGGATATGAGTTGTTTATATATTTTTAGACAACCTGGATTAAACACATTTGTGGAAGGTGTTAGAACATAAACATATATAGAACAAATGTCAATTATGAGAAAATAGTCTCATAAAATGAAGTAATTCATGCAAAATCCATTCTTTTGTTTCATTTTGTTCTTTTGTTAGATCTTGTAACCTAAAGTTATGACGTGAGAGATACAGAGACATGATTTTAACACTAACGTGACCCTCTGGTACTTATGGACCTTTACCTTGCTGGAGAGATTTTGATAAAGATTGTTCACACACCACAGCGAAATCCACCACTTGCTATTTTGGTGAGTGGAAAATGGGGAGTTAAATGATGGAATGGAAATGATTCAGAGCAGAGTACGCATGATTTTGCCACAATGTTGACTCATAACGATGTCGTGAATTTTTCACTAGTCTTCCTGCTTTAAGCATGAGAAGATGAATAGAGACAGAAAGGGAGAGATCTTGGCTCTAAACACGCTTTCAACATGTAATCTACATTAAAGCGGTTTATACTGAATATACCACAATGTTTACATTAATTATGATATGAACACAAGCTTTTAAAATCATTTGTGCTGCAGTAAATGTGTTGCTCAGCAAAACACTAATTTGTTGTGTTTGTTGTATGCTCAGGATTTGAGAATTTCCACAAATTATATTTCTTCAAAATTCTTCATGATCATGTGGAATAATAGTAGTTACGGTTAGGAATTATATCCGAAATGTTGCAATAATATCCTATTTATAGGTGATATTAAAATTTGCTAACTTAATGTGAACAAGTGTCTCAAATAAACCAAAGCCAAGGACCTTAAAACTCAGGGTTTTTGCCCTCCTCAGCCAGATACACACATTATCCACATAAAGGAAAGATATGTGATGTATTTATATGCAACATTTGTAATACGTTACTTTGTATGAAAGTTATTTTTACAAATTATAATGATCAATTATAATCTTTAATCTCAGAAAATACAAGATTAATAACAAGTTAATACAAATACAGAATTGATGCATTTGTAACTGACACTATGAATTTATAACAAATTGTTCTCTTTCCTAATTTCCTTGATCTTAGTCACTCCCGGTTAATGTCACTGTCCTTTATAACACACCAGCTCTTTGTGCTTTGTAAATGTCTGTTTTCCGTCTTATGGGAGAAAATGAACAATTGATTTATTTTTATTTCAAGACATTTTATGCAATGTGTACGAAACAATAGCTAATGAACAGTGAGTGACTCTTGCCTGTCAAGTTTTCACACTTGTATTTCCTCGTTTTCACATTATGCAAGACTAGGAGTTATTGTTGTTTCTTCATGTAAGGATAGATTATTTGCCAAAACAGAAAATGTTGAAATTGTCTCCAATATAATGCAGTATTCAATTTCTCATTTTCTTTTTGTAATGTATTGACATAATTACACTGCAAAAAATAAAAATCTGTACAAGTGTAATTGACTTGAATTCAGCATTTTAATCTTGTTGCACCATTTTTTGGATTTATTTTCTTGGTAAGACTGAATATTGTTTAGATTATTTGACTTGTTTCAAGAAAATTTATCTTGAGTTATCCTACCTAGGTAATACAACTAATTTTGAGCAGTTTTTTCTTAAAACAACCTACATTGGTAAAGGAGTTGTGTAGGTAGACTGTAAGTATATTTTTACTTGTTTCAAGAGAATTGGAGGAAAAAAAACCTAGTATATTCTGCTTAATTTAAGTTGTGTATGCTTAGTCTTTGAGTATTTTTTTCTTGTTTTAAGAAATCTTAGCAAGTGCAGTTTTCTTGCTGCACTGGCAGATAATTTTGCTTGAAATAAGTATTTTTTTCCCCCAAAAATAATTTTTTTCTTATTTTTAAAAAGGCATTTTTTGCAGTGTACTCATTCATTGAAATGAATGAATCAATTGTGATGATCATTTATACTGTCTGCCATATTTCACTGTCCAAATATCACATGCTTCTACTCTGTCTGCTAAGTACAATGCTGCAGTTGCACGCAGCACTTTAAAAACATGTCATTGCACCTGTCATCCGTCTTTAGAATAATTTTGTAAACTCCGGTTAAACGTCAATACATTTTTTAAATTTAGTATATACATGCAGATACACCTGTACCCAGCTTGAGTCTTAAATTGTCTTAAATTGTACTCCATGCCGTCTGCACATATGTAACTTCATGTAACTTATTGTATATAAGATATAGCTTTATTTTTTTGTCTTATTTCCCTGACCACCTCATTTAAGTTTGTATTTGTATCTCTATTTTGTTGTTTTTCTAACATTCTAATTGCACAGTTAAAAGAGCGGATCAGGATACATTTCACTGCATGCTGTACCTGTGTAATTTGCACGTGACATATAAATCTTGAAAAAACAAGGCTCCACCTCCTGACACTGGCTCCTTACAGTATAAAGGAGCTCAGGACTTTCTGCTGGACATATTGTTCTCAACCTCTTTTGAGAAAATGCTGCGATTCCTCTGCTTGATCAGCTTTGCAGCACTAGGTAAGTCCAGATGAAACGCTGATATTTTTTTCTCCGGTTTGATTAACGAGTTTTATATCAACATCTGCCGCCTTTTCCTTTTTGTCAACAGCACAGACTCAGGGAATCCCTGGGGTTCAACCTCTGCTACAAACAGGTCAGGCCAAAGTTGTGGGCGGTGAAGTGGCTCGACCCAACTCATTTCCATGGCAGGTAAAGGATTTTAAGAGCTTTAATTAAGATTAACCCACATTTTTACATCAAGGGCTGTCTACATTTCTTACGTTTCACCAATTATAAGGACAAGTAATACTATTAAAGTATTTAATGCTCGGCATCAGAGGTGTCAAAAGCACATGCATTCGTCACAAAACAGTGGTTTTGTTCCCTTCAATTGAATTCATTGTTAAAGAATCATTATAAAGGGGCTCAGAATTGTAAGTTTTCCCACAACTTTGCCTTGCAAAGTGCAATTTTGCAATTTTCATCGCATTTTTTTATTAGAAAAGCTGCTGCAAAATCATGCATTTTAGGTCACAATAATCTCAATAATGGGTTTTTTACACTTACATAATATAAAACTATATAAATTTCATATTTTTATAAAAAAACTAATTTAAATAAATTAGTAATAAAAAATGGCTACTGCAAAATCAGGCATTTTAGTCTGCAACAATCTCAGAAAAGACCTGCGAAATCCTGGAGGAACTGATTGTTTACTGTTAAGATTTGGTCATATATTGTTAATATGAAAATATTGTTGTTCATGCCCAATTTCTCAACCCAAAATAATGGGTAAAAACGCATAGAGGTCTCTTTTGGACGCATAGCATATTTATTACAAATCGACATCCAGCTACATTTTACATTTTAGTCCCAAGTTAAACTCCATGTCAGTGTTTGATGCCGTTCACCTCAGGCCTCTCTTCAAGTCCGAAGAGGTCTGTCCTTTGTCCATATCTGTGGAGGCGTGTTGATCAGAAGGCAGTGGGTGATGACGGCTGCTCACTGTGTAGTCGGGTAAATACCACCAGATGTGACTTATAGCATTTAAACCATGCCACAATTCCTGCTTCTTTTTAAGCCACATATTGCTGTTTACCTGCCTTCTCCAGTGTCCAAGTGTCACGTGTTGTTCTGGGTGATCACGACCTGAGAATAAGTGAGAATGGAAATGAGCAGGTCTTTGGAGCCAGTCAGATCATCGTCCACCCCCAATATAACCGCGCTGATTTATCCCAAGGGTATGTAATGCAAATTGTGTGAGCAGGTTTTGTAAAGTGAATTTCACTATTCTCCATGTACAGCCAGAATGAGTGCAATAACACAAAAATTGTTGCTGAAATACTGCAATATTGTCTTAATTACACAGGCTAAAATGACAGAGGAACGCTGAAAAAACAATACTGTACGTTAGCAACTAAAATGGTGTACTATAGCAACTAACATGGTGTACATTAGCAACTAACATGGTGTACAATAGCAACTAACATGGTGTACAATAGCAACTAACGTGGTGTACATTAGCAGCTAAGATGGTGTACATTATCAACTAACATGGTGTACGTTAACAACTAACATAGTGTACATTAGCAACTAACATGGTGTACTGTAGCAGCTAACATAGTATACATTAGCAACTAACATGGTGTACATTAGTAACTAACAGTGTACATTAGCAACTAACGTGGTGTACAATAGCAGCTAACATGGTGTACTATAGCAACTAACATGCTGCACTGTAGCAACTAACATAGTGTACATTAGCAACTAACATAGTCTACGTTAGCAACTAACATGGTGTACTGTAGCAACTAACATGGTGTACGTTAGCAAGTAACATGGTGTACATTAGCAGCTAACATGGTGTACATTAGCAACTAACATAGTGTACATTAGCAACTAACATAGTGTACGTTAGCAACTAACATGGTGTATTATAGCAACTAATATGGTGTATGTTAGCAACTAACATGGTGTACATTAGCAACTAACATGGTGTACGTTAGCAACTAACATGGTGTACGTAAGCAACTAACATGGTGTACGTAAGCAACTAACATGGTGTACGTTAGCAACTAACATGGTGTACGTTAGCAACTAACATGGTGTAAGTTAGCAACTAACATGGTGTACGTAAGCAACTAACATGGTGAACATTGGCAACTAACATGGTGTACGTTAGCAAGTAACATTGTGTTGCTAATGTAGTTAGCAATACATTAGCAACTATGCTTTTGGAAATGCACCCCGGACTAGCAGGTAGGCTACTGATGCTGTGCAGCTGGGCAGGGTCAGAGCAGTAGATCTGGGCTATACTAAACTGTTATTAAATTGTTATTAATAACTGTGTTTTTGACACTAGGAATGACATTGCTCTGATCCGTCTGTCTTCTGAAGCCGTGCTGAATGCTGTCGTACAGCTGGCCACGCTGCCTCCCGTAAATCGGATTCTACCCCGTAACGTGCCCTGTGTAGTCACCGGTTGGGGCGCCACACAGAGTGAGTGATAACCAAGTCTATTGTGGAATGCCAGTGCTGCTGAAAACATCCCCCGGGGCAACTGAACCTCACACTGAATTTCAGGGGAATTAACAATGCAGCAGCCCCCACCTAAATGCATTTGTCATGTACAATTACACGCACTGCAAAGGGAAGAAAAATGCAGCTCCAGTGCCTGTTGGTTAAACAAATGGGAATATAAAAATACAGAATTAAACATTTCTATCAGGACCGGGCACTCTATCCATGTTGTAGCCCTAAAACCATGATGAATGTCGCGTAGAGCTTCTTAGAGTTGAATTATTCAATTTTAACGCTGTTCATGACACCAAGCTCCATCTCTGATCATATTATCATAACCAGACATTTAAATTGAACTAATAATCTAATTTAAAGTAATAGACCAAATGTAAAATATAAATATCAAATATAAAAACTATTTTTGTTTTGGTCAAATTGAAGACAATAGTTTATTCTGCCAACCTGCAAATTCTTAAGAAACATTTGACTATAAACCCTGGCAGTTTTCGCAAAGTTCCCCAATATCACAATGTTTTCTTATTTCCAATTGTTCTTAGATAGAAATAGAATCTGAAAATGGTAAGAACTACTTTAATCAGACCCTCCAGATTTGGCGATGTTGCGATGTAACTATTGTATAAATTCAGCAAATTCATTAGTACCGTGCCAATTTTGACTATTTTACCATATTTTTGGCCAATCGTTGTCGTCTCCTGCAAAATGTTGAGCCGTACGTCAGCGAACTCACTTCCTTGTAACATTTAGAAAAGCAAGAAAATGTGTGTGATAAAAACGCCTCACATTTACCTTCAAAAAGAACTAAATGGTTAATACTAGAAAATATTAGTGGTTTTTGTTCCTTCATTTTTAATTCATTGTTAGGAATCGTACTAAGGAGACAAAATCACAGATTTTTCCACAACTATGACTCTCGCTTCTGCAACTTTAGTGCAACAAAATGCCTAAAAACTTTCATCGCATTTCTTTTTTAGAAAAGCTGCCGCAAAATCATGCATTTTAGGCCGCAACAATCTAAAAACGCCGCAAAATCCTGGAGGGACTGTCTTATGCGAATATTATTGCATGCATGTTGGTGCAAATAGCCAAAGCTTATTGAGACCCTCTACAGTTTTACAGTTGAGTAGTATAAGACTATGTAAATATCTTTATTTTCTTAAAAGCAATTTTAAATAATTAAGAAAAAAAATGGTGAATAAGACATTGTCATCTGTCCTGTCTTCTATCCACTCTGTTTATGGATGCAGCGGGAGGTCAAGGCTCCCTTGGCCACTGATGCAGAGACGCCTGTTGCCCATAAATGGTTATCCCCCTGCTCCAGTCCAGTTACTGAGGGTCAGACTGTCAGTAGCACCATGATCCTCGCTGGTGGCGCTTAAATTTCAGGCTGCCGTTAATGAATAACTTTTACTTTATTATATATATATATATATATATATATATATATATATATATATATATATATATATATATATATATATATATATATATATATATATATATATATATATATATATATATATATATATATTTGAATTGGTGTGAGACTATGGATTCATGGGTGACCAGTTTGTGTCATGACTAGATGCTGCGCCATCATAGAGACCCACTATCTTCACCCAGGTTTCCACCTTCATCCCATGGATACAGTCCATCATCTTCTTTTGGGCTAAACTAATAATAGCTTCTTTTCACACAGCAATAATGATTCGGTGATTCGTACTATTGATAATGATGTAATTGATTGTTTAGTTAATTTTTAGACGATGCTTTTGTTAACCCCAGATCTGGGTTAAGTGAAATGCAACCAGAGGAATCCTGGAAGCATTTCTCAAATGAAATCTATTACTGCTCGGGATGCCCGATATTATTATCTTCAAATTTTTCTGCAAATAAATAAAAATGAAACATTAACGTGGCACACACAGTCCCATAGCGTTTGATTGTTTCACTGTAATATGTCACACCCACTGCAGCCTGCCGCTTTCAATTTGCAATGAAGTTGAACAGAAGGTTTGATGATGTAAGGCATAAGCCAACGCAGTAGCCTGAGGCGCGACATTTTGACAATGCATTGAGCCTTGTCAAAACAACACAGGACTTTAACAAGCAACAGCAAGACTCTACTTATCTAGAAATCAAATTATGGTACAAGTATCAGAGCGTTTATTGAAATTGATCAATTTTACATCAAAACAGGAAGTGCAGAATGAACCTTTTGTGATTAAAATGGAGTCTGATACACAAGACGAAGGTGTAAAATTCACACAAATACTCAAGCCTCAAATCATTTGGAATTCCATCTTGGGACCTAAAAGAAGTGGGAAAGAAACTGGTTTGCTGAACTAACATTCTGTTCTATCATATAACTCTCAGCGTTTAAGCCTCTATGACAACCTTTTTATTTCTTTTTTCCATTCTTGTTCTGTTTATTTAAAATTCATCTTTTCCTAGTTTGTGTCCTCCTTGGTCCTTTCTACTAAATTGGATGAATTCACTCTTTTCATTGATTTTATAAAATTATTTGTGCCATACTTAAGAAAGTAAAAACCAAATAAATATAATATTGTCTTATGCGTTCTTTTTCAACCTTAAAAGACCTTCTTCCCCATCCAGTATTGAACTCGGAAAATCAACCTCAACTGTGGAATTTGAGCAGGATTAGCTTCCATCTGTGTTTAGTTTTTCTGATCAAATTGACTAAAACAGTAGCCTTGGCAGGAAGTTTTAATAAAAAGAGCCAGATTTGTGGTTAACATTTCAAGCTGGTTTTCTCACCGGGATCAGCTTATTTCCTTTCAGTCTTTATGCTGTTTTATCCTAGATTTTGCGCTTCTGAAATCCGGGACCTAGAACTTTTTGGACAATTTTGGACAAGCTCTATTTTTTCCAGAATCTTCTGAGGCTAGCTTAAGCGAGCTATATTCCTGATGAACCATTTTAAGCAGCACAATGATTCTTCTGTCAAGCCAGTATGTTTTTCTGTAAGATGTTGTTTCTTCTCAAATTATTATGTACAGTCTACGCTTTCTTTTTGCCCGCCCACGTTTCAAGAAAGGCGCGGCTAAATGACAGCAGGAAAAATATGATGTAATGAAACTCATTTCGGCAACGCGTTTAAGACAGATCTTCTGCACAAATAACTTGTAGAGCGATCCTCCACTTTTATGGCAAAGAAAAGTTGAAATGGCTGTTAGTGGCTTAATGTGAAATAAAAAAAAAGCAAGGCAACAAAAATGACAGGCAGATCAATGTCAATCTTTATTTTGTAATATGGTGATTTAGACAGATGCTGATACATTTTTGACTAAAATATGACTCTTTGCAGAGATGAAGTTACACATATTCTAGATATAACTTTTGAATTAAATCATGATTGTGAATAGCGACGCCTCTTCCAGGCGTTCCTCAAGTCTGAGGGCAGCTTGCATCTCAACCTCAGCCTGTGATCTGTTTTAAAACAAAAGGTAATTTTTCATGTCAATTGGTCCACTTTCCAAATCAAGCAGCAGAACGACTGATGTCATTGTTGCGTTAGAAGTACATATGAACCTTATAATTTTTGAGTCTCTTGACATTAAAACATTTCAAATTTACTTACGCCCTGCACCCAGGGCAGGTATGCAGATATGCGGGTGAAGACGGTCGGCTTCCTTATGGTGTCACAACCAGAAGCAGACACAAAGCTGACCAGTCCGTGGACCACGTAGCTGTTGCCGACGTAGCAGTTCAGTGGGCCGCCACCGTCACCCTTCAATAAGAGAATGTCAGGTTAGCACCTAGTTTTAGACAAGAATAATGTAGAAAAGATGTAATCGCATTCTTACAGTGCAGCCAGCATTGGTGCTGCCGCCAGCACAGATCATGGTGGATTTGACAGTAGAACCCCACCAGGTGCTGCTGGAGCAGGTTGCGTAATCGACAACGGGCAGGTAGGCCTGTCTCAGTAGAGCAGAGAGTGGACCACCATCTGCATGACACAAAAAGAGAAAGAGATGGACTCAAGTATTAAAGTTCCATTGATAGAATGTGTGACGTCACCTGAGAAGGTTATATTTATGAGACAAACTTACTGTATGTGACGCCCCAACCGGTGACGTAGCAGAAGGTGTTTGCAGAAAGGACCTGTCCTGAAGGAGGCAGAGGAGCCAGCTGCACATAGGAGTTTAGGATGGCATCAGAGGTCAGGCGGACCAGAGCGATGTCATTCCTACGGTCAAGAGAGCAACAAAGATCTCAACAAGAGACTACAGTATGCCATTTGCTGAAACAATCAACACTTGCTGGAAAGTTCTGATACATTATGTACTGACCCATTAGCGTATACGCGGTTCCAGCTGGGGTGGATGTAAATTTGAGTGATTCCAAAGAACTGCTCCTTGCCACTCTCACCTCTGGTTATGTCATGATCTCCCAGAACAACCAGAGTCACCTGAGTTCTGCAGATTCAGAAGCAGGTTGATACACTTGGGATTTACTACCAAATTGGTGATTTGCAGGTGATGGTGGTGTAAGATGCTGACTTACCCGTCCACACACTGAGCGGCGGTCAGCACCCACTGTTTCTTGATCAGGACGCCTCCACACACGTGGTTGTAGCACGTTCCACTCTGACTACGCAGGGAGGCCTGGAGTAATGACGCAAGAACAAGAACTGCATGATGATCATGAGACATGGTGGAGTTTAATGATGATTTGTAGAATCTGTAAGACGTCTTATAATTTGGTTTTGAATTTACCTGCCACGGCCAAGAGTTTGCTGTGACAACGGAGCCTCCGATAACCCTGCTCGTCACATTAAACTTGGGTGGAGCCACATCTTGGCCCAGCACTGAAATCAAACACAAAAGTCAAAATTAAACCAGTTTAAGATAATGAGGCTGTGAAGCTCTTCATATTAGATATGTACATTACAGCTGCATTCAGGACTTACCAAGCGCTGCGAAGGTCAGCAGGTAGAGGAATCTCAGCATCTTTGCAGAAGTTCAGAACAACGCATCCAGCTGTGAGTCAGGAGCTCTTTTATACAGTGAGGAGCCCATATCAGGGGGTGGGGTTTTCATCATGGATGCTTTCAGTTTCTTTAATCTTTATTTCTTTAAGGAAATCAAATCCTGAAAAACCACAATGGGCCGGTCACTGTTCCCATGCATCATTTTCTAGTAAAAGGAAGCATGTTATGTTCTCGTCAGACCTGTTTTTTCTTCTTTAGACCCAAACTGTAATTATAGTCAAAAGCCTAAACAACAATATTCCACAAGCAATTTAAGCAATTGTTAAATTGCTCATGTTTCTTAATGTTGCTATGCCTTTTGACATGTTTTTGAGGACTTTATAGATGTTTTAATTTGTCTTGAGTCAAAATTTATTCTCAGTGAATTTACTCTGAATACAAATGTGTTATTTACATGGAAAATGCAAAGAAAAAAGAATGAAGGGATTTCTACAATTACTTTTACTCATTTCATTGCAGACAGTATGAATAAAGTTTTTAGACCAGTTTTTAAAAGTCTCAGTCTTGTCTCGGACTCGGACGAATAGGACTCGGGCTCAGCCGAGACCACAACTCTGAGAATATAACTATTAAAACTGTTTGAAACCAACAAAGGCATTCGTATTAATTAGTGTTTTAATAACTCAGAATCCCTTTAACTTGCAGAAACCCACCGTCAGAAACACAAGACTTTGAACTTACCGGACATTATATTCATTCCTCTATATGTGAAATTATTTCTGAGTAATTCCGTACAGAAATTGAAGTAATTGCGAAAAAGGCATTAATTACATTATTCTTGATGTAAACACACACGTTAGTGCTCACAACTCTAATATGGAACGGCATCATGAGCAAAAATGTAGTTCTCTTCCAGAAAGGCCAAAAGCAGCTCATTTTATAGACCAAAATGAGCTAAAAAAATCGTCTGAAAATGACCAAAAACTGAAGGATTTCTTCATTTTAAATTAATCAGTTTTCCCCCATTTTATAATGTTAGAGAGTAATCAATCGGGAAAATATAAATATAGAAAAATGCATTATTTGTGATCAAATAATTTTAATTTAGTGTTTCTTCCTTGGCGCTAACCTTATTTTTCTTCACAGCACTAAGCCATAGAATGTCACTGCATAATAACAACTGTTGAGTTTTGTTGAGTTCAACATATGATGTGATCAGTTTGGCTAACTGCTTCCAGTGAAGTGATTCACTCATTATAGATACTTATGAGAGAAATAGTGAATAAACATGTTAAATTAGCATGTTCCACTTATTTGTCATGTGGTGTAAAATGTGCATTGGTCCAGTCTTGGTCTCAACTCGGTCTCTGCCCACCCTGGTCTCGGCCTTTTCATTGTCTTGGCCCTTCAGACTCTCTTCAGACAAATAACAACAAATTAGAGATGGTCAATGGGTGGAGACACCACACGATGAAGCGCTTCACGTGCAATTGTGTCCCATACTTTTGGACTGTGGGAGGAAATCAACACAGGCACGCAAACTTCGCACAGAAAGACCCTACGGCCGACCCAGGAATGGAACCCAGGATCTTCTTGCTGTGAGGTGGCAGCGCTTACCACTGTGCCGCCTGGAATGGACGCACAGTGGGGGGAAATAATTATTTGAACCCCTGTTGATTTTGTAAGTTTTCCCACTTACAAAGAAATGAACAGTCTCTACTTTTTATGGTAGTTTTGTTTGAATGAAGAGAGACATAAAATCAACCAAAACGTTTCTTGTAGTTAATCACCAGGTTTGCACACATCTCAGAAGGGATTTAGGCCCACTACTCTTTACAGAAACTCTCTAAGTCCTTTATGTTTCTTGTTTGCGGCTTGGCAACTCGAAGCTTCAGCTCCCTTCATAGATTTTCAATAGGATTATGGTCTGGGGACTGGCTAGGCCATTCCATAACCTTAATGTGCTTCTCCTTTAGCCACTCCTCTGTTGCCTTGGCTGTATATTTTGGGTCATTGCCCCATCCATTGGGCCCTCAATGCAGTGTAGTTGTCCTGTACCTTCAGCTGAAAAACAGCCCCAAAGCATAATGTTTCCACCTCCGTGCTTAACTGTAGAGATGGTGTGCTTTGGGTCATATTCAGCATTTCTCTTCCTCCAAACACGGTGGTTAGAATTGATGCCAAAGAGCTCGATTTTGGTCTCATCTGACCACAGCACTTTCTCTCATGCCTTCTCTGAATCATCTAGATATTTACTGGCAAACTTAAGATGGACCTGTACATGTGCCTTCTCGAGCAGGGTGACCTTGTGGGCACTGCAAGACTTCAACCCATTATGGTGTAGTGTGTTACCAATGGTGTTCTTGGTGACTGCGGTCCCAGCTGCCTTCAGATCATTAACAAGCTCTTCCTGAGTAGTTGTGGGCTGATCCCTCACCTTTCTCATGATCCTCCTCACCCCATGAGGCAAGATCTTGCATGGAGCTCCAGATTGAGGGTGACTGATAGTCATTTCATGTTCCTTCCAATTCTGAATAATCGCACCAACAGTTGTCACATTCTCACCAAGCTTCTTGCTGATTGTCTTGTAGCCCATTCCAGACTTGTTCAGGTCTACAGTCTTGTCAGTGACGTCTTTTGAGAGCTCTTTAGTGTTGCCCATGGTGATGGAGAGGTTGTAATGGAAGAAACTGATTCTGTGGACAGGTGTGCTTTATACTCATAACAAGATGAGATCAGATGTATCTGTAATTGATTTATTGTAATCTGTGTGCCACACCCAACCTGTGGGGGCCAGAATTCAGGCTGGGTTGTAGGGGATCAAATACTTATTTCTCTCAATAAAATGGAAATCAATGTATAACTTTTATGTAGTGTGTTTTTTCAGGATTTTTGGTTGACATTCTTTCTCTCTTCATTAAAATAAAACTACCATAAAAATGAGAGATTTTTCATTTCTTTGTAAGTGGGCAAAGAAAATTATTTCCCCCACTGTATATTTACAAATTAAATGAAGCTGACCAGACAAAACATAAAATATCTTGTGTTCATAATGCCTGGAATGACATTTCCATTTCCCATCATGTCTTATCTTTTTTCTGATTTGGGGTTGTATGCTTTAAACCTCTTAAACTTTACCCTACAACCACCACAAAAATGCAACATTAAAAGTCATTATAAGTAAAAGGTCAAAAGGTTGAAAACTATTACATACTCTAACTTGGCCATCCTTCATAGTTACTATGCAGAAGACACAATAGATAAAAATACCCCTAAGCATGGGCATTGCAGTGGGGTGAAAAGTGGGTCTGACTTCACAGGGCCCCAAGTGATTATATTACGATTGACTATTATTAGTGAAAAAGCAACCTACTGACTCTGATTCAGAAAGAGCATCTGATATACCTATGGTTTCTGGGAACATTTAGGATAACAATCATTAACCTGGTCTTCTGGTTTGTTGGTAGGAATCTTATGGGTAGCAGGCATAACCATCTAGATGAACATGTCATTTCAATGAAACTATCAAAATAAAACCTTGAAAAATATGCCCCGCTTCTCTGATTGTCATCAGTATAGCATCACGCAAAGGTAAAAGTGTGATTTCATTGTTCTTGTGCGCCGAAGCGGTTGGTAGTATACCGGTTAGGGAGTTGGCCCTGTGCTCAGAAGGTCACTGATTCAAGTTCCGGACTGGTAAAGGTACCACTGAGGTACTCATAAGCAAGGTACCTCCCTCAAACACTACTTCCCGGGAGCTTTATGTCAACTGCACGCTGCTCCTTTGTGGATGGGTCAAATGCAGATGTCGCGTTTTGTTGTGCTGTGCCATGCTGTTTTCACAATGACAAAAAAATCACTCACTTAAAATTGAAAGTAGGATGTAAAATGCTTTGCTCTTTTGTATTCATTCTCATTCTACATTTTGGAACATTCATGAACATTTGTGAAGTAATGCTTGATGCAGTTGAACTGTTAAATAAAAGTGAAAGTAAAAAAACACACGGATGCAGGATATGTTAAACAATACTTCCCAAAAGGATGTTTAGAACAAAGGTGTTTTTTTGCCATTGTTCTCTAATTCCTATGAGGCAGCAGAACAGGTTAAATTACACCTCATCTTGATAAGTAACGTCACCCCATACTTAATCTGTGATTAAGATTTTTTCAAAACCGGAACTTGATGCTAAGTAGGATAGAACGCTTACCAGAAAAGGTGTTTCCTTAAAACAATCCCTGTAGCACTAGTTGATTGACAGACACGAAGAACAATAATGAAGAAAAGGGATAAAATATTTTACAATATTTTTACAATATTTTCCTTTTCAACCTTGCCTCTAAATGTCTAGAACTTTTTCTGCAACTGTGTTTGGTGATCATAACAAAGGAGGGGTTTATATACCAGGAACCTGTGTTTCTGCAAGGTCCTTAAGCCCAGATTACTCCAGGGAGACCATCTCTGTTATAGAAATGGAATTTGAGAGGTGTATCTCTACACCAACTTGGGGTTAAGGGGTTTGAACTGAGACTCAGTGGGTCTCATCCACAAATATTTTCTCTAATATTCTCTAATCTCTTATTCATTCATTATCAGAACGCTTATTCCCAACCGGGGTCACGGAGCTGGCCGGAACTACGGAACTACGGGCACAAGGCAGGCACCAACACACAACAGGGCACACACACTCACACAACCACACTCTCAGTCACCTTACGTGGCTCTACCATTTAGAGACGCCAGTTAACCTGCAGTGCATGCTTTTGGACTGTGGGAGGAAACCAGAGCACCCGAAGAAAACCCACACGAACATGGGAGGAGAGCATGCCAACGCCACACAGAAAGGCCCTATGGGGATTGAACCCACTGTGAAGCGGCAGCGCTAACCTCTGCGTCGCCGTGCCGCCCCACAAGGAAACATCAAATAAAAAAACATTGGTCAAAATCTTTGTGAAAACTTTTTTTTATTTTTAATTTTTAAAAATGTTTAAATTTTTAAAATTTAATCGTAAGAACAATTGGTAAATGAGGCCCAATGTTGGTAATGATGCTTACTACTGTTAGTGTGTGCTAAACCAACTGTGGGAACTGGTTGATCATAAGAGAAAACTATTCAGAAATATCCATGCTTTGAACTTCCCTGGGAAAACTGATTTTAATCTTTTGATCACCCTCATTCGCCAGGTGTTTATTACCACAATGGATGGAAATTCTGCACCCAGCATTATGTCTGATTATCCAAGATCAAGATTATTATTTTTGAAACTGGAGTTTCCTTTATTGTAATTGTCCAAAAACCCACTAGGAGTGCTGCTGATTTGGCTGAGATCCACAAAGCCTTTGATTGGGTTTACATTTATATATACTGCATTTAGCAGACGTTCTTATTCAGATCGGCTTTTATTTTCCAACTGCATTCCCTGGAGCAACTTAAAGTCTTGCTCGGGGATCATATGGACCCAGTGGTAATGCTGGAGGAATGATATGAAACCTTGACTACTTTGTGAAAATGTGAATATTCCACCATTGATGGTGTTGTAGTGGCGCATGATGCTCCCAACTTTAGTAGTTACTCATGGTTAGAATCTTCCTAAAATCAAATATGTATCTAGGGCCACATTGGGATGAAAAATCTAGTGCACAATGGCCCTTTAAGAATGGGATTATTAATCCGTGATCTGATGTCAAACATCTAGTCAAGGAATATTTGCTTGTAGCAGTTACAAAAATATGTGTTAAAATGGACACAAACTATCAAATTCTTACACATTAATGGTTTTGTGTTAATTTTAACACATTCACTGTGACAACACTTTTGACAGTGAAAGTGTGTAGTATTAACACATGCGCTGTCCTTGGTTACCCATATTGTGCTGAATGCTGTGAACAGATGCATTTTAAAACTACACATAACTAGCTGTAAAAGATCTGACTTTTTCCAACACAGTTTCATTAAACATTAACACAAAATGTGTAAACTAAATGCTACACACGATTTGTGTCATTTTTCTACACATTCGTTCTACGAGTGTAAATGCATTGACTGAAACCTTTGGAATATTATTCCTTTTTCGTCATCTTTCTCATGCCATGCCATTTCTCTACTTTCCCTTCTGATGCACCAATTACTTTAGTGTGTCGTTGAAAACTTTGTCTTCTGGTCAGAGACACCCTGACCTGCCACGAATGCTGCCACTGGCTTTCCTCATTACCTCCCTGACCTCCTTCAGTATGTGTTGTTTTTCATCCAACCATATATTTCAAAGAATCTTTGTGCTTCCTGAGTCATTTTCCTCAAGTGGCCCATTTCTCTCCTTGTTACCATGAGCTATTTTCCGGTGCTTGCCCACTTCTTCCTTTGAGCAGTCAAGGTTTTCCGATCTTTTTATTCTCGTAACACACCAGTAGTAAATCACCAAGAGCTTGTGATGAGCGCTGTACTCTTCTTGACCTTCGTTCCCTTCACCCATACCAGCCGTTCTGATTTCTGTACCTCCTTCACTTTACTTTCTAAGGTCTTGCCACAGAAGATGTATTCATCTTCTGCTGAGATGCTCTTTTGTATCTCTTCATTAGCATGCTCCTCTCTTGTGGCTTTAGTCATCATTTTCAGATAGTGTCAGTAAGAAAAGAGCGCTGCAGGTTTTTCTTCTGTTCCCTGAGGGTACTGTTTATGAACACAGTTGAGCCTCTGGATTACTTCAGGTAGATTCATTTCTAGTAATTCAACAGACAAGGAAGAAAGAAAGATCTTATCAGAACCAGATTGTAACCCATGAAAACAGTCAGCCCAGGCAAATATTTTTGGAAGTGATGACATTCTCGCTCCTCTAAGACGCTGGGCGTTTTTCTGAGATTTTGGCAGTTTCAGTTTGTCTCATTACGGCCTGGGCTGCCATCCAACTACCAGATAAGATTTTAATCGGTAACGCAGAACATCAAGTTAGTGATGGTTATCTGAGATGCTTCAACACCTAAATCATGAAACTTTTAGGCTCCATTATGTAAAAAAGCAATCAGAATGCAACGCTTGCTTTATGTCTTGTAATCACAGAGAAATGAAATTATAAGGACATAACTAGCTTGTAAGAACTTATTGAGCTTCTTTTAATCAATTCTGTTTATTTATTAAGAATCTTGACAAAGTTATGTTATACTTTTCAACCTTTTGACCCTTTACTTACACTGCATTTTGATATAGCACTAGAGTTTTTAAGAATAATTGCGGTTAAAGCCAAAAAGAGAAAAAAACAAGTTTCACTAAAACGTGAAAGCAACCACAAGGGTACACTGATCACATTTTTGTGGGTGTCTTGATTTCCTGAACGAAAATAACAATAGGGAAACTGGTGGGATCCATGGTAATGACCACCTGACCCTGACTTCTCACTGTATAAAAGAGCCAGGACTTACAGATGGACACATTGGTCAGAACATCTGTAAAGATGCTGAGGTTCCTCTATCTGCTCACCTTTGCAGCAATCGGTAGGATCCCAATATAGTTATGATGGATCTTTCTATGATGTATTTATTACTCTTTCATGTTAACTAAAATAATTACACATGATAATATTATATATAATCATATGTTTTCACGTTTGCCATTTCTCTTTGGATTTCGGTGCTGGGCCAAAATGTGGCACCCCCAAAATTTAATGTGACGAGCAAAGTTATTGGAGGCATTACTGTCGGAGCTAATTCTTGGCCATGGCAGGTGAGTTTTAGAGATGTTTACAGGCTAACATTGCCAAAAGCCACCGTGTCTCATGATCATCATGTAATTTTTGCTGTTGGTCATTACTCCAGGTGTCCCTCAGGATCCAGAGTGGACTGTGTTACAGTCAAATTTACATCCACCCCGGCTGGAACCGCAATCTTGTGAATGGGTCAGTACGGAATATATCAGAACTTTCTAGCAAATGTTGACAGTTTCAGCAAATGGCATACTGTAGTCTCTTGTTGAGATCTTTGTTGTTCTCCTGACCACAGGAATGACATCGCTCTGGTCCGCCTGACCTCTGATGCCATCCTATGTGCAGATGGCTCCTCTGCCTCCTTCAGGAGAGGTCTTTTCTGCAAACACCTTCTGCTACGTCACCGGTTGGGGCGTCACATACAGTAAGTTTGTCTCATAAATATAACCTTCTCAGGTGACGTCAAACATTCTGTCAATGGAACCTTAATACTTGAGTCCATCTCTTTCTCTTTTCGTGTCATGCAGATGATGGTCTGCTCTCTGCTCTACTGAGACAGGCCTACCTGCCCGTTGTCGATTGCGCAACCTGCTCCAGCAGCACCTGGTGGGGTTCTACTGTCAAATCTACCACGATCTGTGCTGGCGGCAGCATCAACGCTGACTGTGATGTAAGAATGCGATTACATCTTTTCTACATTATTCTTGTCTAAAACTAGGTGCTAACCTGACGTTCTCTTATTAAAGGGTGACGGTGGCGGCTCACTGAACTGCTACGTCTGCAGCAGCTATGTGGTCCACAGACCGGTCAGCTTTGTGTCTGCTTCTGGTTGTGACACCATTAGGAAGCCAACCATCTTCACCCGCATCTCTGCGTACCTCCCCTATGTGCAGGCTGTAAGTAGTTATGAGATATTTCATTGTAAAAATAATTAAATATAATATGGTCCTTATGTAACTTCTAGGCAGCTCGGTGGCGCAGTGGTTAGCACTGCTGCCTCATAGCAAGAAGGTCCTGGGTTTGAACCCTGGGGATGGCCGTAGGGTCTTTCTGTGTGGAGTTTGCATGCTCTCCTTGTGTTTGCGTGGGTTTCCTCTGGGCGCTCCGGTTTCCACCCTCAGTCCAAAGGCATGCCCTATAGGTTAATTCGTGACTCTAAAAAATTGGCCCTGTAAGGTGTGAATGTGTGTGTGACCGTGTGTGTGTGTGCCCTGCGGTGTGTTAGCGCCTGTCCAGGGTTGTTCCCCGCCTTGCACCCAAAAGTTCCCGGGATAGGCTCCGGTCCCCCCGCGACCCCCGTTGGGATTAAGCGGTTCGGAAAATAATGAATGAATGAATGAATGTAACTCCTATTTTGCAATAATGATATCAGTCGTTCTGGGACATGGACTGATTAATGATCTTTTTATTTTTTTAAACACAGCTCACAGGCTGAGGTTGAGTCTAGCGCTACCCTCAACCCAAAGGTATTCTTCAAGTAGCTTTTCTCTTCAGAATTATATTTTACTCAAAAATTCTATCAAGCTACATGTGTAACTCCATTTCTCTTCAGAATCATGTTTTACTCAAGTATCGAACTAAGCTATAGGTGAAATTCTGTCTCTGTTCAGAATCATTCTTTACTCAAAAAGTTTATCAAGCAAAGTTGGTAACTTTATGTAACACAATAAAGATTGACATTAATCTGTACTTTTGTGCTTATACTGAACTCAGTAAGATGTGAATCCAATAGCATTTATTTCTCAAGTCAGTACTATGTCTCGATATATTATTTGGCATAAATCTGGGAGATTTATTTCATTAGAGTGAAAAGTGATCTAAGAAATAAGTCAAACCTAAAACGATGTGTCTATAAATATTCATTATGATTTAGATTTTGATTCTATTTGTAGTGACATTAGTGGCACAAGATTTGCTGAATGTGTCATCAATAATTGTCTTTAGTTGGTCAATCTGTGGTCTAAAGTCAGGTCAAAGTAAACTTTGTCATCTCTAATATATATGCTCTTAGAACAACTGGTTCTTTATGAGTTCTCTGGAGAACCTTTTTATGATGAAGAACCTTTTTGTGCTGTTTAATGTTTTAAGGCATTTTCACTGCTTTTGTAACACTTTATGTTAAAGTATGATCTTAAACGCTACTGACCCTATGCCTGACCTACTGATTTACTTCTAGTGGGTGTGTGTAGAAATTATTGTTTTGATGCAGTTTTTAATTGTAACAGATAACGTCTGCCACTGCCTTTTAGAGAAATTGGTTAGTGTTACCAAACATTACATTTGAACAAATTTAACAAATGATTACATATTGCACAAAATGAGCACAGGCACAAAGATACAAATGCAATTTACACTAAATTCTTCATGATCACTTCATGATAAATGATTCTACAAAGAACCAATAGGTAAAAGTGTCATTGTAGAACCAAAAAAGTTCCCCCTGTGGCATCACTGAGAAGAACCACTTTTGGTTCCATTATTTTTAAGGGTGATAGAATGCTTTACAAAATCACAATCAGTAAAATGTGCAAATAGTTTTTCAATAACATATGCAAATATTGTAACAGCAGTCCAAGTGGAGTGAACTACAATTTCCATTATTCAATTACAATCATCGAATACAATTCCACTTCCATTCATTCATTCATTATCCAAACTGCTTAATCCCCATGGGGCAGACGCCAACATAGTGCATGGCTACAATTCCACTTTTGTTCAGTAAATGAGTGTAAGTTCAGCAGCAGTGTAGCAGTACGTCTGTAAACATAACAGTTTCAATGTAGTGTGGATGAGACTGTCCATGTATCAGCATGTGTAAAGTCTAAACTCTCACTGAAATAAATCCAAGCATGTATCAGTCTAGATCTTAGGCTGAAACAAATGAGTAGCTGGCATTATAGTTAGCCTGCTTGTTCAGCTTTGGATTTGATTCGAAATATAATAAAGACTTAAATGTATTATTGCTGGAGTAAGACTAATAGCTCACAGAAGCACGTCTTTCACTACTGTCAAAGAAACACGTACACAGAGCGTAGTAAGATAAAGTTACTCTCTTTCAAATGAAAAAACATCGGACTATTGGTTTCCAATCCCCATCAGTTGTGTTAAGTAGCATTTTAAATGAGATCGTCTATTTTCTCAATTTTGTCTCCCGTATTTTCTATTTTGTCACTGAAAAAATGCAGTAGATTATTACAAATAATTATAGTTATTACCTGAGTTTTCTATTGATTAGGCATCGTCCTACATAGAAATGTAATATTGTATGTACTGCTTTCCATCGATTTGAGGATAATACCATTACTGACAAAAACTTTGAATCCAGGGAGCTGGATTATTTACACTTTTCTTTAGTGAAAAATACATTTTTTTAGCGTTCAATATGCCGAGAAGAAAAGAGTTTTCTCTAATTATTTCCCTCCCCCGTCACGCACCATTCTTTTGGGTGGAACACAACGTTAAATCTTAAGCAGTCTGTCTTATTGAACAAGTTCAGTGACGTTGGTTGGCATTCTAATCAATGGCAGTAAATCTAGAAGGTTTCAGTGAAGCTTGTTACTCTGATATTCATGGTCTTGTAGCAGCAACATGACAATACGGCCAACGAGTAGACTGTGTGAAATGAGGCAGCAATCCAACATGACATATAATGGATATTTCCATCAACGTGAGATTAGTGTCTACACTGTATACTCACTTATGTTATGCTCGTGGGCTTATAATCTTATAGCAAGTTGTGTGTCTGCTTATTCCAGAGCCTAGGACACTAACAGGCGGACCGTGGTCCAGATCCGGACCCACACACTGTTCTGTTTAGACCCAGACCTGTTGTTATACTTTGACGGACTACTTCTGTTTTAAGCTGTGCAGCTTTTTTTGCCATTTACCATAGTCTTATTTTAACTTTCGCAACTTACATTTTTATGATCGTTAATATATATACGCAAGAAATGTACAGACCAATCACATAAGTTTTAATCTATTTGTCAAATTAAGCATCTAACTTTATCAAAAAACAAACCCTATTTTACTTAACGAACATTTATTTTACTGACATTTTATTATTAGAGTGCCCTGTGTGAATAAATTGTAAAAACTTTGTTTGACAGTCAGTCGTTGACTGTATACAGACGGTAATATTAAAAATATTATAAAATTGCTAAAATCAGCCCCTCCAGGATTTCCTGGGCCTTTTTTGAGATTGTTGTGGCTTAAAAAGCCTAATTTTGTGGCAGCTTTTCTAAAAACTGTGTTCAAAGTTGTGGTGTTCTTAGGCCTTTTGTTGCAATAAAGTTGCGTAAAGAAGTTGCAATTTTCCCTTAAAAATTATTCGTTAACAATGAATTAAAATGAAGGCAACAAAACCACTAAGCTCCCTGCAGTGAGTTGGCGCCCGCCCAGGGTTGGTCCCCGCCTCGCGGCCGAATGTCGCAACAAATTTCTTATTAAGTGTGAATGAGGCCCATTTGTCTTTCGGATTAGGTGTTATAGAACATGCTCTTCCACAGAAGAACGTCTCATTTATTTTTTAGTAGATCAAGCAGAGGAATCTCGACATCTTTGCAAAAGTTCAGAGCAAAACGTCCAGCAGAAAATCCTGAGCTCTTTTATATGTTGAGGAACAAATCTCAGCGGGGGGATGTTTTTCATCAGGGAATGCGTTCAGTTTCTCCAGCTGTAATTTACCGCTCCTCTATTCAAACTTGCCATCTTTTGTCTCATTTGGATCCCTCTACATCACGTCTCAATCTGACTGTCCCAGTTTTCTCTTTACAGTGTATAGATCATGTTACAATAGACACGGTCTCTGAGCAAAACAGTGCATAAAAGGATGAACAGCCTGGATGTTATTACGTGACCTGCAAGAGTCGGAGTCAAAGTCGACTTTATTGTCATCACTGTACAAAGATGCAGAGAGACGAGACGACGTGGATCCAGCTTTAACAGTCTGATCTCGTATGTGCAGATATTGTAGCAGCAGTGGAGAACTAGAGTCTGTAGAATACTTTCAATTTGTGCAAGATTCAAGATTCTTTATTTGTCACATGCAAGTTATACAAGTACAAAATGCAGTGAAATGTATCCTGAACCGCTCCTGGCTGCAATTAGGCGTAATTAAAAATATATAAAAAACAATGTAAAATTAAAATAAAACAAAATAATAAGGTCACAGTACAAAATACAGTTAGTTAGAAAAAAGCGATCAGTGATATGTACGGCAATGTTTAATGTTGTGCAACATTTGTGTACTATAGTGTACTTGCTATAATACTTTTATTAATAGACTGGATATAGAATTTTTCATATTGAAACTTTTTCTAACCTCCTGCACATTCAGTGAAAAAGTCAATTTCCACTTTAGTAGGTTAATACTGAATCTTAATTGTCTCTCTTTCTAGTTCTAGTTCTAGTTCTAGTTTGAAGTTATAGTTATATTTAATACTACATTTCTAGTTTAAAATTTATATTTTGTGTTCTATTTATATATTGTTTATTCCATGTGCCCTATCTGTTCTTTGTTCCCTATTCCTTGTTGCACTGTGTAAACTGGAGCCACGTCGCCTCGTCTCTCTGTGTATCTGTACAGTATAGAGCAGAGATGACGATAAAGTTCACTTTGACTTTTTAAAAAATTGTAGCAGCGGTCAAGAGAAGTGGGTTACAATTTTGATCGTCCGGCATTAAATGTGTGCCAGATCAGCAGCAATTTGACGAGGGGTTCATGTTCCATTGTTAATGTAAGGAGTCGCACAGGATTGTTGCTGGCAAACCATTTAGTTCCTCTTGCTGCTGAAGTATAGCATCAGATTTCAATGTAGAAGTAGCAGCCCCAGAGTTCCTGTCATTTCACATAAGGAAGAACAAGAAATAATGAGAGTTAATGCTCTTTTGTGGCTCTTTTCACTGATCTGCAATTTAAAACTGAAAGTTAGTGATCAGCACAGCACACAGTGAACCACAATGAAATGTGAACTCTGCATTTGACCCATCCGTGAAGGAGCAGTGGGCAGCTAACAAGAGCAGTGCTTGGGGACAGTACCTTGCACATGAGTACCTCAGTGGTAACTTTACCGGTCCGGCGTGATAACTACCCTAAAAGCCTTGATACTCTTTTTTACTCAATAGTTTGAAGCAGTCAAACTCAAAGAACTTTCCGGATTTGATAAGGAGTAGCAACTCGGGCATGGTGCCCAGCTGCCAGTTCACAGCCTGTCAGTGCCATGTTTTAATGGACTTCACCTATGAGAGATCCCGCTGAGGTGTCTGGTGCAGCATATGCCAGCCTCAACCTTCATTAATCACAGCCGTTTAACGGGCATCTGCTCGACCACTGCGGGTGCTCTCACGGGTTCATGAGAGGTTTTGATGTTTTCCTTCACAACAGTGGGTACCAAAAGACACATGCAACAAAATACAATGTAGCTGTGGCAAGTTTGTTGGGTTATTTATAAAAATGTCAAACATTAATTACATTTTAAATATTAATTGTTTTAAATAGATACAGCTGACATTAATGCATCACAGCATGTTAATGCATAACAGCATATAAAAATACTTATAAATATACCTCTCCAGAAGCAAAGACCTCTTCACGTTAATCATATTTTTATATTGTGAATATCCGCTCATTATCTTTATCACTTTGTCACTGTAAATATTGCTCTACTTGACACATAATATGCACCGAACAACCAGTCAGTCTCTTTATTCATCCCACTTCTGATTCATTAACTCAATTACCACAATTACCCTGTGAAATGGTAATTTATAGCTTATTATAATGTTGTCGTTCTGTACACTGCACAAAAGTCAGGCATTTCACTTTGAGTAGGACAGCCATCTGGAAAACATACACCATATGGAGCAAAGTATTGAGACACAGCTCTTTATCATTTCATTCAGATGTTCCACATGTCCACGAGAGTGTAAAATCAAATCCCTATCCATTCTATCTGAAGGATTTATCCATTTCCTGGTCTGCAACTCCAACTTTGTGGGAACACTTTTCTGTTCCAGCATGACCGTGCTCCAGGGAATGACATGAATAAGGGTGGAACAACGTGAACGTAAGCACCTCAACACCAGTGGTCACCAAACTTTTCAAGCCCAAGATCCCTGACCTCAGACCTGGTGAAAGACAAGATCTACCTTTTGAAGCTCTGTGAGATAAAAGATCGAGATTTGTTTTTGTACTTTAAAATTTTGTAGCACTCAGTTCCACGTTGAGTATAATAAGCCATATAAATAATACACATTTGATATGATATAATTCATTTTACACATTATTTTTGGTAATAACTTGCTTTTTAAAGCACTTGGGAGCCAAAAGAGTCATCTCTCTTAAAAGAGCCGTATTTCTCATGACTAATATCTGCAACATCAACGTCAACGATCTACCGGTCGATTGCGATTGACGGGTTGGCAACCCCTGCTCTACAGCTTTGGGATGAACTAGAAGAGATTGCGTGCCAGTCCTTCTTGCCCAACATTGCTCCCTGACCTTACAACACGCTCTTTTGGATGAATGAGCAAATCAATATTTACCCATCAATAACGACCAGCTCAATATTGCTGCTCTGTATTCATCGTAACTTACAATGACCAGATGCCTTGATGCTTTTGTCTATGTACAGTAGTGAATATTTTCAGCATTTATAATATTGCAACATAATTACTTCATAGGGAGGCATGGTGGCTCAGCGGTTAGGTCCGGGGTTGGATCCCAAAGCTGTAGAGCCTTTCTGTGTGGAGTTTGCATGCTCTCCCCGTGTTCACGTGGGTTTCCTCCGGGTGCTCACGTTTCGTCCCACAGCCCAAAAGCATGCACTATAGGTGGACTGGTGACTCTAAATTGGCGTAAGAAGTGACTGAGAGTGTGATTGTATGTGTGTGTGCGTACCCTGCGATGTGTTGGGTCCCACCTCGCGCCTGTAGCTGTCGTCAGTCAATTGTAGCTGTCATCAGTCAATTATGATTTTGTGTTTTCTTTTATACAGATAGTCAAGATACTGTGTAAAAATGTTACGTTACAGTCTCAAATTGTGTGTTCGTCTTCCTTCCTCACCGTGTCAATGTATAACTCGATATAAAACTGTATAAAACTATGTTGTTTTAGTGCTGGTTTCTCTCAGTTTTTAAACCAGGTGAGTTTCGTTGATTTATCGCCACCCTGTCTGCTGTACATTCTCTCCCGCGATCGGTGAGACTGTAAGTACTGTGATTCTTTGGGTATTAAGTTGCCCTTGATTGGTTTAGAACGTGAATTCCTGGTGGAAGTCGCTACTCTCTCAGTAGAAGCGTTCTTAGATTAATATGCGAGAGTCGTCACCTCCTCATTTGCTTACTCTGCGAATGGGGTTCACCACTCTCGCTACAAGGGGTTTCCCAGCCAAAGCTTCTCATCTGTGACATTTTCTCTGTATTGATGTAACATTTCTTGTGCATATGTGACTCTGCACGGAAAAACCAGTCGCTTTGCCCCAAATTTTCAAAATTGAGTTATTCTTAACGCATCCTTGCCACATTCTTGGGAGGCGGCATCAATGCCAGTTTTACTGGCTAAGTATAATCATATATGTGACCCTCCACGGCAAAAACAGTTGCTTGTCGCAATGGAGGTTTCCAAGAAAAACGAGCGTTTATGTTGCGTGGGGTAAAATTTTGGATTTTTTGTTTTTAGTGTTTTGAAACAGTGGAAGGTCTATACTGTACTGTTGTGAATAAATTTGGCTGAAAAACTTACCCTTTCCATCCCATCCTAAAAACGTGACTTTCTTGAGGTGAGGAATTCAATTCCAGCAGAATGTTAAAAGTTTGTGTTTTGGCCGCTCTACTTCAATATTTACGCTAAATCCACTGGTTGACTAGCGTGAAGATATTTCTCCGGAATCCATCTTCCGTCTCGAGTTCGAGGATTGCCCTACGCGGAAATCAGGCTATCCGTGTGGCTGTAAATGCAGCGTAGGCTACCGTAAATACAAACGTAGCGACCGCAGCAAGCGTCTGTGAGTGCTACGGCGATAGTCAACTTCAAAGGCAGATTTCTCCGTTTCTCACTTGGCGTGACAGGAGAAACCCGACTCCTTTGAATGTTGATATCTCAGTCGTATGTCGTCCCATTCATTCCATATAAAATTATCGTTTGAAGCTTGATTTATGCCCTTTCATGAAAACATAACTCAATTTTTGACAATTTGCGACAATACGACTGGTTTTTGCGTGGATGGTCTAAATATGAGTTTATTCTGTAATAAAGGGAGATTTGGCTGAACTAGACATTTTAGTGAGAATCACGAGTGCTCAAACACACTGCAACTGACCGTGAGCCTGCATAACCACCATTCCTATCCGTTAAGCTATGTGCCTCCAGCTAGCATTTTAATTCTCATATATTTTGCTGTTATCTAAGCATGCCTTTGAGGTTTCATTAGACAAAATCCGTCTGCTTCAAGGTCAGCCAGGCGGAATTCCGTCGTAGCAACGGAGAACTTTAATCCCAGAGAATGTGTGCACAATGACCACGTTTTAAAAGTGATAGTTTAACTTTGTGCGTACCAAACTATCCTGCGGTTGGCCAGAATGTGTCGTGAAATAGCAAAAACGTTGCATCCCCTATTACTCACTAAAGATGTTCGTTCATGATCGCTAAAATCCCTTTAGAGACAATTAATCGGTCAAAAAAATTACTAGCAGCTCAACCCTAAAGTTGAGTCATTAGTATCAAGAAATACCATGTGTGATGTTTTGTTATCAAAACTTTATTTATCAAACAAAAAGATACAGTGAAGCCAACATTTCTATATAAAAAAGGAACATTGGACTGTTCTACAGTGCATTACAAAACCAGCAATTGTATACAACGTCTTGTGTAGAAACAGCCAAGGGGGGTGTTCTCACTTTATAAGGTGTGTAACTGTCTCCCCTCCGTTCACGTCCCAGCAAATGTACACTTCAATATTCCAAGGACTACTCTAATTTGGATAATAACGCTAAAATTGGGCGATTTAAGGATAAGAAGTCAAAATACATAGAAAGGCCGTCTTCCCACCTCGTTATCTCTGTTAGAAACCATCGGTTTAGGATAAGAGTAAAAAAAGTGTTTTTCACAGTATTGGTGTTGGACTAATGTAAGCATAAATGGGTGTATATAACTTACTGGTCTGTGACATGTCGTTTTCCCAGTAAATAGCATCAAAATTTGATGTGCCCCTTCATCCAGCTAGCTAGCTTCCAAACCAGAGCGCTTCAAGAACATTTTCAGGTAAACTTCTGGTTTCAGAAAATTAGAAAGAATCCATCAGGCTTTTTCCCTCTACTAAAAAATAAAAAATCTAGAAGCTCATTTCAAAACTAATTTAACATTTTACCATTCGTTTTCATTCACTTTTAGTTTAACTGGAGGTCTAACTTGGTTTAACTGAGCTAAAATGCCAAATAGTTTGAAGGCAAAGATGAAAAAGTCTAAAATTCCTGCCAGGTTTTCAATCAAAGCGCATTCAATTAAACAGACCTTGGCCCAAAAATTCTGGATTGAGGCACTAATATTTGCGAACAACTGATGAAAGCTAGTCAGTCCTCCAGGATTTGTGAAGCCTTTTGAGATTTTTTGACCGCCGTCTTACCGTTTTGCGGTAAGCTTTCACAAAAAGTGTGATGGAAGTTGTGCTGTTTAGCAGCAAAAGTTGCAGTGTTCTTAGGCATTTTTATTTGCTTATATTCACCAAACATACTTTTTGTGCTGCAAAACAGTCAAATCTCACTTCGCCGGTACGTCATCGGGCACTTCCCGTCTGTTCTATTTCCGCGTAAACATTGTAAAAGTATTTCCTTTGACGCCGGTAGTTTAGCGACATAACCAAGAGATTATCATTACAATGGAGAGAAATCTTGGCGTTAGCATTAGCATTTGAAATAGTTAGCTTCTCCAGCTGCCCCAGATACGTTGACATATGGCTCAATGTTTTGCGGGAAACGACAATGCTTGGTCAAAAATTGCGGAAAAGTTGCGGAAATTGGTCAAAATTGTGCGGTAGTAATGGATTGGCGGGGATTGGCTGAATGTGCGTTAATGGTTGTGATCGCAACATCACGAAATCGTGCAGGGTCTGGCTAATGGAGACATTAAAAGCAGACAATTAAAATACCAGAAATGATATTTCAATTTGACAAAAATGTTATATATAATGACACTTATAAACTTTAAATATCATTGTTGATGTTAAATTGAATTGGCGACTAAATTGTATTAGCAGAAAGCTGACAAGAATTTTTCCTTTTTTTAAGTCAAACTTTTCCACCTTCTGTTTGGAGCAAATCTACTTTCTGAACCCACAAAACTTTCACTTTTTAACCTTTAACCCTGACGTCTATCCCATATGATGATGATGAAAAGATGGATAACTCTTTGTAAGAACAGTATTTTTGTCAGTTTTAGGCCCAAGCGGCACTGCACCAGGTGATGACTAAAAGAAACTGACAGTGAAAACTGCCAAGAATGAGGAGCGGAACCACTTTTATTTTAGCAGAATTATAGTAAAAGCACAGCCCTAACAGCCTGTTCTAAGTTTGTACTGCCCGCTAAACTGTGTGACAGTTGCTTTATTGGAATATATGAGGCAGAGTCTGGCGTCCTTATGAAATTCTCCTTCACTGCCAAACCCTGAAAGAGTATTTTTGAGGTGGAACTGAGAGTAAAAATCTGTTTGTGTGCCTGAAGCATTTCCGTACTACTGTTGGGGAAATTAACTGGACGCTGGTTGGAGTCACTTTTTTGTAAATTTTGTTTTCATTGGCTAAATAAACCTCTAAAATGTCATACGTCTTCATAAATTATAAAGTGAAGAATAATTCAAAACAATATATTAAACTTCTGGTAAAAAATCACCCCAAACCCCTCATAAAGACCTCCAAGCTGTCCAGAAACCCACCCCCCTTTTTTTAAAACTCGCGCCCCTTTCAATTGCTCTATGTTACTGTACAATTAAAAAAAAACAGTTTTCCGTTGCTACAGTGATCGTTCGTTCGTGATAAAGTTTACGCCACAGCACTCGAGAAAAATGACATCAACCATTTTCTATTGTCTGGTTTGAACGACCGGACAAGCTTTGGGAATATTTCGAGCTCTGCAACTGTTCAAAACCTTTGTTCTTCTACTCAGGTGGGCTTGTGTTTGGCGTACAGGTTTAGGCAAGTGCAGTAATTGAAAACAAAAGCACTGATAGAAAATAAATTGGAATTAGAAAAGAAAGCTGAAAAGCCAAAAAAATATATGAAGCCATTACAAACATTTCTCTGTTTCCATATCCACATTTCGAAATGAGATTTGAAGGAAAGGACCCCAGCTTTTTTATCCTGCTTTCATCACACCATGTGATACGACGATTCAGGACGTTTATTCACGAGACCCTTCATCTCGTCTCTCCTCTTCATCAGCAGGATAAAAGGGAAAGTAAACTGGATTATTTTCTCCTGTTTCGGGACTCTTAGTCCTTCAATCCCCCCTCATTTTATAACAAATCCACTTGTCCTTTTGGGGTGGGGGGTGCATGCCAAACTAGAACTGAGAGGCTATCGGTCCCATACAAAAATATGGGCGTCTCATTTCCGTAGCGTCTTTCGCTTCCTCGTATTTTTTAAATGAGGCTTCTCTGTGTGTGTGTGTGTTTAAGTGTGTGTGTGTAACTGAGGAAACAGCACAAAGTGAGCATAAGCTACAGGCTGCTGTGTTCTTTCCAGCAATCGCAAAAATAATTAACGCTTTACCAGAAACTGGTCGATGAAAAATATACACTATTTTGAAGCGTACACAAGTGATGCATCCTTCGCAGAGTATGAGATGACTTGTCTGTTCTCTAACACTGGGATAAACGGAGGTATGTTTGTCGGTGAAATGCGTCGCTGCTTTTCTGATTCCTAGCTGTGGTCTGTTCGAGATAACAGCAAGTAATCCGCATAGTTTAATCCGCATCCGGTCAGGAAAACAAATCAGCTAAACGTCCAGGTAAGGGCGAGTGGTCGTGGGCGAGGATGACAAGAGGAGGTGGAGGATGGATGGATGGATGGGTGGGAGGCTTTGAGTCGCAGTGCGTCTTTTATCCAGCTTGACTTTGACTTCTGTCGGAGCTTTTAGAAGCGTCGTGACCAAGATCCGGAGGTGAGGTCATTTATGGGCGTGGAGCGGAAAACAATGAAGAACGTAAAGAGTGGCCCAAACAGAGGTAAAAAATATCACAAACACTACTCGCTGTTTCCGATGAGGCTTTAACGTTTGATTTTTCCCTTTTCTCTCTCGTTGTAGGTTTTGGTGTTCCCTAGTAAATGCATATGACTGAAGAGTGAAATAAAAAGGCCTGAAATGAAGAGTTCAGAAAAGAAGACCAGAGGGGTCGAGAGGGTTCTGGCCAGTTTTTTGGGGGGGAGGCGAGCTGCTCCCATGTGAACGAGGGTCCGTGTGACGGTCCGTGTTAAAAGGCCGAGCCGGTGATGGCGTTGAGCTGCTTCATTAGACCCTCTAGACTGGCCATCTGTTCGCTCAGGTCATCCTGCTCGTATACCTAAAAAGAAAGTAAAGAGAGGAAAAAAAAATCACAATCCAGTCATGAAATATATGGGTAAAATAACACACATATGTAGGTAAAAAATTTACAAAACTGATTAAACCTTTCTGTATGACCAGGTATTTGGCTAGATTTGCGGCGGCGGCTTTTTGGGGCTCAAGCATGAAAACCTAAGGAGCATAGAAGTAATTGTCAGTTTTTCATTCTTCTTCTTCTTCTTCCTTTTATTATTATTATTAATTATTATTATTATTATTATTATTATTATTATTATTAATGGAATAATATGGAAGAGGACATATACAATGGTGCTATTTGAACAATAGGGGCAGTATAATTGGATGATGTGCTGCTTAGCATTTAATGAAAGTGTAGTGATCGGACTATCAAACTTGCATAATATGCAAAACAGACTTTTGCATTCTCCTTGTAGGCTAATTGGCTGTTTAGAGCAGGTGAGGTGTCAGATGAGTTTGCGGACTTGTCCTAATGTCATAACTGAGCTTTTTTTTTTTTGCAAATTCTGATTCTGATTCATGGACTTTCTTCTGCGCTTACTGCATCAGCTTCTTTTTTATGTGCTGCCTTTGCATTTGCTTGGACCCCACATGTAGCCACTTGTGGCTATATTCAAAAATATTTATTTATTTGTTTTTTTAACCATTTTTAATTGTTATTATAAAATTCAAGATCCAAGATCTACAACAAAGTTAAAAGGTTTAAAAATTACTACTTTAAAGGATCTTTAAAATGATCTAACAACACCAAAATATTTATTGTTATTATTATTATTATTGTGTATTATTATTATTATTATTATTATTATTATTGCTATAACTGCTCATTTTTCCCAGTCTGTAAACGTGTAGCAAATAACCCATTAATACTTTACTAAAATCTATAAAAGACAGATTACTCCATTGACAACCATTTATGGGGCGGCCCAACTCATCCTGGATCTTGTGAGCTTTCAATTTCTTTCGTTGCATGTATTCATTTCGGCAGAACCCCAACCGCGATCCCATTTCTCTGGCCGTCATTGTCTGATGAGCGCCAGAGGCGACAGCTCCGCAAAAGCGACAGCTAAATATGAGAAGCTATCGAATCAGTCTAGATATTAGCATGACGCGTTCAAGCGGTATCCGGTGTGCGGCACAATTCAACTTCGATTCGGGAAAGGAATGAGGTGGCCTCATGGGATGCAGGAGAGTTTGAATCAAGAGTTTCACCTTAAATCCACACGCTCAAGCTAATCAGCCCGCTAGATTCTTTTATCTGGAGTATTTTGTTAGAAGGCTCAATTGTTTAAAAAGTCCTTCACATGGGAACACACTCAAAACTCGACCTCATCATCTACTGAGTAAACACTGTTAGAGTTCCATCTAAAAATACCGATAGCAAACTGTCCTCATGGCCTTGATTGCTCATTGGTAATCTGTATTCTGTTTGATTTTGACATGCTGATGTTAAACGTCGCTCTGCGTCGGCTCAGCGTCCTTCAAACACAACTCTTCCAAATGCTTTCAGGCCACGAGGCCCTTAGTAATGTCAAATCGCTTGGAAAAATGGCTGTCAAAAGTTCTATGCCCCAATGCCACACTGGCACACATTCCCACGACCTTAAAAACTCCAGCCATGAGGTGTGAAGGACCCAAGGGGCGAGGCTGGAAGTTACACTGACATTTTTGGCAGGGACAGATTACTATTTGACAACATTTTGTCGCAGGGACGCTGTTTGGAAATTTGAGGCCTAACCAAGAAGCATAAACGTAAAATATATGGACAAAGTGCCCCATCAGCGCTTGAAGCATCATTAGTGTGGTCTGAGATGAAAGCATCAAATGAAAGTCAAGACAGTAGCATAATTCACACCAAAAAATAGGTTTCATAAGTTGTATTTTTATCACCTAATATTGCCGTAATAAAATGTAGACAGTGCAAACTGTATGTTTTAGTATGCCTTTGCCTTTTGTAAGGATCATCAGAGATATGGCTATAATTAAAGACGCATGTAAAGCTTGTAACCAATCAGAATTTGAGCACAAATATTAAAAGCATATATACAGTATATCTGATATATACATAAAATCCCCAACCGGCGTTGCAGGGGACCAGAGCTATCCGGAACTCACGGGCTGGTGGGGACCAACTCTGGGCAGGCTGCAAAACACCACAGGGCACATACACACTCACCCAATCACACTCTCACTCACACGTTACGGGGCCAATTTAGATTAGTCAATTAACCTATATAGCATGCTTTTGGACTGTATGAATATACACACACACTCACAACATGCACGCAGTGGTATACCTTTAATACTCAGACTGCTTATAAACTATGTACATTTTAGTCTGAACAATGTTTTAGGCCAAAGAATCAAACTTGGGAGTATAGGCGGAATCTTGAAGGCGAACCGAACACCGTGTCCTGTTGCGTGGAATTTCCACCATATCACAAGCGCAATATTTCAAACATTATTTTCGATCATAAAAGTCAGAATTCGACCCTTTATTTTGTACTTCTACCCGACGCGAAAAGAATCTGTATGATAAGAACCATCAATTCATTGCTGTCCCTTTGCGTTGTCATTTCATGCGTATGTATGGTTTTCATATGAAAAAATGTAATTTCAAAACATTCAAACATTATTTTTGTCCGAAACTGTGGAATTATTGGTGTGTTATGGGTGCCCTGGGAATGGATACATTTTTATCTTACATTGATTCTTATGGGTAAAATAAACTTATGGAATTTTATATATATATATATATAAATGGTGCAGAATGTACATATGAACAATGTATTATGAACAATGTTATATGTAAATTAATTTTCTGTTTTTAAAAAACAACCAGGACAGTAGTATTAAAAGACACCTTCAGTGTTTCAACTGGTTTTGAAAGATGAACAACGTGGCAAGAATAGCCAAAGTGTTAGTAAAAATAAGTTATTAACTTATGTGTGGTAAGCATGTCAGCGTGACAGGGGTGGAGTGATTAGATGTTGGTGTGTGTTTACGTAGAGATGTGTGTGTATGTGTGTGAATGCAAGTGTGTGTGTGTGTGAGTGATGGGAGTGTGTGTGATGGGGATGTGGGTGTGTTCATGTGGAGACCTTTGTGCATGTGTGTGTGTGTGTGATGGGGATGTGGGTATGTTCATGTGGAGACCTTTGTGCATGTGTGTGTGTGTGTGTGGGTTTGTGTGTGTGAGTGATGGGAGTGTGTGTGTGTGAGTAAGTGATGGGAGTGTGTGTGTGTGTGATGGGGATGTGGGTGTGTTCATGTGGAGACCTTTGTGCATTTGTGTGTTGGTTTTTGTGTGTAAGCGATGGGAGTGTGTGTGTGTGTGTGATGGGGTGTGTGTGTGTGTGTGTGTGATGGGAGTGTGTGTGTGTTTGTGTGAGTGAGTGTGTATGTGTGATGGGGATGTGGGTGTGTTCATGTGGAGACCTTTGTGCAGGTGTGTATGTTTGTGTGTGTGAGTGATGGTAGTATGTGTGTGTGTGTGTGTGTGTGTGTGAGATGGGAGTGTGTGTGTGTGTGTGTTTGTGTGAGTGATGGCAGTGTGTGTGTGTGTGTGATGGAGATATGGGTGTGTTCATGTGGAGACCTCTGTGCAGGTGTGTATGTTTGTGTGTGTGAGTGATGGCAGTGTGTGTGTGTGTGTGATGGGGATGTGGGTGTGTTCATGTGGAGACCTCTGTGCAGGTGTGTGTTTGTGTATATGTGTGTGTGTGTGTGTGATGGGGATGTGGGTGTGTTGCATGTGGAACCTTTGTGCATGTGTGTATGTTTGTGTGTGTGAGTGATGTGGTGTGTGTGTGTGTGTGATGGGGATGTGGGTGTGTTCATGTGGAGACCTTTGTGCATGTGTGTGTTTGTGTATGTGTGTGTGTGTGTGATGGGGATGTGGGTGTGTTCATGTGGAGACCTCTGTGCAGGTGTGTATGTTTGTGTGTGTGGTGATGGCAGTGTGTGTGTGTGTGTGATGGGGATGTGGGTGTGTTCATGTGGAGACCTTTGTGCATGTGTGTGTTTGTGTATGTGTGTGTGTGTGTGTGTGATGGGGATGTGGGTGTGTTCATGTGGAGACCTTTGTGCATGTGTGTATGTTTGTGTGTGTGAGTGATGGCAGTGTGTGTGCGCGTGTGTTTGTGTGTGTGTGATGGGGAGTGTGTGTGTGTGTGTGTGATGGGGATGTGTGTGTGTTCATGTGAGAGACCTTTGTGCATGTGTGTATGTTTGTGTGTGTGAGTGATGGCAGTGTGTGTGCGTGTGTGTGTGTGTGTTGTTGACGTGGAGACGTGTGTGATGGGAGAAAGGCCAGAGCATAGTACACCCAGGCGGTGTGTGATGTGGAGACGTCTGCTGACCTTTTGGGCCTCGGTGTTCTCCTCTAAATCCTCCAGCTTTTCTCATTAAACTCCTCCTCCTCTTCTCTCTTCCTCTCTACCGCTCTCTCTCTCCATCACTCTCACAACTCTGTCTGTTTGACTCTAACTCTAATCTGTGTCTTTCTCTTTCTTTGTCTCCGTCTTAGTCTTTATCCTTCTCTTTAACTGGATGTGTCTCTGTATCTCACTCTTTCCTGTCCTTGTCGCTCAGTGTTTGTCTTTCTTCCTCTTTCTTTTTCTCCATTGGTTTTGTTTATTTTTTGTCTTATCTTCCTCTCTTTCTTTCTCTCTTTGTGTGTCCGTCTTTATCTCATTCAGTTAGTGTCTGTTTCTCTTACTTTCATATTTTTTCCTTCTTTTTCTCATTTTGTTTTCTGTATTTCTCTCCCTCTCAGACTTTAATTTATATATCCATATATATGTTTCTGCATTAGAAATATGATGTATTTACCTTGGAGGTTTCCGAGAAAAACGCGTTTATGTTGCGCAAGGTAAAATTTTTGATTTTTTGTTTTTAGTGTTTTGAAACAGTGGAAGGTCTATACTGTACTGTTGTGAATTCAACAGAATGTTTTGATAAGCTCTACTTCAGTGTTCTGGTAATCCACTGGTTGACTAGCGTGAAGATATTTCTCGAGAATCCCGTCTTCGTCTCCGAGTTCCAGTTAACTACGCATGAGTAGGCTATCCGTGGCTGTGAATGCAGCGTAAAACTACCGTAAATACAAGCGTAACCTTGACCGCGCAAGCGTCTGTGAATGCTACGTCATTAGTCAACTACTCGCCCAGCGTGACTCAAGAAACCCCGACTCGCCCTTATATTTTATTTATATATATATATATATATATATATATATATATATATATATATATATATATATATATATATATATATAAATGAAGCAGCGAGTCGAGAGCAAATGGCACAGAGAGAAGAGACGGCAGTGGAGCTACAGGAGCATCAGTGATGATCAAAATTAAACACTGATACCGATAATCGGCAAAATGCCAAATCTTTTCCCCAATAATCGGTCGACCCTTAATACACTCATCATTTATGTTTCTCTCTCTATTTCTATTTCTATATTCAACATAATTTTTTACTGCATTTTTGTGTGGTACTGCACTGCGGACTAAATTCTTATTTTATTTAATTATATTTAAAATATTTGATTCATTAAATCACTCTAGTTTCAGAAGCGGACCAGTGTGATCTGATCACAAGCCTCATAATTACAGGCCTGCATAGCTGAGGAGGGTTATAACGGCGAGACGTGCAGGAATAAGAGGTGACTGCTCTTCCTCTTACGCTTCATCTTGGAGGATCAACATTATTAACGGCTTTCCGATGTACAACCGACTTGCCGCGACCCGAAACAACTTCTGCCGTGAGTCGGTCGGCCGCTTTACTGCTGAAACAAACCTCTAATGATCTGATCTCATCTTTTATTGAGTAGTGTGCTTTTTACTCGGGTATGCTGTGATGTTCTGAAGGAGTGTGTGTGTGTGTGTGTGTTACTCACACTAGCGGGATCCTCTGCTGGTTTTTGTGCCCCGTCCTCGCCTGTTTCGGGGGCAGTGGGCACAGAGACGGGCAGCAGCGGTGATCTGGCTTTACCAGCCTGTCCTAAAGACGCAGTCTTGACCTGGGGTTTAGGAAGACTTCCTCCTACGAAATGAGAGAAAGAAAAGCAACATGAGATCATAAAGTCCAACACACACTCACTCGCACACACACACACGGCAGAATTCTCCAGAATCTCCTCCAGAATTTATTGATATGTAAAACCCCCCACAATATATGAGCTGTGTTTGTATGTCCATGAAACAAGACTTAAACACATGAGGAGTGGGAGTGGGGCGAGATTCAGCCAAGATTTTCCCCAGGATTTGAGTAAGAGTGGGGCAGTAGTTGAGCGATCCAGGAGTGAGGCTGTAGTGGAGTGGGCAAGAATGGAGTGGCACAGCAGCGAGACAGTAGTGTTGTGGGGCAGAAGTGTAGTGGGGCAGGAGTGGGAGTGGAACAGGGGTTTAGTGGGGCAGGGCTATAGTGGGCCAGGGGTGTAGTGGGGCAGGAGTGGGAGCGGGAGTGGGAGTGGGACAGGAGCGGAGTGGTACAGGAGCGGGGCATAAATAGCGAGCGAGTTAGCGGTGGATCTGGCAACAGGTGAAGAAGAACAGATGGACATGTTGATAGCATGCAGTCCCCTTACAACCACACACACACACACACACACACACACTACACCTCTCGGCACTGTGTGTGTGTGTGTGTGTGTGGTGACAGGGAGACGTGTCAGTAGCCAGCAGTAGAGGTTCAGTGCTCATCACAACCCCACTCCTCCATCTTAATTAGATACCTGGGCTGAGCATTAGCCGCATAATTTAACAGCGCAAATTAGCAACACCTGCTCCACAAGACACAGAAGGAGAGAGAGACAGACAGATAGAGAATATTGACTCTTCACTTTAGTTGAAATATTCAAATATTGCTCGAAATGTCCTTTAAACCAGCATTCTAAAGCATCACAGAGCCAATCTGATGCCACTTGACCGTCCACTATCACCGCAGTGTTGAAGGTCTCGTGCAATCTCCAGGAAAGCGGGGTTGGATCGGGGTAAGATTGAGGCACTTGTTGCCCAGAGGGTTGTTTTTGGGTAGAGAGCGCGATGTGTCTGCCTCTCAGCCAGCGACGCTTAAACGAGCTGCCAGACTTGCAAAAACCCAGCCAAGCCATGCTTATGCAACTCAACACCAATCAGCAGTCACGCCACTCATCTGGAGTGGACACACACACACAACCTCACACACACACACAGACCACATACTCACAGATTCAATCTCCTTTGCTTGGATTCAATCACTTTGAGTGCTTATTAACACACAGATATGCATGCCCACACACACCAGCTCAAACATCGTCTTCTAACGATTGCATGTAAATTCTACACCTTTGGAGTGTGTGTTGGTGAGTCGATGTCGGGGGTTAATTTTTATCATGTGGAGGCTTGAACCCTTGTTCAGTAATAGCGCTGTAATAACAATGTAATAATGTTATTTTCAACATCTTCTCAGACAGAAAAAATTACAGCTTTCGAGTAAGAACTCGATTCCCCAGTTTACACATTTGATCACATTCTAACGCTACAATTCACACGATCTATGAAGAAAAGCAACTTTCCGTGCCATCACTTTAAAGTCCCGTGTTGTAGATTTTAAGAGTCCCGCCCTGCAGTCTAGCGTCACGTCCAAGGTCGGAGCGAAAGCCTGTGGCTTCCAGTGAAAACACTGATAGGTCAATTCCCCCCAAATGGTTTTCGATATCCCCTCTCATCCGAGTTAAGCTGACGCGCCGCTCTCGACACGCTCCCGCCGGACCAATCAGGGCTCTGCGGAGCGTGGAGCGAGTGTGTGTTATGGAGTGTGAAATGGCCGGTGTGCTGCAGGCCGGCCTGAGGGCCGATTCCACACACACACACACACACACACAAAAACGATGATGAGAAACACTCCCAAGGCACTGCAGGCTCGATGAGCGCCCCGAGTGGCTATCGCTCCGTGCTCGGGTGGCGGTGGGGTAAAAACCAACACTATTATTTTTTTAATCGAGTGGCTGACGTTCTTACTGTGGACAGATGACATCGAGTTGTTTATTTGCCGTCTGTTTAGACGAAGTTCAAATTTACCAGCAAACTATAAAAAGTCCAATCAGAAGTTGGGCCCAGCTTTATTAAATCAAGTCTAAAAACTGATGGCATTCAGAAATTAAATCAATCAACAAAGACAGATTCAGACAAGAACTTTCAACTGTGGAATTTGCTAGAAAATGAGGCTAACAATGACGGAGACCATGTTGTGAGAATGTCGCTCCTGTTTTGCATCACTTTTGAGAAGGTGGAATTGCATTACTCCGACTTCGGAACAAAAGGAAAATTTCCAAACGCTTTGTTGGTTTGGGACTAAGTGGGCATGAGCTCTTTGGTTTATTGGACTAGCGTTCTTTTGATACTCCTGCACATGGAAGGTGGTTAGCATACTCGCTTCTAGACCAAGAGGTCATGGGTTCGAATGCTAACTCCAACACAATCATCACTGAGTCCCTGAGCAAGACCTTTTGTCACGCACACTCCGAGCACGAGGACTCGGAAGTAGTCGACGCAGTCGGGAAGCATAAAAGGAGCCTTTTTCTCGCGGCTCGCCGCTCAGTCATTGAGTCACCAGCCCAACCTCCGATTCATGTTGGCACCTCAGTTATTTGGTCATCTCCTCGATTGAGTGTTTGTCTGATAGAATGCAGATTCTCGTGGGAATCCTTGCTCTACGTGTTAGAGAGTTCTTAGATAAAATCGCGTGGTTCTCCCACCTACTCGCGTTCACTCCGCGTTTGGGTTAACCATCCACGCTACACAGGCTAACGGCTAACGACTAGCACTTTGTCAAATCCTAACCAGATTCCTGACACCTTTAACCTTAAATTGCTCCAGGAAGACTGTCCCTGTCCCTGTTATTATGTGCTTTGAGTAACTTGTCTTACCTACTCAAGTTTCAGAGCCATATCTACAGTACAGCCAGATTTAACCATTTAATATTGCTGTTGTACATCTTCATATAATGCTGTTAGTATACACTGTAAATCTACAGAACGTTCTGCTTTAGAATTTACGTCACGTTCCACTCACACCAGAAAGTCGGACGCAAATGCAGGAGTTAATAATGAAAGTGATTTATTTGCACAATGGTCCAAAACACACTACAACAGACGAAACACAGCGCAGCCAAGCCAAACCGAGTCTTTCTGGAGCTGTAGTCCACACTCGGATTATGCGACAGAGTTCAGGAAATTCCAACACTCAGAGTGAGTATCAAACGTTCCGATGGCTCTTCGTGAATTCATCAGAATTCATCCAAAATCAATGGATAACGTATTGGTAATTCTCTGCTGGTACATTATCCGTTTTTTTTACAGATTTTTTATTTTTTTTACAGTGGATCCTTACAAATAAACCACCCAACCATAACAACAAAAAAGGTTGTCATTTTAAGCTGCATTATGTTATTTTCTTGCTAATAAGTGTCCAGGAAAATCTTAATTTTCTGAGTTTCTAGAAAAAGAAATTTAAAAAAAATAATCGTTAATTTTAAATATTAAAACTGGTATTGGTCTTAAAAACCCTGTATCGGTCAGGCTCTAATACACCCACACAATCCTGAGAACTGCCCCCGATTTCTGTTTTGGACAATAACTCTGCCTCGAGGCCTGGAGAAAGCGCGTTGAACAAAAGCAATCCCGCTCCTCCAATTTTGGCCCCGAGAACCACAAGCGGAATCGAAACCGGTGGCCACAAACGGCTCTTGTTTTTACAAACGCCGCTCTTTCGAGACGACTCGGGGGCCGGAGAGGAGCCAATTTAGAGCTGAGTGCGAGGGAGAGGCTTTTTGCGAAGGGGAGGCAAATTGCCGGAATGGAAAGCCCCGGGAGGGAGATGGCGAGGCCGGAGGGCCGCTCTTCTGATCGGATCGCCGAGGCATCTGGGAAATCGAGCGGCTTCAAACAAGGACGGAAGGTCGAACGATAAAATAAAACCTCATGCGCGGGCGGGCGGGCAGGCAGGCAGGCGGGCGAGCACAAAGGCCCCTGTCATAAACAACTTTTTTCTTTTGTTGTATACATTTTAAGACCAGCCACGTATGAAAAAAAAACAATGGCACAGAGAAACCATGAATGTACTTCAAAAATTATACATTTAGATCATTTAGCATGCTAGCTGGTCCACATTAGCTCAAGTTCCCCTCACAGTATGCTAAGCGGCCCTCATTTCTGTCAATTCATCTCACAACAAGCTACCTGGTCCCCATTTGCTCCAGTTCATCTCCAAGCATGCTAGCAGGTCCCCATTTGGTCCAGTTCATCTGCAAGCATGCTAGCAGGTACCCATTTGCTCCAGGTCATCCCCAAGCATGCTAGTAGGTCCCCATTTGCTCCAGTTCATCTCCAAGCACGCTAGCAGGTCCCCATTTGGTCCAGTTCATCTGCAAGCATGATAGCAGGTACCCATTTGCTCCTGTTCATCTCACAACAAGCTACCTGGTCCCCATTTGCTCCAGTTCATCTTCAAGCATGCTAGCATGTCCCTATTTGCTCCAGTTCATCTTCAAGCATGCTAGCTGATCCTCATTTGCTCCTGTTCATCTCCAAGCATGCTAGCTGATCCCCATTTGCTCCAGTTCATCTTCAAGCATGCTAGCTGGTCCCCATTTGCTCCAGTTCATCTTCAAGCATGCTAGCTGATCCCCATTTGGTCCAGTTCATCTCCAAGCATGCTAGCATGTCCCTATTTGCTCCAGTTCATCTTCAAGCATGCTAGCTGATCCCCATTTGCTCCTGTTCATCTCCAAGCATGCTAGCTGGTCCCCATTTGCTCCAGGTCATCTCACAGGATGCTAGTTGGTCCCCATTATTCTAGTTCATCCTACAACATGCAAGCTGGTCCCCTTTTGCTCTAGTTCATATCATAGCACGCTAGTTGGTCCCATTTGCTCTAATTCATTTAAACATGCTTGCTGATCCCCATTTGCTCCATACTGTCTCTCTTTTCTCATTTCATTCACAAGGTTAAGCACTTTGGGATGCATTTTACTTATGAATAGCTAATAATGCTAATATTAAATATGGAAAGGATGATAACGCTGATTGATGATGATTAACTGGTATCACCCTTTGTTACGGCCTTAGGAGTGTTACTGTTACGTAATTTCTCAACTAGAGGGCACACCTGAACACTCACTCACCTGTTGGCTCATGTAAATGGAGTGTTTAACCTGGTGAACGCACAGTATGGTACCGATTTTAATCTGGATAAAATAAACCTCAATGCAGTCAACAGAAAGGCTCAACTCTTGTTCATTTTGTTCGTCTGATTCCTAGTCCGGCCACGTCCGAACAAAGAGCAGCAGCGTCGAGAATACACTCCCTCCGGCGCGAGTATTTTTGGAAAAGGGTTTATGGCGTTGAAGGTATGTTCTTGGGGTGCAGATCTGCTAAGATAGAGACGGTCTGAAACAGAAACGCCAGAAAACGGTTCGAGGAAAAGCAATTAAATCATGACTAGAGGGGGAGGCATCTGTCAGAAAAGAAAAAAAAAAACGTCTTCATTACCACAGCGTGACCCGTCCGGTGCGAACGGCGGGAAGAACGAGGGAGGAACGGGCACCTGCAACACGCTCGGAGCAAAGCAGTGGGGGTGGGAGAGTGTTTGTAATGTTTGGGGTGTATGAAATCAATGGGAATCTCAAGAGAGGAGGGAGAGAATGGACACACACACACACACACACACACAAGAAGTGTTGCAATGATCACTCTACGCACTCGAGGCATGGCTATAAGGGCAGAAGGGAAATAGCATGAGATAGAAGTTTCCAGAAATGAACTACATCAGCTTTGACCTTTCTGTAAAACTAGCCTCCAGTCACAGACACTGCACTCTGGCAGATATCTCTCTCACTCTCTCACACACACAACACACACACACAACACACACACACACACATTCTCATGTAAAGAGAAACACATTCAAGTATGAACCATGACAGCAAATGAGCTGCCCTGAGCTGCTCTCTTCTGATGGAATATTCATAACTGTGTTAAAAGTGATGCAAATATTACACACACACACACACACACACACACACACGCAACTCACGCACAAGCAAACAATTTGTCCCCAATATAAGTCTCTTCCAGAAATGCACACACACACATAGACAGACACACTCAAGCAGTGCACATGAGCTGTAGCTAGACAAGCTGTTTACGTTCAGGCTCCTCGTGGCAATGCGGAATTGATTCACTGATAATCAAAACAACTCGAATCAATCCCCAAATCACATTTAATATGAACATTAATTACACAAATCCACAGCAGCTCAACGAGCTCAATCTGCTCTGTTAGTGAACCCAAGCGTTGCTTTAGAGTTGACGAAGTGAGCTCGAACTCTACCACTGCACTACCGTTAATCCATTAACTTCATTAGACCCGTGGGATGTAGTTTAACAGCTGACTGATGATGATGATGATGATGATTAGGTTGATAATGAGTGAATTCTCAATTGTAATATTATATACATACATTAAAATTTATATTCCTTTTTTGGGATGAAAAATATGATGTTCAGTTCAACTCAACTCACTCACAATAGCGTTTGCTAAGATTCCATAAGAACATATTCTATTTTTATTCGAATAAATTAATTAATTTCACTTACAATTCCAACTCCAATTCCACTCCTCTTTAATTTAATTTAATGACATAAATTAAATTCACCCACAATTCAGTTAACACTCGATTACTTTCATCAAGATCCAGTTTGATTCTATTAGGACTCAGCTGCTTTCAATTCTATTATTTACTATTAATTTGAGCTTCATTGATTTACAATTCCACCCAGTTTCCATGTAATTCCATCCCCGTTCAAAGTGGGTGGATAAATTCAATTCGTCCACAATTACATTTGATACTCTTCAATTTATTGTATAATTACATTGGTTCTGTTCGATTTTAATTCAATTCCAACTTCGATTCCGTTCCACTCTTACAGAACAACCACGAGGAGCTCTCACCTGTCTGAGGCATCATGGGGGTGTAGACTTTGGGTTCGATGGTGCCCATGGGAGGGGGCAGGAGGGGGTTGGTGAAGCTGCGCATGGGGTGTGTGGGCCTCACGCAGGCGGTGGGGATGCTGCGGCTCGGCATCTCCTCGGGTCCCGGGGGCTCCGACTGCGCCGTGGGGATCAGCGCCGGCTGCTGCTGGGGGCCCAGGGGGGCTGGGCCTTCTGCCGTAATAGCTGCCAAAAAAAACACACACACACACTCTTGTGTTAATCTTTGTGAGCTTCTTCCATTGATGCTCATAATGAGTAGATGTATAAATACACATAATCCCAAGCAAAGTAACCAAAAGCAAATCTTAAAAACATTGACAGATCATCGTTATCTTTGTGAGATACTTCCACTGTCTCCCATAATGACCGTAAGAAAACGCCAAAGTGATTGCTCAAGTTTTGTAGCTGTGGCATAAAAACTGGCCGAGTAGAAAGACTGTGATTAAAATGCATTGAAGTGAATGGGGAAAGAACGAATGATGATAAAAGCAAGCAAAAGACGAGAGTGGGTAGAAACAGAGAGGTAGAGGAAAGGAGGAAAAGAGTGTGGTAGAAAGACTGAGAGAGACTGAAATACAAAGCGGTCAGAAAAAATGGTGTGGAATAAAAATCGGAAACATCGCAATCACATAATAACGCTACACTCAACCCTAAAAGCAAATATATTTCCTTATTTTTCAAGCAAAACGTGAAAATTTTCTCTAAAATTATTTTTCCTTTGGGCACTGCTCCTTATATACACAAATGTCCTCACAAACTCATACTAACTTGACAATTCACATTTCCCCCCGTCTTTTAGGGGACAGCCACACCTTGTCGATCCCTTAAATGTATGCACACACATAATATTAGCTTAATATGTTTGTGAGGTCCTTCAGTTGACTCCCATAATGACAATGTGAACAATATGTACTAAAGCTACACATAATTCTAACCCTAACCATAACTGCAGTAAACACAGGCAAATTCTTAGTTTTTAAATACATTTTTAAATAAAACACGGACATTTTTTCTTATGGGGACTGGTCCTCCCACACAAAAATGTCCCCATAAAGCCATAAAAATGTGCAAACAATTGTTTTAGGGGGCAGCCAGGTCCTCACAATGGCCAAGACACATGAACACAAGCACACACACCTCACTAACCATCTCTACATAGCACCTAAACCCAAGCCTAAACTTTTTCTAAGCAGCCGAAAGAAGAAAAAATTGAAGTGTGTGTGTTTTTTATCCAGGCACGGCTGCACATATTTTGGCTCCTATGGGATTGTCTGTGTGTGTGTGTGTGTATTTGAAGTGCCATTTCAAAGAAAGTCTTTCTGGACTTTCATGGACATGTCTAGAGTGTGATGTAAGGACGAAGGAAAGTAACGCAACATCACCTCACACAGCCTCATTCCATCACCTGGAAAATTCACACACACACACACACACACGGGACGTTGATGTTTTAACAGAACTTAAAAGTATGTGAAATCCACTGGAAGTAGCTGAAAACACAAACACACACAGACACGCTTTCTGACTTTCACTTGGCTCACTGTGCACTGTGTCTGTTATTTGGCAGAGTCTCTGTGGATGGAAAGCAAAAAAGGAGAGAGAGAGATAAAGGTGTAATTACCTGCAGTGGTGTAGCCTCGGTCCACGGTGAGTGTGGAGAAGGGCATGGGTCTGAGGGAGAACTTGGTGTGAGGTGTGTAGCCACATGTGGGGGAGGGCAAGATGCCCGGGTACTGACTGCTCTCCAGCGTGGGCACCGGGATGGCACTCACCACCGCTACCAGTAAGAAAGAGAGAGAGAGAGAGAGAGAGAGAGAGAGAGAGAGAGAGAGAGAGAGATTGAATTAAGCAGTTCCCAAACTTTCATAGATTTGCCTCTTCTAGCCACTCAAGTCTGCTTGTAATGAGAGAGGAAAAGAGAGAGTGAAGAAAAAGGTGGAAGGAGGTAAGAAGAGGATGGAGGAAGACAAAGAGGGAGAAAGAGGTGGAAGAGGGCAACAAAACAATGCAGGGAGAGAGAGAGGGAAATGTAGGGATGGAGAGAGGAAAGAAAGGGGGGATGATGAAAGATGGAGAAGGGAGTAAGGGAAAGATGGGCTAAGGGAGAGAAAGGGGGGAATGAAGAATGAAAGAGAGGGATAGATTAATGGATGGATGGATGGAGGGACAACAAGAAGGATTGGGAAAGAAGAAGAAAGATGTAGAGGGAAGAAAAAGAGAATAAGAGAGATGTAGGGACGGATAGAAGAAGGAGGGAGAGAGGGAAGGAGAAAGAGGTGGATGGAGGGGGGCAGGAACTGATGAAGAGAGAGAGAGAGAGAGAGATGTGAAAATGCTGAATGAAATGCTACACACACACACACACACGGGGGCAGTGCTGTACACGGCTAAGTTAAGATCAGAAACTTCAAGCTGTTTGACCTCCAGTCCTCTGGTCAGTCAGAGCAAGCAGCAAGGCTGAGCTTAAAATACCGGCTTGGAGTAGAGAGGGAGAGACGGAGAAAGAGAGAGAGAGAAAGTGAGAGTGCTTGAAATGCTAAGCACAGAGATCGCTATCTCTAAAAGAAGTGCCCTATACCAGGGCAGCTGAATGCTGAGTTGTGTGTGTGTGTGTGTGTGTGTGTGTGTAGGTGTGTGAACTTCTTTTTTCATCCTGCCCTCTATCTGTGAAGCTCAGAAGTTGGTCTCTTTATGCTGGTGAAGCAGTCTTATTATGTGCACCTCTCCCTCTGTGTGTGTGTTTGTGTGTGTGTATGTGTGTGTGTGTGTGTGTCATGCCTACCACCGCTCCGTCTTCTTCTTCAGCGGGAGACTCGGTGCAGACACTAGCAATTATATCACCGTGCGGAGAGAGAGAGAAACATCATTCTGCTCCTTTTCAGATGTTATCATGAATAATATTGAACCATTTCTCAGGTTCAGAAACTGCTTTGAATACCAAATACCCCAATTGCTGTGTGTGTGTGTGTGTGTGTGTGCGTGTGTGCGCGTGTGTATGTGTGTGTGTTTGCGTTTGCGGTTTGTGTGTATATATACTCGGCAACAACACAGATCAATCCTTCTATCTAGACTTTCATCTGCTAAACCTCTGAGGGTTTGGGACTCTTTGCGGTGTGTGTGTGTGTGAATGTGTGTGTGTGTGTGTGTGTCTATATGTTGCAAGCGATATGGGACCCTTTCATTGAACTGCTTTCCTAAACAAGATTAGAACTATATTCACACTGACAGGAGCCCCGCTGGGACGTGACTCCGCCCCGCTCTATCGACCCCGCCCCCTCCAGCTCCTAATCCGCCAATCAGCTCGGAGATATCAGCCGACTTCAGCCATCGGGAGAAAGAGTTCCTGGGACGTAACCCTGCAGCGCTGAGCCGCTAACCCAGGAGCTATTCCACTCAACCATCAGCTGCTAACTATCAGAGTGCAGGACTGACCTGGGATCAGTGTTGTATCAGATCTTAATGGTTATATGATTATGTGGTGAGAGCAGCACTGATCCCACGTCAGGCCTCTTATTCTGGTACACTCAAGATATGTGTTTGATATGTTCATCTCTCTCTCTCTCTCTCTCTCTCTCTGTTGTTATTCTGATCTGTTTTTCTCTATATATTTCTCATTCTTGCACTGTTTTTCTCTCTTTCCCTCCCTCATTCTCTTTCTTTCTCTTCTCTCTCTCTCTGTTGTTATTCTGATCTGTTTTTCTCTATATATTTCTCATTCTTGCACTGTTTTTCTCTCTTTCCCTCGCTCATTCTCTTTCTCTTCTCTCTCTCTCTCTCTCGCTCTCTCTCTTTTATTCTTCAGATCTATTCCTCTCTCTCTAGTTCTTCACCTTTGTTTTCATTCGTTCCTCATTCTCTCTTTCTGTCTTTTATTATTCCATTCTCTCTCTCTCTCTCTCTCTCTCTCTCTCTCTCTCTCTCTCTCTCTCGTTCTTCCACCCTGTCTCTCTCTTTCTCTCGTTCTTCCACCCTCTCTCTCTCACTCTCTCTCTCTCTTTCTCTAATAATCCTAAAATTCTGAAAATAAACTATGTTTAGACATTTTTCATTTGAAAATTTCTTAATTTTGAAAATAAAAGTATTATCCTAAAATTCTAAAAATATAATACTTTGAGATTGACTATTAGCAACACAATATTTTTAATATTATACATTCCAGACACAGTCGACCTGATAAGCCTTTTTGTTTTGATGCATAGATATTTCTTTTTCTTTTCAGAGAAAAACTCCGGTCATGGGCTGTTACAGTAACTACACAGTGAGGAGTCAGGAGGAGTGAGTCTGTTCTAGACTGAACAGTTACGAAGGACAGCCGACCCAGAAAATATAGTGTCATCACTTGGAGCCACAACTGCCTGCATCTGAAACTGTTTGTTAAACTGGTTAAATGGTTTGTTAAACTGGTTAAATGGTTTAACCTTCATCATTTAAAGCTGCACCAAAAAAAATCCCTTGAAATTCTTGCACAGAAAAACATTAATATCCGCAAGCATATCTTACGCGTGTTGCTGGGCTGAGAATCCATAGGAATCATCATCTTGGTGCGCGTGGCCCTCCTCGCCGCTAGGGAGCGCTCTAACGTGGATATGTTGCTGGAGGCTTCATCTGCATCCCCACCTAAAGATGAAGCAACACACCGCCAATTATGAATCAAATCTTCAGCTAAAAGTCTCTGTTCTTTATTCATCACAGCCACGTTAGCATCTTCAGGCTAACACCCTTTAACTGAGCGAGGAGTAAAGTTGGAGATAAATAATCAAAACGTTGAGTCACGTTTACAGTTCCTCATATTACCAAGAAGAGTTCGTGGTGAAAGAAATTATTTATACGCCTCTGGGTCTTCTTTCAAGGCCTTTGAAAATATTTCTTTATAATAAGTAATGATCCAGTCAAAATGGAAAAGTTTTAACGAAAAAATCAAGTTGAAGCCATGACTCGCGGCCCAGCGTTGTGAAGAGATTAAACCACCGAAAAGCTGCACGTCTAGAACTGATTATGCTTTTAATAATTCTCTTGCAGCAGTAAAATAAAATAAAAATGTAAATCTTCTGCAGGGTTAATTGGTTTGACATGAAGAAATAAATTTCACATTATTTATAAGAATAGACGTTCATTTAAACTAATCATATAGGGCATCTCTAGGCCTTTTCTCTATTGACAGTACCCTGCCCATAAGTACCTCAGTGGTACCTTTAACGGTCCAGGACTTGACCCACCGACCTTCCGATCACGCGGTCAATTCCTTAACCGTTACGCTACCAACTACCCTCCATCGTAAGCCATTCCCTGAACTTTGATGAGCAAATGCCGCATCCGCAGCTAGAGCAGACGGTGGAGGTGGTGAAGGTGGGCGGAGTCTGACCTGAGTGGCTGCTCTTGCTGCCCATCTGGCTCTCTGATTGGCTGTGGCTGACTGGGGCGATGTCCTGGCAGCTCTGGATTGGTGATTCGCGGCCGGAGGGGGCGGAGCTAGACGGCTTCTCCATGTTCTTCAGCTCCATCTCCTCGTGGTGGATCCACAGGTCGGGAGGACGAAGGTCTTTCTGACTTCCCTTCCTCTTACCGGTGCTGTGGGTGGCTCGCTTTCTACAGGAAGAGAGGGAAGGAGGGAGGTTATCATGAAAGAAGAAGAATATCACTCTCTTTCCTCTTTTACTTTCTCTCCTTTTCTCCTACTCTACCTCGCTCTCCCTTTCC